>CP045893.1:29186481-29197411 GCA_013387185.1 Caligus rogercresseyi | reverse complement strand
AATACCATGGACAAGGAGTTAGGTGCATATTTGCGACTCTAAAGAAAGATATTTAAATTTCCCTTCATTGAGAGGATGAATGAGCCTAGATAAATTAACTGATAACGCATTATTGGCAATACCCTTCCTCAAAAGAAGTCACACTGATCATATTTTTAGAGAAAAATAGTTTGTGGGCATTTTTTGATGATAATGTCTACCGTCGAATCACTATGATATTGAGGTACATAGTTCCAAATAATTCTTTGAGCTGAAGGCCACACTTCTGAAAATGCCTATATAGAGTTGTTTCTTAGGTTTGTTTCTAACATTAGCCTATAAAATATTCACAACTTGTTATTGAGTTCTTCCATTCTCTTTATGGGAACTGGTGTTATCAATAAATAATTTATTTATATCTTGGGAATGATATTTGACATTTTGGTTAATCCTCCACCAATGAGGGACCTAGGCCTCGTTATGGCATCTTTATATCTCTTGTGATAGATAAATGACAGCCATTTTTTCCTCTTAAAAAGCTTTTTCCTTTATAAAAGGAAATGCCGTTGCTTTATACAACACAACTGGGACGTTCTGAGTGTTATAAAGATAAAATCATATTCTGTAGATTATAGTCCGCCACAAGCATAATAGTTACCAATAGTTGAAGCTAATTGGTCCCATTTATTGGGAGTGAATCCTTTCGGGGCACCAGTCATCCCAATATTGAAACTTTTCTTTTTACATAACAATGACCTATACTTTGTCCTTCCAAAGGATCCCAACATCCATCATAAGAATGAATGTTTTGATTGATTCAGTTCCAGGCTAGACCTCTTTTTAATTTTTTCAAACATATTCAACAGGTTTTCTACACTCTTGATGAATTGTAACTCCGAGCTTGCCTCCTCTGTAAGGGTTACGTCGTCAACATATAGATCCACTAGATGCCTGGTTCCCCAAACCAAACTCCAAAACCCTCATATTTTCGTACCAGTTGGATTAATTACTAAATCCTCTATTGCTACTACGAAAAGATGAGGAACAGACGGATAACCTTTCCTACAAACCTTTTTGAGCCCGATGGGCCTGCTTTCTTGACCTCCTATCAAAATCACTGAGGATCCATTAAGTAACAATGCTCTAACTGGATTGAAAAATGGTTTGGAAGCAGATGTCTCACTGCTCGAAGTATTTGATAATGAGATATGGAGTTAAAAGCCTTTTTGAAGTCAATTACTGTCACAGCTCCAAATCTATTTATTTTTCTTACGGACTCCACCGCTGTACATTGCGTGACACGTCCACTATGTTTCTTGTGCTATGTTTTTTATAAGAGTAGTCCAGGACCGTATATGCTTCCAGTGGTTGAAGCTGGTTCTGTTCCCCTTCTTGGGAACAAAACTATTCTTCCCTTTGTTATACATTTTGGGAGCTTGCCTTTTAATTCTATGGACTCTTCCAACTTTAGTAGAAAAAGAGCTACTTATTTGGAAGAATAATATACTTTTCTCCTCCAATACGATTAATACCAGAGGTCTTCTTAACATTCATTTTTTTAAATGATGTATTCAAGAATATTTTCCCGCGTGAAGATCCTACATTGTGTGGAGTTCTCTTCTTTGGAAAATTAATTATCTCTGTCTTAACTACTTTTCGAGAATAGTCTGGAAAGTAGGTCAGTATGTCGTTAGGCTTGGTGATCTTCTAGCCCCCATGAAATATTTGATTGATACACAAAGCAAAGTATTTATTCCTCTCTCTGTAAGTTCTTCAATCGTTTTCTTAGACTGGTTTTCTGAGCAGACTTTTTTTGTCATTTCTGTCTCTGCCACCTCAGACACTACATAAGAATTATGTATTCCGACGAAAAAGTTTGAACAAAAAGTGAATGACTGTTGAACAAATTAACAATTTTTGACTCATTTTTTAATGTAGTTTTTTGCTCAAATACATACATTTTAAGGTTGTAATACGCATAACACGAGTAAAAACTAAGGCTTCTTTGATCCAAAGTTATGGAAGTGACAAATATTTTGGTCGGATTTCTTTTTCTTTTTTTAATTTACTCCTTTCCACACCCATTATGGAATTTTAAAAATCTGTTTTGCCGAGAAATTTTTAATTTTTTTCCAAAATACGATGGTCTGAAAAAGGTTCTGACCTATAAATCTATTTTTACACTAAAGGGAGAATTAGAGTTGAAATTAGAGCTAAATATATTTGTAAAGAAAGAGCCCCTTTTACCATGAAATCATTTGATTCGAACTTATCCTTTTAGTAGTATCGATCAAATTCCAAAAAATGATCAATGCGTTTAAAATCCCCCAATTAGCATAATTTGATTTGTTTTAATCTAAATCAACGTTTCAATCGCCGATCAGGATCAAAGGAAAACAACTGTAAGGTTTGGATTCGATGATGCTTTGAAGAACGATGGGATTTTCGTTGGGACTGTAAGCGTTTAAAAATGCATAAGCTCAAATTATTGAAGGAATATAATTTTTATGCCAATCCCTCTCTATGAAAATTCCTCCACACACTTGGCTTAAACGATTTATTTATTTTCGGTTATAATTTTAAAACTCCTCTTCTGGATTCTGTTCCAGTGAAAAAGGCCTGATAAAGCCTAGGTTAACAAAAGATACATTCTCTGGAGCATGTCGATAACACTTCTTTCCTAATATCCTGAAGACAGACTATGCCTGGATTGGATTTTAAAATGGATTTTAAAAATCCTAGTCCTTGAAAAATTATAATTGTTCGTCGGAGTCTCTTGGAACACGTCTTCACTGATACAATACATAAAGCTTTTTACAGAGTTTGTTTGTCTTTATTTTATATTATAAAATTTAATATTTTTTCAATATAGTGAATGTTCGTGACGAAATATTAAATTATCTGTGATCATGGTCAGTTACTCCCTGATGTGTTTTTTGGACGATTATCTTCGTCCCAGCCGTCACCTTACAATTTTAGTCTCTAATAATACATGAATTCTACAACATCCTTTAGATATCATTTTTCAATTCAATTACTTACTATATTAAACCTAAGAACGTTGTTTGCTCTTCAACTGAATCAATATATACGTTTTGTAGTGCAGACACAGTTTTTAAGAAGTAGTTTATTTAACTTTTTTAATGATAATACAGTTTGTTTGAAGATTTAATATATTTCAGTAAATAAGTACATTTTATGTCGACCCACCTGATATGTTAATCATATTAACAGAAAATTCTTTAAAAAATCATGGAATTTGGTAAAAATTTACTTGTTTTTGTGGATGGATTACGAAAAGTCTTAATAAATATGATTCATTTAATTTTTTATTCGAGGAACTTTACTTTGTGAGCTAATAATTAAAATATATTTTGCAATAAATAGCTATGATTTTGCTTTTTCATATGATTTGCATTTGTTTTAAAAGATTGTATATACGGTTACTTCACTCATCTGATTGTGTATATATTTATATAAAATTTCAGAAATATTTATTTGCATTGACAAAACCTTTTTGAATTGTGATTTAAAAAATATTTTAAGCCAATTTTTCAAAGTATATAACAATATCATTTTATCTTTTTTCTAGTTATGAGTTATTCAAATTCCAAGGACGCCAGTATTCAAGAGGATTTAAATAAGTTATACGACACCCAGAACCACAAAAAGTCATCTTTAAGGGAGGACGACTCATTTGAGTCAGATTCGGAATTGGCTCCCTACTTTGACTTCATCCATTCAGGAGATGTTACAGCAGTTCTGGGGAAGACTGCGATTTTAAACTGTCGCGTTAAAAACCTTGGGAACCGAACGGTAAGCAAGTTTTTTTATGACGACATAAAAAATATACTCTGTTTATTTAGCAAAATGTGTATTTTGTTTATTATTGTCCTGAATATTCCCAAAAAATAATAGCATGATGATATTGTCTTGCTAGAGTACAAAATAAAAAGGGGAGTGTAATGGCTGAATGAAAGCATGATTGACTTTTTTCACTGTACGATGAAGCTGAACTTACGAGGATATGCATAAATAATATAATATTGAAATTAATTAATCGATCTAGAATCGCTTCGATAAGGTTGATCAATATGGACTTTCTCCTATCTGGAGAAGAAGCTACGTCCTAGACACGCTTAGACTTTCATGTTGATGGCACAGGTTCGACCATCGAGAAAAAATGGCCAATAATGATCAACATTATTTATAAGATACTATGGTCGATGAACTCATTTCAACGATATAGTCTTTATGCATATCTATTTATAAGCATAAGCACGTCAGTAGCTTTAAAATAAATAGGAACCTAATTTTACGATAGATAAAAATATATTCATATAAAAATCGAAAAAAAACCTAAAGTTATGTTGTAAATTATGATATAAATCATTTCAATAATTATTATTTTATAGCACCGTCAATGGAACTATTGTTGGTCGTACTCTCAGTAAGCATTTAAAAAAGTACTATTTTTGTACCGCTCTTCAATGAATCATAATTTGATGTATGAGTATCATATATCATCTTTATTGCATTAATGTATTTTACGAACTAATTTAGGTTATTTATAAGAGTCTCATTGGTTGCATAAATTATTCTTCAAATCTGAAGAAACTTTACACATTAACCAAGCAGCACTTAAACTCATTTAGAAACTCCGCATTAAGTTAATTAAAAAGTCGAAAACTTAAGTACTCAAATCAAACTTGAAAAATATAAATATTTACTTCATCGTTTCTTAGTTTATAATGAGAAGAGATGAAGAATAATGAAGTTTCAAAAAATGCTAACTCATTTATCAAATTTTATGTTTATATATATATAGTAAAGATGGAGATCCAGTAGAATCGTTTACTCTCCTAGTAGAGATTACGATCTTTATCTCTTTTAGGAGAGATGACGACTTAAATATGGAGATAATATTTTGGACATTTTAGGAAATATTTATTTCATTTGCGACTTTTATTCTATATTTTGGTGGAAATAATTGCATTTTTTGTGTTCAAGGAAGCAAATGCGACGCAATGTTTTACCTACATTGTATCGATATAACCGACATATATAATAATAATCATTTGATACTCATCTGAGAAGAAATCAGACATGATAAAATAATTTGAATATCATCGTCTTACCATCTCCATATTTAAGTCGTCATTCCTCCTATAAGAGATAACACTCCTGATCGCATCTAGCAGAGTCGTTGATTCTTCTGATATAGATCACGGTCATAGTCATTCCTAGGAAAAGATACGATCGTGATCTCTACTTCGACGTATACATACAATTTAAAACACATAAATTATACGTATTCAAACTACAAATAGCGAATATATAATAGAACATAACAAAGACTATCTTAATGATTTGTGTATCCAACTCTCAATATTGAAGGCCCCTTGAGAGGAAGATTAATATTTTTAAACCTTATCAAGGATCATAGATTATTTTCAATTTAAAATCGATCTACCTAGTAAGACAAAAATAATACTAATTATTCAACTAACGCAAAAATAATTGATTTACTTAAAAAACATGATTCTTAACTCTTTTCTTAGCTGTATCGTTCGACATGAAAATAAACATTATATTTTCATGATTCAGGTGTCCTTCCTGGAACATTCAAGTCGAGAGCAACGTTTTCATTTAGGCATAGGTTTGGTTTACATATGTTACGTTGCTTTTTATAATCTAAAATAGTCTATAGATGTACAGCTTGAAGAAACATAAAAAATAGTTTGTAATTTTCAAGAATATTTTATTTTTTCTACCGTTTAGGGTATTTCATTTGAATAAGTTTAGCCGCTGATCAGAACTTTGAAATAAAATGCGTCTTGTTATATACAATTATTACCAAATAAACGAATAAAACAAAGAAGCGTCAGTCTTTTAGATAAGTTTAAAGTTCCATTAACAGCTTGTGAAAGTATTTATTTTATTTTGAAATGAATTTTAATAGATGTAAAAAAACATTGTATTAATATTATAAGAGGTTAATTATTTTCAAGGTCTTTAGGAATCAAGTTATCAAAAGGTATGTTTTTCAAGCTCTTAATATGAGGCTTCCTAGTGAAAAACCATATTTGTTTAATATGAGCTTTCTCGAAATATTTAAAAACTTCATCCTCATTACTAAAAGAAAGTAATAATTTACCTCTAGGTAAGTTAATTACAGCTTATTTAATATATTGGAAAACCAATTTAATCCATCAAATTACTCGGAAGAGTTAGTAAAATATTTGTATGTATCTATATATATTATTTACATCATTGAACATAAGTTTTCCAAAGAATGGAAACTCACTGTAATGAATCTAACGATCAGGTCACATGTCCTGAAGTTTGATCTTAAATTACAAATAGATAACAAAAGATAGAACTAGTCTTCTCAATGAATTAATTTCTATTTTAACCGTGTTGATAAGAAGTTACAATGTCCATATAGTCTAAAAAAATACTCAAACGAATGAAAGAATTTCATATAATTTGGATTAATGTTGTGACGTAGATATATAGAACAATCATAAGATATTCTTGAAAATGTCGTTTTTACATATAATTTAAATACAATCTCTTTTGTGCGTCATATCATTATGTAAGTAAAGTAAGATATGATTACTTTCGTATGCTTTGTTATGTTCTTTATATGGGGATGTACCATAAAGAATAAACCTGGTTGGTAAATATCAAAAATAAACATAATAAACCAAAAAATCCGATAGTATTGTTTTTATTACATATTTTTATACTCTGAAAGGTTGAGTGAGTTCCCACAAGTGATATAAATAGTTTATGATCGCCCACTTGATATCTTTCCATTCTCGCCACTGTAAATGGTGGCACCAGATTTTCACTCCTACTTCTTGATCCAATACTAACGAAATCCATACTGACCTCATTTGTACCTCCTCTCCTTGCCTCTCCCCTATCAAAAAATGAATAAAAGGCTTCAATAGTGGAAGTTTTGTCATCAACAAGAGGGAAAACTCTGGACGTCCCTGGTAAATAAAAACAAAGGCCAATGTCACCCAAATGAAGCGAACGGAACTCTCAAATCAATACTCGTGAAGCTACTACAGAGGAGCCCCTACCAAATACCATAGTCACCAGGATCATCAACGACGATCTTGGACTCATTAACATTCTCAATTATTTCGTTCCTCGACAACTCTCAGAAACCAACATAAGGCAGGACGGACCTCTTGAAGATATTCCGAAACTATAGAGAGGCTTATTTGGGGTATCGTCAGTTGGTCCAGGACAATTCCTGGTTCTATTAGACCTCAGTGGAGTAAAAACAGGTCTGGGTGGAGAACACGGGGGACCAGTTCTCAACCCAATATGAAGCTGTCATCGACGAATACAATGATCCTAATGGGTATAACATACATGCCAAAGCGAGTTTCCATTCAGCTATTATCCCCCGGCCCGACCGGAAGACCATGATAAGTTACCTAAAGACACCAGGAATCGCTTCAACAACCTCAAACAGCAAATATTAACTTGAAGGCTTGCTGTTTGATCCTCACGCTTCAGCTCAAAACCAGGAGGGTTTTTTTTTTGCTCGAAGGGACGTAAAAACTGGCCCAGATCTGAACCTTTGTGATCGGTTCTTCTTACATAATCGGAAGCATCAACTCTGAAATGATGAGTTTGCGACAACTAAAGTGTAGCGAGCGGTGAAGAAAGACAAGCTGTTCGACAAGTCAAGAAGCTCCGAAGCCATTGTCACAGCGTTATCCCAATTACAGGTGAGGATTATGCTTTCTATTCTAGAAGTGTTCTTTAATTGATATAAATCCTTACTATTTCCCGACCAGGCTTATTATTTATGGCAAACACTAATATATTCAGATACTCGAAACAAATTCTTTTTAGTTAACATTTTATAATTGATGATAACCCTAGGTTCGATTGAGTAATTTAACCCTTATTCATTTAATTAGAGTTGCAATTCAATCTAACAATGCATTTATAAGATATCTCCAGAATTGAGAGACGGTTTATTCTTAAAGTGTTCTTTGTTTGAGGGTAGATTTAATCATATGAATTAAAATAGAGTCATTCGTCTAAAACGGGATGGAATTAAGAAATATAACGCACAATCACATGTATTATACATTTTTTGGATCATTTTCTGCAATAGCAAACACCCTCATCAAAGCATGATCTTTAATTGGTCATTCGCATAGGACTCTATGTTAATTTACATTCCATATGTTAAACTTTTATTAGCAGCAAGGCGATGCACTTCTTTTTCTTCAACGTGTTTTTTATTTATTTTATATTTAAATATGCTGTATTTATTTTTGCTGGAGCTAAGACAATCCAAAGCAACAAAACAAACAATATGCAAAATGTGGAGAGCCCCGCATGTATAGGACTTTTTATTGAAGAAAGACTTTTGAATAATGCTATGCTCGTAGAATAAAATTTGGAGTTAAATGTATATATAACTGAGTGAGAAAGAATATGATGGCTATTAATCGATGTATCCTCCATTAAGATTAAATAAATCATAAAGGTCAGGTTCATATTTTTGTGCCTATTTGGTTCGATTGAATGGCATCCTAGTGGATATAAACAAGCAATATGGCGTGAAAATTAGTTATCGAACTTATCGAATCAACGAAGTTGACCACAATTGACCTTCCCCTCTCGGGATTCGATCCTGCGCCCCGCATATTGAGATTTAAACACGCCTTAACGCACTCTATTATTTTTATGATATTATCATTTCATTTTGAGGAGTTTTATATGTATATATATATTTAAATTCTTGACCGATGGAAATTATTAGGGAGGACCACTTGCATCGTGATGATAATATTATCTTGTCTAGACTAGTCTCCTAATTAAATTTAAGGCCTCTTGGGTGTGTAATGTGACTCTTCAAACATATCCAGTAGATAAGTGAAACGAAAGGACTTTTCTAATGTACTAAAAACTATTACTTTTTAATGGTCCACTCATTCTTTCATACTTTTATTGAAGAGGAACTTTTTTATTATAGTTTTTTATACACTTAAGTGCATTTTCCCCTAACGATGGGGGTGGGGTAACATCTTTTTTTAAGGCAGTGGAAATGATGGGGCTAATTGAAAAGGATATAATTATATGTCACTCATTAATGTGAAGGCAATGGCATTTTTAAAAATTCAATTATAATTAATTATGCTTTTGATAAAACCCCTTCATGAATCAGCAAAAAAACTTTAATTATACAATCATGTAGGTAGTTTGTATGGCTATTGATAGCAAAATATGATCTTGTTATGGCTATAACTGATCAAGGGACTTCCAACATACATTTCCCACCATTAAATTTTGTTCACAATCACAATAATAATAAAAAATATATATTTAATTTGAAATAAGGACTGCATTCGGAAATTGTAAAACGAAGACTCCATAAGCTCGATGAAAGCAGGAATATGTCCTCGTTATGTCCTCAAATCATAATGAAGAATCCCTTCTCAGATTCAAGACAGAAATGGCTCCGATGCAGGCTGGCAACTCATCTCTCTTCATGAGTAAATCGAAGATCTATTCAGAAGATCAACTATGCCACTGGTGTGGGAAAGAGAAGGAGACCTCGTTCACTTTTTCTATTTCTGCCCAATCATTATCCTGTTGTTAAGTCAGTAGAGGAAAAAATACAAAGGGCATACGGTGAACACCTTGAACCCCCAGACTGGCTAATATCAACGTCCCCCAATTATGAGAACGCTTTCAAATAGAGTCCATAATTTCCAAGGTTCAAGGAATTCTGTACGCCTCGCGGGTCAAGGGGAACCCTCTCCCTATAGGACTGGACAAGTTGGTGGAAAGATACATCTCCTCCTAGACCGAATCAATTAATAACATTTATATATTTTATGAAAAAATTGAATCCAAGTTTTATTTTTTAAAGCATTTTTCGTGATTTAAACTTTATATATTGACCATTTGTCCCCTACCACTTTTCTATTTACAAAATATTGTATGAATGAAATATAATTTATAACTATTATTTAAAAAAAAAAAAAAAAAAAAAACTAAGGACTGCAGAATTTCATATATTTTGTAAAGCTTTCATAAGATATGAAAAATATAAATGATAATTTGAAATAAGTTTATTTAATGGAACTACTTTTTGTTTAATTCAGTTTTATTTTCATCAATTTATTTCGTGAGATATTTATTGACTACGGGTTATATAGCAATATTTCATCTTACATGAAAAAAAAAGTATTTTTTGGTCAAGATTTTTAAAAATATTGTTTATGCTACTATTGTTGAAGTCACTCTTATATAACATATATAGGAAATGTTCTCTGTGTAGAACATTCACAAATATATTTTTCCTTAAAAATAAAATAAACCAAAATATAAATATTTAACAAAACAAGTATACAACTAGAGGCATATATACACTCAGAGAGTGCAAACCTCCGCCGTTTTCGGGGTCCTTATGAGCCTTCCGAGGCGGATTTTTCACGACTGGGGCGGCGTAGAGGGACGGGGGAGGGTTCCCCTAGACGGAAATTCCGAGAGGAAGACGCTCCCGGCACCCGATTTATCAGCACAGCGACATCTATTGGCCAGAGTAGCTAACTTGAAATATTTATTAGTATTTAGCTCATTTTGCATCTTAATTCTGCACTCAGAGATGCTAAAATTTAATCACTTGTCCTTTTGGGCACTTCTACAACTCCACAAAGTTTCTCCGAATCCGTTCGTACTTTTGAGTTATCCTGCTGACAAACCAACAAACCAACGCCAGTGAAAACAATACCTCCTTCCGGCGGAGGTATTATATGTTAGTCAAGAAAAACCTTGTATCAAAATATGTAAAAATTGAAATGAGTTGGAAATTAATAATTAAAAACGTAATGTTGTCAAATATTGTTCGTATAAACTTAATAACTACAACAAAATGAATGAATGCTTATTAAACGATATTGAT
>CP045893.1:29174145-29186381 GCA_013387185.1 Caligus rogercresseyi | reverse complement strand
TTTTATTCCTAGAATTCAACTTTGTATGTGTCCATTATTAATGGTAAAATAATTTAAACAGGTCATGTGGAATAAAGACCAAAGCCTTCATTGAATAAGGATCTAGGGTGAAATCTAGGATTTGGTTGGAGATGTGGAATATTGTATGTTGTTTTATGAGGAGCATGTATTAAATGTAAAATACAGAAAGGAGGGGAAACCATCTATTTATTCGGTGGTATTTGAATATAAATATTCATATTTACATATTTTATAACAATTATTATTATTAAAAGCTGTATATTTAATTTTTAGTTCCTTCCTTCCGAGGGAATACCACTCAGGAACAAGACTTATTTTTTATGTTCAAACTTCCCTTCCTCCTAGTTTCTTTGCACATATGAAAATCGTCAATCACAAATCAAATAATTAATCTAAGACGCATCCATGTTATTTAATATTGTATTTTTCCTACAGCATATTAAGAAAATAAAATGTACATTTACATATATGTAATGAGATCCTTTGATTTCCCATCATTCGCTGCATTTTTTAATGAATATTTTGCATCCAAACATGCTAAGAATAATATAATTGAACAATTCGAACTAGGATCAATAAAATATGTTGATAACAATATTTTCAATGTGTTTTCAGCAGTTGAACTCGTTTTAGGATCCAACACAACATCCACGAAGATGTAGGAAAACAATCAATTTTTGAGAAAATCAAAAGTTGCAATAAAAAATCTCTGACTACCGATTGACTAAATCATATGTGCCCGATCTGCCGGAATGAGTCGGAAGTCGGCGTTCTATTATTCAGATAATAACCATTTAAGTACATTTCCACAATTACTAACACAATGAACCTTTAGGATATTAATTTTGAACATATTTTCTTTCATATGAGACCAAAAAAGAAAAATGATTTTGACTGTTTTGACATAATCGGCCGTGTCTGAAAAAATAGAACGCCGACTTCCGACTCATTCCGGCAGATCGGGTCACAGATAGTTCTTAGAAGTATTAAGTAGTTTTTAAGAGTTGAAAAATTTGGATAGTGTTGAACAATTCTACTTCCGGTACGACCATCTACTGATTATCTTCGGTGGTCACTTCATTTTACACTATATATTTTTTACAATGCATAAACATATTAAGCATTAAATTGAAGTTCCTCTTATTTAAGACAAAGTACCCACTTTTCATTATCAGTTCTTATGATCCTCTACCTCAAGAACATGAACGTTGACAGAGATAGGGCTCCTAGTGATGGGGAGCAGGGTATGCACAGAGTCTGAGTGTCGTGCATCCTGGATGATAAGAAAGCTAGATGTCACGGCGTTTCCCTTATCAGTTATGACGCTCACACCACCTCGTGCCGAGTCGTAGGATATGATCTATTGCACAAAGAAAAAGTAAATCTAATTTTTTAACAAAGATATTTAATAAGATAACTTTGATATATTTTGCCACTTTTTTAAATCAAATATAATAACTGGCTACATGACAGAGAACAAAAAACTAAATATACTTAAAGAGCTCTTCGATAATTTATAGCTACTTCAAATAGCTGCTCCATTTGTTGTAACAGTTTAGTAGTCTTGGGAATAAATAAAAAACATCCTGCAATATATATGAAGGTATGTTATTCAATTGTATTTTTCATAAAAACTCATCTACACTCTAAACCCACTGAAGACCTGTTTTCATCATGTGGAGAGTTGATATAATATTCCGCAGATGAGTTGAGATGTGTCTCCTTAGTGATGAAAGTCCATTAAAGTATTTTCATGTCCCAAATCCTCATACATATCAAGTTTGGGCCAGAGTGAAGAAAGATAAGGACTACATTTCAATTGTAAAAAATTACTCTGAAGACTCAGGTTTTGAACTATTAGCAGCCACCCGGCAGTGTCAGATCTGATCCCACGAACCAAATTGGTACGTTGAGTACACAGTAACGGAGAGCCTTAGTAAGTCTTTCATGTCAGCTTTTCCCTGTTTCGTAGGGGAAAAAATTACATTCTTTTTGGTCATTTTCCAGAAAGGTGGATTAGTTTCAATACTTCAAAAGGGAACAAGAGTGTATATATACAACTTTGATTATTTCTGGAGTAAAGGCACAAAACTTATTACTATCCTAAATTGTTTGCCATTTAATATTTGGACACACTCTATAATATATTTTTAATTTAATCGTTATTGTATGCATTTGTTGATGTGTTTTTTTACTATTGTAAAAATATATAGTTGAATTTAAAAAAATACAATAGCATATCGTTTGAAAAGTTCGGTCTTTTATTTTAAAGCTCACTTAATATACCTTGATATAAGTAGTTTTGTACACTGTGCAAAAAACTTTCTTTATAACCTTACCTCATCATTATGTCGCCAGAAGATATATGATGGAGGAATGGGGCTGTCGGCAATGAGACAGGTGAGATTTATGGTGCTCCCTTGATTAAAAAAATTATCTGCTCCACCAAATATCACGATGTTTGTGGAACTGTAAAGATATAAAAGGAATGAGAAAAGGCTGAAATATTACATTTCTACATTGTGTTTGGTCGTTTTCCCCCTTTCTAATTCCTTTTCTTTTTAAGAACGAACAAGAATTAAATTGAGGTTACTAATATGGTTTTTTTAAGGAGGAAAGTTGGATGGAATCATGCTAGTTTAAAGAGCCGGTGGGTATTTCTTAATGCATTGACACTCGTCTTATTTATTATAATAAAAAAATAAAAACCAAAAATAACAAAGATTGAGGAATGTCCTTCAAACAAATTCGATCAACATCATTGCAAAAAAAGTTTTTTTTTCATAAAATGTACTTCGATTGACTCTCTCCCTTGATATAATTATATATAGTACACTATAAACTATATTAATTTCCATCTTTTAATATTTAAAATGATTAATTCCAGATTGAAGGCTAAAATGTGTTCTGGCATTTATATATAAAAGCGTTTTTCAAAATTGTGAAATCAAGTTCGTCTTAGAATCATACTAAGTTTGATATGCACTCACTTGTGATTGATGTCCTATGTAAAACATTTTATTAAAGTGTAATAATATTTATATTCAGCTGTGTGGATCGAAGGATATCGGCCGATTAATCAACTATCGGAGTTCCCTCCTGTAAAGAGACGCTATAATTTAAAGCATTAAAAAATTCCCTAACGGTCAAATTCTAAAGCTCAGAAGCATTCAGCGTCTACCCTTTAATAATGCAATAATAGGCTTACCAGCTATTTCAAGGTTGACGATATGACGCAGAGGCGGAGTTGTTGAGATTTGACACTCGTATTTCCCTCCGTCTCTTTTAGTCGTGGGCTTGATTTGGAGTAAGTAGTCCTCAGATAAAACCTTGTGAATCGCCTTAAATCGCAGATCGGATGTATAAGTATAACGTCCAATCGTTAGGAGATGAGTATCCTCATGACGTACCCAAGAAACCTAAAAAATATAAAGGATATAAACAAATATTGGATTGTGATTACATAAATGAGTTTTCAATATGATAATCAAAACACCACAACTTGAAGGAATCCGCAAAAGTAACAGGGTGTTAGTTAAGAATCTATATTATATTCAATTTCTTGAATGAATACTCTATAAAGTTTTAAATATAATCGGCTTGACCCAAATTAACTATTTTTAAGAAACAAATAATTACCAATACGCTGTCTCTGGGAAGTATATTCGGTAGAGTCGAATATGTCATTTCTGTACGAGTGTCCCTATGTGGATATATTTTAGGCCAAGGGAAGATATGTAAGCATTTTAGATTAATACTTAATTCAAAATATTTTGCTTATTTATATATCGTCACAACCAAGAAAAAAGTCAATTTATTACTACAAGAGCAGGAGCATGAAAACACTTTTATCCCAAGATTTTAGGCCAATAGTAGATACATTTTGACATGCGTATGCCGTCTAAAAAAAGAATATCTGGTTTAAGTTTTATGCAATTGTAAAAATAAAGATGCACTTGTGGTGCGATATATAAAAGTAACATAACCATATAACATTTATCAATCGGAAATCATTCGTTCGACATGGCAAATCCATTTTTAATTATACAATTTCCATCCATGAAACTCTCAGTGTTTTTTTTTAATTTGATTATATTATAATAATAATATATTAAGTTTTTAATGTATCATTTGTTTAAAAAATTAAAATGGATAATTGTATATCTGAACGGCTGCAAAATTAAATAACTTATTATCCATGGATGATGGATAAAATAATATCATATTTAATTTTTTCAGGAATATTCAAATAACATTCAATGAGGCATTGGTATTTAAAAAGCCTCCAGAAGATCATAATACATATGTTTTATTGTTAAATATACAGAATTCGTATAGACTGTGATTCAGTGTCTACTTTGATATCATAATCTAAGGGTCGAATAAAATACTTTTTCTAGTACGTATGTTAGCGGTTTATGAATTCTTAATGTTACAAAGTGTCTTTCACTATGTGTATAGCACGTATGATCTAAGAGTTGTGGTCAATTATATAATATATTTTTACATACTTAACTCAATCGTAATAATACTGTGGTTACTTGAAGAGGTGGTTTATGTCTAAATTTTTAATGTTTACAAGTATGAACCCATATAGGGTGGCGGTTTCAGGACTATGATCCGCCATTTATGCAAGAAAAACACCGTTATGATCATGAAAAATTGTTGTGGTCATTTGTTTTCTATATAATGTATTTATCATACTTAAGAACTCAGATACAAATGTATTAAATAATACTTTTGAATATTTTTTTGTATAAAACATTTTTATAACAAAATATTATTCTTATTTGAATAATTATTAAATCTTCAGTCTATTATTTAAACATAATTATAAAAGTTATAACTTAATTATAGCATACAATTTTAACTACATTGAAAGAGGTAATATAAGCATATATTATAATATAAATAGTCAAATTGCCTAGTCATATATGCAATATATATATATATATATATATATATTAGCCTGTCCGTTTTTAGGTCAATCGATCTGATTTTTGCTCCAAGCGATTTTCTGCTGCGTAGTGATGAAAAAATGAGATTGAGAAAGTCCCCAGCTTTCAAAGGCCATTTTTGTGACTGCACAAGCGACTCAAAGTTTCAAAAAGGCCGTTTTTGGGCTTAAAAAGACGATTTTCAAGTGGCTTGTGTTGTCTGAGTTTTAGTGATATCGAGTTAATTTTTTTCTAAGGATTGCCTTGAAGTCTTATCTTTCAAGAATTTTTTTAGAGCAGTCAAGTAAATAAATATTTCTATGGTTTTTGGCCTGTTAAGTAGGCCTCATTTGGCCCAAAAAATGCATATTTTGTTTTTTGCTAATGTTTGCCCTACAAAATATTTTAGCCATTTTGTTATATTTTGACAAATTATTGTCTTATTATGATGCACGTTTTGTGCACTTTTTATAATATCACAATGATAATAGTTTTTATGGATAATATTGTGTTTATTCTTATGAAATATTGTACATTTGCCGGAAGAAAATTGCTATTTATATTTTAAAATATTATGTATATTCTAATGGTATAAGTTTTTTTTATAAATTTCCTAACCTTTATAATCATATGTATATTTGTTCTTAAGATGTTTAAAATAACAACGTAAATGTTAATACGTTTTCCACACAACCAGCGCACCACCCTTCTGTGTGGATGGCCCCCCTGGAGATCTATTCAATACCGTGACCTTAATTGAAAGTCATATTTGAGATTTTTTTTATTATTTATTTATCTATTTTTGATTCATATGATGAGAATAAGATGCATTACTATGTAGTGAGTCTCATCCATTCCATTTTTTCCTTAACCATTACAAACAAGTTAAATATAAAAAGATTTTCTTTTGTTTAGTTTCAATAAGCGTGGCCGTTGATTTACTTAATAATTGTTTATTTTTTTCATTTTAGTTTGTTATATTTGGTTGAAAAGTATCTTTAGTTTTTTCTTATAGTAATCGACTTGAAATGTCCAACCTTTTTTGATCCGGTAAGCTTTCGTCTGCAAGACATAAAGGAATCATACTTCCATTTAAATACCAAGTTTGGTTTACTCTTCAAACATTTTTACGAAAGAGATGAATTGCTGTGTTAATAAAGCTTCATTTCCCAAACTATCTTATATCTCTTTTGGTAAAGACTTACTTTTTTTTGTACCTTCGTACAACATTTATTCTTGAATGTTACCAAACATCAAAAAAACTTAATTATTACACGTACAAACATAAAATTTACACAACTAATATTAAACAAAACAAAATCAAAACTCATCAACAATTCTATTTACATATTTAAAAGCATTTTTCGATAGGGGGGATTTTGTGCTTCTTAATTTATAAAGTAAAATCTGTATTTTAGTAACAATAAAATTTATTTCCGTGCTATCAGGGCCATTGTAAATAAAACAAATTCCTTTCTTGGTTAAAACATGGCCAAACTTCATATAATTTTTTTTGAACAACCATATCCCATATTTCTTTTAATGTGTTACACTCAAAGAGAAAGTGCTTGCTCGTTTCATTTTTTTCTTTGCAAAAGAAACACAACGCTTCCTCACGAGTCTTGCCATATATACTTCCAAAACACAAAGTGTTTGTTGCTATTCTGTATTTTAACCAGTATAAAGAATAGGAAATTTTTGGTTCTCCAATAATCTTAAAACATCCTTTGGTTTAAAACTTAAATCTAGCCTATCACACTTCCTTTTAATCTGGTTTAAAAATGGGTTTTGTCATTTATTTTAACTAAAAAACCTCGAAGCATGGCATTGCTGCTTAGATTTATAAAATTAAAAAAGGAGTCCCTTGGACCGCATTGTCTCTGTTTGAATTTGACTTCTCTTTTTATTTTCTCCCTCTCTAACATTTCACTCCCCGTAAAAAGTAGATTATAGTTAAAAATTTCACCCAAGAAAGTAATTTTTTTCCTAACAGAGGTATTGTCTAGGAAATTCAATCTTGGATTGTCTCTAACCGGTTCTTGCCATTCCATTACCTTCAATGCTTGTTTCGAAATCTCGAGATTGATATCTGCATTTACCTCCCAAAAGTAGCTTATTTTCCTAGACATGTCCAAAACCTTCTCAGGTCCACAACCCTCAATGTCTTCTTTTGTGACTCCGATTTTATTTTGCAAATTTTGCAAGACAATCTTACCCCACACCGTTGTATCATCCAAAATTCTTCTAAACCACCCGAACAGTATGGACTTCCAATAGTTTTTGAAACAAACCATTCCTAGTCCCCCCCACTTTTTACTAAGGGATATTCTTCTTCTGGTAAAAAATTTATTCGGCTTGTCTTTAAAAAAAAATATGACTCTATTTCTAGAACTTCTAAGGTTAGATCTTCGCAATATGCTGTAGATCTAAGTAGATGGATGACTTTGGGTATTATTAAGGTATTCCAAACATATACCCTCGCGGGAAGATTCATACTAAGAAAGGATGAGAGAGTCGATGATGTATACTTAAGCTTTTCTAGGATCATTCTCTTGTTTCTGTCCTGTCCACTTCATCTATGGTAAAGACTTACTTTGGTGTGCTGTCAAAAAACATCTGGAATTGTATAAAGAAATTCTTTTGGAAATTCTTTTACTTCCTTCTGTATGGCCAAGAACCTCCAACTTAATGTAATGAACGGCCTTCGACATAAACTGAGCATGGGTATTGGTGCAGGGAGTTGTATGTAAAGTTGTTTTAAATTTGGATACATATAAAATGTTCAGGTTGCAGAAAACCGCTTGGAGCAAAAAATCGGAGCGATTGACCTAAAAACGGGGCAGGTTAATATATTATATATATTTATTATTTATATACTAATAAGTTAGTATTATTTCTAATGAAATGCAGTAAAATAAAGTTTTTTTCCGGTTATATATTTTTATTTCCTTCTACAATAAAAGCATAAATATATACACTAAAAACAAAGTAGGCATACAATTAAATAAAAACTCACTGCAGAGTTGCGCAAATACAAATACATAAATAAATATTATAGTTTAAAATTACTATCCAGTGATAAAATTACTTAATAAAAATTATACTTGTTAACGAATAAAAATTATCTATTTCTTCTTATCATAGACTTGATAGCAGTAAATATTTGACTGAATTTGAAGGCACAAATAGGACCAGGTCTCCTGCCCATTTCCATCCAGTTGATGATTACGATGAGGGGATTTTTAATTCAAAGGCAGCGTAACTTGCAGCAGCACCAATAGATATCGCTTTCAGGTCTTCGACGTCGACGAAAGAGTTAGCGGTCAGTTTAGATGCAATTAAGGCCTTATATTCGGAAGGGTAAATTCAATCGCTTTTTGTAATGGGGGGGGGGGGGGTTCTTTTGTATACACCAAATAAAATGTAAGGTGATATTAATTTAGAGGAAATATGTTCTTCATTGCGTACGTTTAATTGGGTTAATTGCTTTATAAATTTTGGTTTTGGGCATTCAGCAAATGCATGAATTATTGTAATATATAAAGAGCCACAAGGACAACAAGGATAACTAAATTGAAGTAGCTTGGATGAAATTTGAAGCTGTGCGGTAACTTAAAGCCATCAAATATACAAGTTGATTTTAAAATTTTCTGTCTCCTAGAGGGTGGAAGATTGAGCAGCTTTAAATACTCGTCCGACACAGATTTAGCTTCCGGGGGCAGTCCTATTATTAAAGTTCAATTTTGATATCCATGACCTCACAGGACATTGCAGACTAATCGCTCTTTTTAGAGGATGGCAAAACCTTCCAGCGTTAAAGATAGAGCCACCTATCAAATCATGGACTGTAAATGTTTTTGTATTAAAGGGCATGTTTTTCTAGCAATGATGGATCAACGAATTATTCACGAAAGGTTGCATATCCTTACATTGGTATACTACATCAAGAACAGAATCTGAATAAAATGTTGGCTCAGCTGACCACACAATTCTTTGAACTGAAGCCAGAAACGGAGAAAGTCCAACCAAGTCTGCATTGATAGTATAGTTCCATATGAATCCAATTATATATATGAGATGACGAAAAATACCTTCTCTAATCTCTGTTGGGATAAACCCAATTTCCTCCACAACTTTCAGATAACATTTGGGAAATATATCTTTAAGGAGACAAAGACCTCCACCCAAAAACTTATTTTCTCTTTTTAACGCAGGAAGATATATCTTATGAAACAGGGAGTGCAACCACCTATCCTCTTCTGCCAAAGCACGCTCTGCTAGAGGTGGAATAGAGGTGTCTCTATACAAAACAAGTGGAAGAACTCGCATATTATAGAGATCTATCCTTTTTTGGAGGGATGGGCCACGCCATTGTCGTACATGAGAATATATAATTCCATTAATTTGACTCAAATTATTATTTCAAGGTCCATCTCTCAACCATTCTATTCCAAGAACATTGACGCAATCAGCAATTCGCCATTCTCTAATCAGAAGTGAAGAAACAGTATCCAGGATCTTAAAGGGAGAATTGCAGTTTTTTTATAATTAATCTGCAGCCCTGATTTGCCTTCAAATTTTTTGAAAATGACAGCACCACACAGATCCATGATATTGATGTGCCTCAGAGTTCGCCTCAATCATCAATGAAACATCGTTTGCCTATAAATCTAAGAGATGTTTTCTCCATTAAAGAAATTATAAATGTAATGACTTAAATATAGCATACAAGTTTAACTATTGAAAGAGGTAATATAGGCATATATTTATATATAAATAATCAAATTGCCTAGTAAATATATATATATATATATATATATATATATATATACCTATGTATATATACTAATAACTTAGTATTATTTTTAATGAATTGCAGTAGAACAAGTTTTTTTCTATAAACAACATGAAGGAAGATTAAATGCGAAACTTCTTCTTAATCGTTGGTTTAGTTTCGATCTACTGCATTAAATATATAATACTTGGAGTATTAATGATTTTCTTTTAGACGCGTGTGAATACATTACGAAAATATTATAATATATACACTTAATACTCATATAAATTGCCTTTTCTCATCATTGATTAATCTTCATATTGAAAGAGTTTTAAACATGATAGGTCATGGGGTTTTATTGTGTTTTTACTTGTTTAAAAATTTATTTTTAATTGAATTTATTTTATATATTTATAATTTTAAGTTAAAATTTACTTACTTGCAGGTTTCTTATAATACGCGAGCTCTCGAGGGGATACAAGATGCATATTTTTAATAACTTTTTCATAATATAAATCGTTTCATGTGTTGTGATTTGTTAGTACTCTTTTTTCTTTTAGTGTTTCTTCATAATACTTAATTAAATTATGTTCGTCAACAGCTGAAATTACGTTATATATATATATATATATAGGGTTGTTCTTATTTTTCAAATGTTTGAAATGTTAGCAACTTTGTGGATTTTCTGTTTCTTGGTGATAAAAGAAGACGACATACAAAGTTTGAACAAAATCGGTCAACATTACGAGGTCGCGCAACGAGGTCAAAGTTTTAAAAATTTAGTAAAAATATAGTTTTCCGCAAATTTCTTCAAAATGGTGGACGTTACAGACTTCAATAATAATTATTAATTTAAAGGAAATCTAATTTACTACCAGACGTATGTTTGATGTTTTTAATAAAACAAAGTTTTCAGTAAAAACAAAGCAAGAAAGGGAGTGTGTATTGTTAGCTTATTTCATAGCTTTTTTGTATCAATTAACTTCACTCGCCTGTAGAAGATGACTTGTTCGCTTCAGAGTAAAATAGTACTTTTAAGTTTAGTAAAACTTTAGATGATAAATCCAAAAATGACCTTGGTTGCATTCTATCAATTCAGAATTCAGTACAATCTGAGTTTACATCATATGATTCAGAGCCTGTATTGACCTATAAGAAATCGATTATGAAAAAAATAAATAATAATGTGTTTCTTAGATTTGCGTCAAGGTATCCTCTCAAAATTTTACTTTGTCTCTGACGCATTTATAATCCATTATATGCGTCATTTTGTACGCGAGATAGGCTTTTTTAATGTACATATAACTCTCTACTTATTAAATTGACATGATTTAGTATACCAAAATATTAAAGCTGGTTAACCAAGCTTTCATTTGATATATTTGGTGTTCTAAAAATCGCTATACTTTAAGAGATATAAGCAAATACGTACTCTCCCCCAAAAATTGATCTTTTGATATGAGAATATACGATTACCATTTGGTAACGGCAGTTAGTGTTACCTGGATAGAAGAAAAAAAGAAGGGAGAGAAGGGAGTCAAAATACTCCCTCCCTTCTCTTCTATCCAGGTAACACTAACAGATTACCAGATGGTAATCGTATATTCTCATATCAAAAGATCAATTTTGGGGAGGAGAGTACGTATTTGCTTATATCTCTTAAAGTATAGCGATTTTTAGACACCAAACATATCAAATGAAAGCTTGGTTAACCAGCTTTATATTTTGGTATACTAAATCATGTCAATTTAATAAGTAGAGAGTTATATGTACATTAAAAAAGCCTATCTTGCGTACAAAATGACGCATATAATGGATTATAAATGCGTCAGAGACAAAGTAAAATTTTGAGAGGATACCTTGACGCAAATCTAAGAAAACATTATTATTTATTTTTTTCATAATCGATTTCTTATAGGTCAATACAGGCTCTGAATCATATGATGTAAACTCAGATTGTACTGAATTCTGAATTGATAGAATGCAACCAAGGTCATTTTTGGATTTATCATCTAAAGTTTTACTAAACTTAAAAGTACTATTTTACTCTGAAGCGAACAAGTCATCTTCTACAGGCGAGTGAAGTTAATTGATACAAAAAAGCTATGAAATAAGCTAACAATACACAAGCTTTGTTTTTACTGAAAACTTTGTTTTATTAAAAAACATCAAACATACGTCTGGTAGTAAATTAGATTTCCTTTAAATTAATAATATTATTGAAGTCTGTAACGTCCACCATTTTGAAGAAATTTGCGGAAAACTATATTTTTACTAAATTTTAAAACTTTGACCTCGTTGCGCGACCTCGTAATGTTGACCGATTTTGTTCAAACTTTGTATGTCGTCTTCTTTTATCACCAAGAAACAGAAAATCCACAATGTTGCTAACATTTCAAACATTGAAAAATAAGAACAACCCTAATATATATATATAATATATTTAGTTATATATATAATATATCTATATATATATGTCTATATATATATAATCATTATAT
>CP045893.1:29142212-29174045 GCA_013387185.1 Caligus rogercresseyi | reverse complement strand
ACAACGCTAAAAAATATTCAATGACGTATTATTGTTCATTATATCAGCTCAGGACTATGTTAACCCAGTGACATAGCTTAAACTTCTTCCTCTTCCCTTGCTCTGAGTGCTTTTTTAATATGCAAAATGACTAACAGAGAGGAAAAATGATTAAGATAGAAAACGGGCGTGTGAAAGGAGAATGTTTGAATGGAATGTTGTTGGGATCGGCGGAGTACACTCTCTGATTGTATATATTCCTCTAGTTATAAATATTTCTTATTTGTACAGCTATTTTTATATCCTCTAAATCTGTTATTATAATTATCACTTGCTTAGGGTAGCCCATTTATATTCAATTGTTTTGAAGGTCATCATACTTATTTATATCTTTTCATTACTTTGTACTGTTAGCATAACTATTATTATATAACCAATAATTATTTATTTATATTTTTGTTTGTCATAATTTTCATTTTTTTTATCAAATTCATTTTAATAACAATTATATTTATTAATAGATTGTATAATCGCTAATTTAGAAGGTGATATTTTAACAACGTCCAACATAGTTCTGAAATTCCTATTTTAGGCCATATATATATTTTTATTTTTATTTTTTAAGTTAAATTTTTGACAACTATACTCTAACAGCCGTAACTTTCTAGCTTTTAAGTTTGTTCATTATTTAAAAGTTAATTGGTTAATAGGTTTTCCCCTTTTTTTTTCAATCAACAAACCATAATTGGATTATAAAATAATTTATTCATGGTGTGCTTGCTTCCAATTAAAAAGATTGGGTTTTAAATTAGCTAACATCAAATATACTTTTATGGACATCTGTACAGTTATTAAATATTTTTTGTACGCAAAACAATAAAAACTATCCAATCAAAGGTTCTAAAGTCAAATATTAATGGTTATTATAAATATATGACGTACTCATGATGCATTGATAAGATTAAATGTCATTTAAATTATCTTGACAAAGATTCTGAACAAGAGTACATTAGAGTGCTACATTTAAAACATGGATTAATACGGTAAAAAAATTACATTCATAATTTTATATATATCCGAACAATACAAAGTTTAGAAAGGAACATATTATTCCACGATTTAATGTTAGATATTTGTTACCTCCGCCGAAGGAGGTATTGTTTTCACTGGGTGTTGGTTTGTTGGTTGGTTGTTTTGTTTTTAGTTTGTATTTTGCGAGCAGGATAACTCAAAAAGTGCGGAACAGATTCGGATGAAACTTTGTAGAGTTGTTGGAAATGCCAAAAGGAACAAGTGATTTAATTTTGGCATCTCTGAGTGCTTCTTTATGATGGAAAAATGAGCTAAATACTAATAAATAAATATTTCAAGTTAGCCTACTCTGCCAATAGATGTCGCTGTGCTGTGAAATCGGGTGCCGGGTGCCTCTCGGAATTTCCGTCGAGGGGAACCCTCCCCCGTCCCTCTAACGCCGCCCCAGTCGTGAAAAATCCGCCTCGGAAGGCTCATAAGGACCCCGTGACGGCAGAGGTTTGCACTCTCTGAGGTATATATGCCTGTAGTTGTTTTCTGTTTTTTATAATCAGTAACCATGTGACTTATTCATGCATTTTATGGCCTGAAAAATAACTTCACATAGACTAATACTAATTATAGAAATTTTCTTTATTTATACATTCTTTCGAATACAACTACAACTATTAAAGAATGTTGAGAGAAGCGTATTTTTCTATGCCTTTCTTTTGCATTTAAAATATCTGCATTTTGCAAAGGTGAAGTGTTATTTAAAACAAAAAATATATAAAAGACAAAGGACCTTTCTATTGTTTACAAAGGCATTGGTTGTGTTTTGATTAGGACTCTATTTGAAAATGTAATGCATAAATATTTTTATTTGCTGATTGTATTATTTCTGTTATGGGTCACTGTGTATTACATTAATGAACCAATTCTTAGGACATTGGGGGTTTAAGCTCTCGTGTCATAAATAAGGACAATAACTTAAAAAATAATGTTTATTTTCGATATTTTTTATATAAAAGCATTGTTACAGAAAAATTGAGACTTTGTTTTCGACAGAAAAATGCATTATAATGTTTCTTCTTCAATTAAATGCACTAAAATATCTATATTTGAAAATACTATTTATAATAAGCTTTATGTCTTTTATTTTGGGGTATAATTATATGGTTTGTAAGTTTTGCCTTTGTTCTCTGTTATTTATAGACGACTGTTGTGCATTTTGAGAGCAATGAGGTCTTAGGAAATTGATATTTACAATTTTTAGTTCTGATTTGAATGAAATATTTTCGACATGGGGTCGATGAGGGTAAAAAGTTTAAAGAAAACAAAAACTAATGTGTAGTCTATTTACATTTATATGTCTCATATATTGTATTGTTTCAATGATAAAGCAAAATAAATACTTTTCTTGGACTCTGTTCAGTACAATTATTTACATATTATGTTTAATTCATTCACAACATGAAACTAAAAGATATGTAGTTATAAAACTTTATTTCTTTAAATTACACCATTTCATACAAATAGTAGTTTGAACTTTGGTCGCCAATATGGTTATATTTTAGGTAAATTTGACCCATATAGATTGCAATTATATCTAGGAGCCGGAAAAAACCCACAACTTTGTGGCATCCTATATTTGGCTTTATATTAGGTGTAGATGTTTTTTTATATATAGACATTTCTTAGTCATAGGCGTTATTATTTGTTTTCCTTTCTATATGAGTGGTTTTCACGATGAATTCTGGAAGAGAAAAGATCTCAGACCTTTAGTAACGCAATGGAAGTGAGAAAAAACAAAAAGCGGATCTGTCAAAGTTACAAGGAGTCTTTTAATAGCCAACGTGAACGTCACTATAATATCAATATTAAACATGTTGGGGTGGCCAAGTTGATCGCATCCATCTGCATTCTAAATTATTAGCCAAGTGAGTATTTTTATAGATACAATAATTTCGTTCATATCGGAACACAGGTCTAACTTTTAAATGCTTATAAATTGAATGCGTTTTTAATATTTTTTTAAATTCTAAAATGTAGTTTTTGGTTGCTCAATTTATTGATCGCATCAATCTGCATTCTAAATTTTTAGCCCAGTGAGTATTTTTATAGATAATAATTTCGTTCATATCGGAACACAGGTCTAACTTTGAATGCTTATAAGTTGAATGCGTTATTAATATTTTTTAAATTCTAAAATGTAGTTTTTGGTTGCTCAATTTATAAATTTTATTATGTTAAACTCATCCCAAGATACTTACCCTTGAATGAATTTATATTTTAATATTGAATGCTTTATATAGTACCAGATGAAATATACAACAATAAAACACTTTATTATTTTTACAAAAATATGATACAGATTGTGGAGTTCTTATGGATTACAACTATGACAAATTGTGGGATATTTTCTCAATAGATGCATGAGCGGACTTAGCTTCTGTAGGCTGTCAATATTTTATTTTAAAAAATGGGATCTCTATTAAAAAATAGAGATCCCATTAGACCTAGGAAAGGTTAAGACCATAATTTGATATGGTCGGCAGTAAAATACATCCAATACCATGTGAGATTCCAAAGAAAAATGGTTGTGGAACCTCAGATTTATTCGTAAAAAATCATCAAGTACCAATAAAATATTTTCTCTACAGCGAACTTATAAATATATTTAAACCGGTTGCTTTTTGTGGCAAACATTTTCTTGAAGAAGAGTCTGAACCATAAATTTGCTGTTATACACAGTTTGAGAAGGGTTGAAGAAAAACATCTCTTCAGAAGGGTGAAATCTTGACTGGAAGAAGACCCTGGAGCCTGTGATGAATCCTTGTATCTTAACAATCCTAACAAACTCCACCCCTCAAGCGAACTTTAAGAAAGAGAAACAAATAAGACATTTCCTCGATATATGTTTCTCAATTTTTTATATATCCCCAAAGTGCTTTTTAATTGTATTTTTAAAAGGTTCGATTAAACGTAAATATATATCCCTAAAGTTGCTTAAATATAGATTACGATATTCATCAACTATCAATAATCAAAGGAAATGTATCCAATTTTAATTCAAGACTCGTGAGTATATTCATTGACTCTCCAACTTGACAATGATATCTACTAAAATTATATTATCTGATTCTTTTTTTCATTCTCTTATCTAACTTTTTTGAATCACGTCCCAATTGTAATCTATTTCTCTGAACTACCACAAATATAATATTTTTAAAGTGAATAGAACCCATTCAACAATCATTGGAGAAAATCCAAATGCTAGAATTCTCTTATATAAATATTAAGCGCATTAAGAAATCAAAGAGTAAATAAATATAGATTTATATCTTAAACATTTACATCCTTAATACTTATATATGCTATCGGTTATATATATATATATATATAGCTATATATATATATATATATTTATTATATATATAGATATATAGATATATATATATATATATATATATATATATAGTGTGTGAGACCACCAACTAAGAATGCTCCATTCAATCAGTTTGAATAAATAGACATTTCCTTTGAGAAATCTAACATCACATCGAGTACATCTCCACTGAGCTAATCGACTCCTTGAACACATGATTTCTCTATTTTAATAAAAAATATGCATCGTCCAAAAACTATACAGCATTTCTAAAGGTTTCATTCTCTAGCATAAAGTCCCTCTTTTGGACTTCGAAATAATTCCGCAAGGGAGTAAGTTAATTATTTCTGTCTCTATCTTACTCTCTGTGATATCTCTTTGTCTCCCTCTTTATTCTGTGTCTCTCTCTCTTTAGCTCTGTGTCTCACTCTTTATCTCTGTGCCCTTCTCTCTTTATCTCTGTCTTCTTCCATCTCGCTAACTCTCCCTCTTTATTTTTTGTTTTTCCCCTCCCTTTCGGCCCAATAATAATAAAAATATACCGTGAGTCCCGAAAACGTGGAAGCGGTGCACGAAAGTAGAACGTCCCCAGGAAGAATATATATTAATTGTGTAATTTAAAATTGATATTTCATAACTTATATAGGCAATCAAAATATAACTTAAAAACAATTATCATTGCCTCATATATTATAATAACTGACAAGTTTCCACTGACACTTTCCCTTTAAAGGCAGAATCAGTCTCAATAAATACTGTTTTTAATTTTTTTGGGACACATCAGTTTCTCCAAGGTCTGTATAAAGGTCTGGGCAATACAAAACAAACATATAGCAGTGTGACTACTCAATGACGTCCATGGAGAACGATTAATCTATCATCTCTATATATCTTATCATATCTATTACATATCTATTGGTTTTCAACGACTATTTATATTAAACTTATGCAAAAAGAAAATCTGATAAAGCATTTTAGTTGTTTATTGAACTATTGATAGTAGGAATTTTTCCTTAACGACACCTTTTGTATAAAATGCATTTTTAAAGGAAACTACTGACTTTTGGGAACAGCTTATCAGTCAAATAGCTTTATTGAGCATTAATGAGCACATTTGGTTAGTTTTTATTTTAAACTAAGCCCATTTTGAGTACTTTTTCGTTCATATATAAAGGAAGGATAAAGGAAAAATTACTACTATCAATAATTCCCAACAAAAAATGCTTTAACAGATTTTCGTTGGCATAAGTTATATATATGTAAATTTCCTAAACAATATATAATATATTTAAAATATAGATGAGATTGATAGATATATAGATATTATATAATCGTTCTCCAATGACGTCATTGTGTATTATACTGCTAGGATTACATGTTTTTTGTGTACACAGACGGTATTATACAGACCTTGAGTTTCTCTCCTTTATTTCAACAAAAAATACAAATAACATAAGCAAGATCAAAGCAAGTGTAAATCGAACATTAACCAAAATATAGGACAAAATAAAATTAGGAACAAACCAAAAAAGAGGACGCTGCTGAATACAATAGATAAACTAGAGGACTCAGAGAGTGCAAACCTCCACCGATCCCCACCAAACAAGAGCCTGAACTCAATTGTACCATTCACACGCCCAAAATATCCCTCGATTTTCTATCTCTAATCGTTGTTTACACTCTAGAGGTACATGAAAGAAAAAGAAACTGACGTCATCAAAGAGGAGAGGACAGCACAGCGACATCTATTGGCAGAGTAGGCTAACTTGAAATATTTATTTGTATATTAACTCATTTTGCATCTTAAAGAAGCACTCAGAGATGCCAAAATTTAATCACTTGTTCCTTTTGGCATTTCCAACAACTCCACAAAGTTTCATCCGAATCCGTTCCGCACTTTTTGAGTTAATCTGCTGACAAACAAACAAACTAACTAACAAACAAAACCAAACCAACCAACAAACCAACGCCAGTGAAAACAATACCTCCTTCGGCGGAGGTAATTATATGCACGCTCATAACTTTCAATATCAATGTAAAATTGTAATTGTCAAGTAAATTAAATCATGACAAGATCTCTGATCTCGAGAAAAATAAATCAATATTAAGAAATCTTTTGAAGCTTATAACGAAGTTTAATGAGTTGTTCAGACTTGCCTATATGAGAATTTTCCCCAAAAGCTTTAAAGTATTGAAATACTTTAATTATATAAAGCAAGAAAATATATGCATTTATGTATGCACTGTATGTATCGGAATGAGGCCTAACATGCACAATTTTTATATTGTAATAACGACTAAGAAAACCAGCTGATTTACGAAAGGTAATTTATGCTTTTTTTTTGCCTATTTGGTTCGATAGAATTGCATCCTTATGCTTCTAATCTTCTCAGTCACTTAAGGTTTTATATCAATATTAATAAAAATGTTCATTGAGGTGAGTGAAACTAATAGGCCAAACTAATAGGATAAATCATCTATCTTATTTTGTATGGCTTCTTAACGCCCTCATCCACTTCTATATATGGTGGATAGACATATACATATATATATATAGACATATACATATATATATATGTATATATACTGGAAGATATATATGTTTCAGATGGTGTTAAGAATATTTTTTTTTTTTTTTTTTTTTGCCTATATGGTTCGATAGAATTGCATCCGATAGGATATAAATAAGCATTATAGCATTAAATTAGTCTATCGAACCTAGGATCTTATCAATGAGGTAGACCAAAATGACCATCCCCTCTCGGATTCGAACCTGCGCCCCCAACATTGAGAGTTGAACACGCCTTAGCACGCACGGCTATCGAGCTCCCTTAAGAAATATTTATTTTGTGTACTGGACAAGTGTATCTCAGGCACAAGTTTCTAGCATGTAAATGATCAGGGAGTTTTGAAGAATAATGATATAAATATAAACAATTAATATGCTTTAATTTAATATTTTCTTTCTTATTAGCTACATAGTCGCAAAGTTAAGTCAAAATCTTGTATTACGCAATACTTGAAATATCCGCTAAAAATCACTTTTATTTTTTATTTGATTAAACCTCAAAAAGTACCATAATTTTGATCTATGCCAATACACGGATTCCCAGCCGATCGGCATATACCGATTATTGTAGTCCACCAGACATATAAGAGTCATAACATATGTGTATCATTCAAATAAACGCCAAGCTCTCCATGACGTATGTCTCTTCACAACAATGCTGGGGTCAAAAAACAATTTAGGTTATTCATGACAGTTTATACACTTTAGACAAGATTATGAATAATAAATAAATAATATTTAGAATTGTGTCCAATTAACTTTTTAGACTGTTATTATTATTTTGATCAATAATTGATGTTTTGTTCCGTAGATATAAAAGTAGACTATAATATATTTTTTGTTATTATATATTAACACAGCATCATTTATTTATTCCTATAAAAAGAAAACTTCTCAGTACATTTTAAGTATTTGATATATACTTTGATTTTCTCTATCGCCATTCTTTCGTGAATTTTTTTAGGCATTTTGAATTGCTATTAAAGAATATGTATATAACAGGATATATAAGCCCATCCATGAGAAAAGAAAGAAAAGCTGTGGAAACATGTTTTCCAAATCGTTTTTATCCCCTCTTGAATAAAATACTTTATTTTAAAAAACTTCAGGGCATCTTCTCCATACATTCTTATATTTCCAACATATTTTTTTTGCCCCAAATACATTGAAATACAGACACGTGGAATTGGTAAATGTTTTGGTATTTTGAGGCGGGTTTTTTCACTTTTATTTATTCTTATATCAAAATGATATCATTTATTATACATCCGTTATTAAAATAGAACAAAAAGATAAAGCTTACCTAATAATAATTTATTATTATTATTATTTTTTTTAGATTTTCATATGTGTACCCATAGAAGCCCCTTATTTTACGGTTCTAAATGCATATTAAAGTTGTTGTTTTTTTACATAATTTATGAGGATATTTTTCTTTAAAGTTAAAAATATTTTTCAGTATGTCCTTGAGTTAAATTTCATGTATTTGTTTTAATTACTGCACCAAAGTAATGTGCTACCTCACCTAAGTAGGATTTTAATTGCTCCTACCATAAAGAGGTTAGTAAGTAATCGCACAAAAATCGATAAAATTACCATTATGTTTAAAACTAACAGCATATTCCTAAGATGCATTATCATAATGAATGGATTCCTGGTTAATATTTCGCTATTGTCTCCATTGATTCTTTTTTATATCCGTTTTTAAAGGACATAATAAAAAATAAAGGTATTATATTTTTTTTTTGATCTTCAATAATTGTCAATATGATTAATACAAATATTTAATACTAAGAAGGATTAAAATAAGGTAAATGCAAAGTGAATAAAAACAGTACTAATTATTCAATAATTATTTCAAACTTTTTTTTTGGCTCTCAACATGTCAACAGATACTGAAGTCGAGTAAGTTCAGGTAGGGGCTCCTTGGTTGCCATAATTTTCTTTGGACCGAATTTCATGTTGTCCTTCACAGAATCCAGTACGGCCTTGCACGTTTCTCAAATTCTCAAAGTATTCGGTGCACGTAAACATGTACACTTTCGGAAACCAAATTAGCGGCATCCTAGCTCCTATTGATGCCATGATCCCCAACATCATTCCAGACGTCGGATAATTTGTCTCCGAACTTGAAAACGAAGCGATCACGATTGTGAAGTGTTTTGACAACGATCCACACAGAGGTCTTGATTACGTTGTGTCAACAGTAATCGTTTGAACTTTCTCAGTGACCACTACCTGCTCCTTGACCGCTTTGGATACTTTGGTAGATTGGTCCTCCGACTTTTTTTCGTGAGCTCAGACATCTTCAAGACCTTAACTTGCTCGGGTTAAATTTTTAACGGTCTGACGGAGCGGGGCTTGTCCTTGAGGTTGTCCACGAAAGCCTAACACAACCTGATTCTGTCGACTGTTACCTAGCTGAATTTGAATCCTTGATGTTCCTGCTGGTGGTGTGAACCAGCGGGGATGATTGTGGAAATCTTAGATAAGAAGTGATTGTTTTCGTTTATCAATATAACAAACGATAGAAGAGAATCTAAACGTTGGATCTATGGCAACAATTAAGCGCTTTTGAAAATCTCTTGAAATGGTTTCTAGACCGCTTCATGACCCCGCTTTATAACAGTGGATAATAGTAGATATTGGAATATAAATAATGTGCTTACCAACCCCATAAAAAGGAGGAAGGAATACAAAGGATGTTAGTCTCACTGAGTTGATCGATACATACATATTTTTTACCTTCGGAATACTCTTATAGCAAATATTGATTACTCTAAATTGTTAAAAAAAATACATGCACATCAAACAAATTTGATAAATTTTTTGGTTTTGCGAATACTCTTAATATCCCTTCCTTTTTTAATGTTACCCTTCCCAAAAGCATATTATTCTCTATGAGTATGCATATCTGTTTCATAATGTCTTGCTTTTGATGATTTTTGTTCAGGGGAAGCAAATATTATAGAGCTATGGACGTGTTTACTCAAGTGAAAAATGAAATTATTAAGGTGTTTTATTGTAATTCTCAGTAGCTCACCAATAGAGAACTTTTTTCTCTATTGGCTCATTTACCTTTCTCTTTTGGTTGTTCTTATCATGAGAGAGTGAGGACCAGTCGATGATGATAATCAATAAATAAAAATCCCCTGAAAGGGATTATTTTATACTGTCATTCTATAGAATAGTTCCAATTGCTATTCTGAATAATTACCGTGTAATATCTCTTTATGTCCTAGAAAAGTGTCTAGAGCTTTTAATATTTTTTATAACTTATCTTGGTTTTTAAACGTAAGGCTTATACAAATTGACAAAATAGCAACATATCCCACTTCAAATCCCCTATAGAACTAAAAAAATGAATGCATCTATCAAAGTTTTTTTTGGATTATATCTAGAATAAAAATATTTCTTTTATGTCTTAGATATCTTTTATTTCCTTTATTTATATATTAAAAGAAAAGGGGGACTCTTTGAATTCTGATACAAAAAATTCTTGAAAGGATTTCAACTGTTGCTCCCTTATTGGATTTAGTTTAAAAGCAGCGACATACATTTGAAGATCATACGGGTAAATACACTTCAAAGGAATTGAAGCCAATTATAAAGAAACGAGGGAAATAATATATGAGTGTGTTTGTGCTTCCTTGTATTAGATGGAAGTTATATGATTTGAGTTGGAATAGGGAGAGAGAAACCAAGACGTTTGAAGGATTGTCTACCATCATGAAGTACTTGTTTTACCTTTGATTCAGGAAAGTTTAAATTTTAAAAGAGGAAATGATTATTCCATTTCAATAGGTCTAAAAATAATATGTCAATATTACTTGTAGGAATTTATGTACATTTGTAGGCCTTCAATGAGGGAGATTTAAAGTATCCTCTCATTTGAGCAGCACATATGTACCTGACCTTGTCCATGACATTTATAAATGTCCATTCCTGGGTTGTGTTGTGTGAAGTGCAACCGCTATTATATTAGATGTTACGTTAAAGTTCTAAACTATCGAGTAACTGGAGGCTAAATATTGCATTTTCTATGGAGGGGAATCATAACGGCAAGAAAATTAACGGCCCAGCTGCAAAGTACAATTGCATTGTATTTACCTCACATTTGTAAAGACTGCGGCAAATTATAAAGTAATACAATACATGTATTGTAGACTGTCCGGTTCTCTTCTAAAAAGATTAATTGTAATTAATGTAAAAGGAATGGACAAGGCCAATGAATGCATAATTAAGCGGTGGTCCTCTTTGTACTTTTCCAAACGGAAAATAAATATTCTCGATATGCTGCATTGGACCTTCGGTCACGGACAACTCTTGGACGCTAGCTGGCAATTTGGTCAAATATGTCCCCTCCTATTCCATCGTCTTAAGAGATGCCTTAAATCACTTTTAAGAAAAAAATAAACAATCTTTACACCTCGTTTTTTTGTGGGTTATGTTTTTTTAGTTTAATGATCACTTTTGGGGAAGTTAATGAGTATGTTCATTGTTATATACTAAAATTATGAACTATAATACTTATACAACCACTAGCATTTATTTTGTATACGTTTGTATACATATTTTATCATTAACATTTGAATTAAAAAAATGGAAAAATAATTGCTCTAACATCTCTAATGCAATTAATTTTGTAGTTTTAAATGCAAAAGCACGAATAGCGAGCATACTAACTTCTATGAGCTTTGTGTAGTATTAGGATCTCTGTGGAATTATCCTGACTGCCGCCGCCAGATATGGAGCCCTCTCGTTGACTCTCGCTTCGAGGGAAATCAAGTATTTCCCAACAAAGTCTCTAAGCCATTTTAAGATAATCAAGCAACTTTTAAAAGTTAATTAACTATAAGCATTTTTATGTCTACTTTAGTTTTTTAATTCAACGCTATGATCATTATTATAATGCAAGTTTTAGTTTGTTATTTACCTAAGTCTCTTATACAATTGTGATATTATAGTTTTTGTTTATTCGTATTTGTTTTGTTTGTTCTTTTGTCGTTGTATTAATTTAAGACTAAAATGTCGTTTGATATATTTTAAACGAAGCTACTTCGACTTTAATTTAAGAACTGACATGCAGGGGAGAAAAAACCAAAATACTTTTTTATCCTTATTTTTGCAACATTCACATAAACAGAACAAAGTACAAATGAGTCTTTCAATGAAGGACTGATTTTCAACAACAACAACAAAAAAACGAGTCCCTTCAATCTTTACGGATGAGATTATCACACACCACATAAATAAATTTTACAATCACGACGAGGCTTCTGGCCCAAATGGGATTGGAGGCAGAGTTTTTACCTAATGCATCAAAGAAGTTTAGCCTTATCTTCTTCAATTAGGAAGGGGAATGGAAAAAGCTCCCAAAATACTTAACAAAAAGGAGGATTGTGTTAATCCCCAAAAAGGCTCTCTCATGGATGTCAACAATTGGAGGTTTATAACAATCCTGAATGAAAGTTATAGAATTGCTCGTGAAATAGAGCCCCTTTTAAATTTAAAACTTGGCCGCCATCAAGAAGGATTTTTAAAGGGCAGGAAGATGTCCGACATATCAATGAACATTCAATGCGTAAGCAAAGTTGTATATTCAAAAAGAACATTTGGAGCCACAAAGCCCTGGGTTTCTCGAAAGCATTCGACACTATTCAACATGGTCATATTTTGTGAGCGGTGAAAAAAACTTTTACCAAATATTTTTTTTGACCCACTAAGAGTTTTTCGGGTCAATTGTGCTTTTTACCATTACTATGGAGAATTACGAAAGCGACAGTATCGGTTTAAAGAGGAACTGTCGCCAGGATGCCCTCTGCTCCACTTCTTTTTGCAGCTGGGTTTGAGAGAGCTAAGTAACACCAATGTCAAAAAATATTGTGGATTTGAGTTAACTTAGGGTCATCAAAACTAATTTTAGACATGTATCTTGTACATAGAAAACAAATCTGAAGTTCCTTTAATTAAACAGCTTCAAATAATATAGAACTTTATTAAATTTGTAGGGAAAAGGTCGGAACTACATGTCAAGTCTAAGAAAACCACTTGTATCACCACTTGGAAATGGTACCCAGATGATAAGACAAAGATTTTCGACTGAATATCAAAGACATTGTGGAAATTGTAGAAGGGTCTCTTAGATTCCAACTGGACAAGTATGTGCAACTTCGTCAGCTGCAATATTACCACATGGAGGAAGTTCAATAAAAAAATAGTGGAGTTGTAAAACAACCTTATAGTACCCACAATCCTATACTATGCTTCCATCGTTCCTTGGCTCACTAAAAAAGCTATCAATGAGAAAAATTCCTTGCTGGAAAACTGTTGTATATGAAATACTTACCTACTCGACAAACCCCCATGGCACAGCTTGGTGGAGGTGTATCGGTTCTCTCAAAAATGATCCACAAAATTATCAAAAAGTTTAATTTGATCTCACAAAAAAGATCTGGAGTTGAGGGCTTATATTTCGTCGAACTGAGTTTACTACTTGGCACTGATTACTTTAACGACATTCTATAAATTTTTTCACCCGTCTTTGCTACCTTTCTGAGGATTTTGTGAAATGGAAAACCAAGTGATCATCTATCACTGACTTCATTCGTTCAAATAGTCACACTCATTTTTACAAATTTTGGACACATCACAAAAATTGGAAAAATGGCGATTTCCTAAAACATGATATCTCTTCATGATATCAAAAAATCAATATTCAAATGTGGAATGTTCTTTTTCAGCTAAAAAGAGCAGAATCCTATCATGTAGTCATGTCCCCTGGCACTTGAGAATGAGTTTTGAATCTAACGTAGGAGAAGAAGCAGATAAAATCGCAGTTCGTTACGTGAAGGCTCTAATTTTATCAAATCCCTGGAAGACTAGAATGTTTTCCTCTATTCAAATAATTATTTCGGGAAAGCACTTTTCATCCAGTTCCAAATATCCACCGGAATTTTTTTCACTCCTTATAAGGACTCTACCATAAATGTTTTTTATGGATGTCCGTTCTCAAAATTTTGAGGGATTTCATCAGCTTAAATATCAAACACATCAAGGACACTCATATTGTTCAGTAATTATCTATTGTCCTACTTCAGATGTTCGAAAGACTCCTAACAAGACGAATGTCTTGGAGTTCGTTATTTCTAGTTGTAAAAGCTTATTGGCGGAAGGATTACCTATAGGAGATCTTGTCACCTGAGAGTGATTATGTTATCAAGAGCTGCTCACTATTCTGCCCTCGACATCAAGACTCCAGGGACTTTGGCTGAGAAATGGAATTTGATGGAGACCTTCTGAAATTATTCCCATCTTAAGCCGACAATGCAAAGTCCGACCTGAATCGACTCTTACGTTTTTATAAAAGATAATGATTTTTAGATACTGGTTGTTTTATTATAATTTTTATTGCTTAGTGTGTGTTTTCTTTGTTTGTTAATAGCTGTTGAATAATGTGTGATGACGTTTTTCTTTGTGTAATAATTTTGAACCAAAATGTTTATCTATGTAATTTTTTAATCAAATTACACAAAATGTTAATGAAGTAAAACAACAGTAAGAATATATTTTTGAAATATGAAACTGTTTAAATAATGACAAATAAAATATTTTGTTAGATATTATGCTATTGACGTACTACTAAAAGTGTGTGTTATTTAATTTGAATGAATCATTCCTTTAACATTTAACCGACATTCAAATTGTAAGCCCATCAGATAGTAAAGGTAAGAGGTATATCTATTATGATATTCAGAGACAACTCATTTTTGCGTACGCGTCCATAAACATCATTTTCAAGTTTGTTACTAATTTTCCTTTTTGTTAAATATCTAATATTCAGAATGAAGATCCATTTATCTCAAAATATTATGAAACAACACATTATTTTTCCCCTTTGTGTAATCAGTCGCTACTTAACATTAATAGGTGAGAATTAAGGAGTTCATTCAAAAGATGCTCAATCACTTTGATTAAGTTCCTTGAGAAGAACTATTTGTTCTATTAAGAATAATATTTTTATTATTACACTGGTATAGATGTTTGCATCTCAAGGGCCGAATGGGAAATCATGTTTTACTGTATAATGCAAACTGTTTGTTATCATTCACATTCGTCGATCCCTTTGAACATGGTTTGGTCAAACATAAGATGCCCATCCTACCATCGACGCTCGCGTCCTCTTGGAAGTTCGGAGCATGCTGCCGACCTTCTTTATAGAACGCACCTCCCATTCATACATGTAAAGCAGGGTACTATGGCTGCTTGGAAGGCCGTTAATGTGAACAGCTGTCCCCTGAAGAAGACGCTTGAGGGCCTCGATTAGCGCACCTTCAGTGCCTCTAGTAGTCTCAAGAAGCGTGACTCGACTAACTATGTCGCTGCAGCCAATTGCTTCAAGGGATGTGGCCTATCGTAGCAGCAGCACGACATTATGTGCTCGGAGGCTAGTAAATACTCTTGTGGGACTGTTACCATCCTTCTAGCTCTACAAGGACACAGTATTAGGTAACTTTATCTTTTATTATTTTTATTGTTATATACTCGTATATGTATATATATACATATATATATAATTGTTATTGTTATTATATGTATATATACTATATATATTTATATAAATTTAATTATAAATTATATATTCGACACATAGGTTAAAACTATTGTTGCATCTTGTTGTATTATCTTTCACTTTATTTATATGTATGTATAAGTAAACAAGAAGGCTAAAGTCGGTCCTTGAGGTCCTTTATCTCAGGGGCTTAACTTCAGGGGAATTGCAAAAAAACTCAGATAATTATGATGAGACAATTCCACCAAACGGGAAGGAATCAACAGCGGAAGATAATACATTGCCAAAGGAACCTTAAAGTGTAATACAGGGACTAGACAGTACGCCTGAAGTTGAAGTTTTATCAGTTCCTCAACAGCGTAAAACAACTACTTTAGGAAATGGGAACCAGTTAATCAACGAGGAGTCCGAAATATTGGACTTCCCTCAGAGCCTAATACTGGAACTGGAGCGATGGAAGAATCAACGGAAAAGCAAATGAGTGAAGTTTCCTCCGAAGGTGTTCAGAGGGGCCAAATGAGGAACCACAAGACTGGAAGTTTCAGTTCGTCAACTTTTGGAGACAGAGCTCGCTACACATTCGAAATTACCGGAGCGACCTCGTAAGTCGCATTTGGACGTTAACAAAGTTCTGACATCGCGAACAAGATCACAATCTACTAGTAAAAGAGAGAGATCTGTCTCTCATGGTTCCCCTGAAAGGAAAAGAACACAGCCAAAACTCCATAAGTGTATATAATGGCTACATCGCTTAGTTTATTTTCCAAAGTTTATGAAAGTCCCTCTTCAAAATACTGAACAACTAAAGGTCTCAGACTTTTTCTTTAAATCGTTCAAAAACAGTTCAGGGCCGTCCATAGGTTTAAAAAAATTGTATCCTTAAATTGTAAAGAACATGGGACGTAACGCTCGCCATGTAATTTGTCTACAGGACATAAAGGCCTGGCATGCAACCTCATGAAATCTCTCATGTTTTAAATGCCTACCTCAGACCTTCAAAAGATATTTTACTGGAACTAATTTTAAAAGAGGCGTTCTCACACTTGTATCAAAAAGTTTAGATGGTTCGATTTGTGTAAAAGAATTTTCAAATTCAAGCGATTGGCATAAAATTATTGTCACCTGTTCCGGTTTCTCCTTTGCTTTGATAAATGCATATGGGCCAAATAACAAAGCGTCTTCCTTCTTTCAATCCATCATCAACAATTGCAAAAATGATAATTCACCTCTTCTTTAATTGGTGATATGAATGTGGATGTTGACAAAGAAGGTGGGCATTATCCAAACAAGGATCTCCTTAACAAACTTATCTGTCAATTCAATTTGATTGACATCTTGAGGATAAAACTCCGGAGGAAACTGTGTCCTGGAGGAGAGGATCACTGACTTCAAGATTGGACCTCGCTCTTGCTTCCCCTTATTTATACAGTTTTGTTGTGAAAGCCCATTATAGACCGGAACCGAGTTCGGACCAAAAGCTTTTAGATTTAGATTTTCGTAACCATTCTCATGTTCAATCATTTAGATTGAAAAAGTGGATTTTAAACGACGATGAATTTTAGAGCCGCATGAGAAATACATTAATTTGTGATTTTAAGCCTAAATTGTCAGCCTCAAAAGCCATGAGACATTTTAATAATATGATTATTTTAACCACTAAATTTTTTGCTTCGACTCAAAGTCTGCTCGGGAAAGTTCCAAAGGGATGTGGACGACGTTTTAGATAATTGCTCTATCTTTTTAAGAAGCTACACCTCTGATGTAATAAATACATTAAGTGGCCGAAGTTTGCGAGGAGGACTTGATAAGTAAAATTTTAAATGAAAACAGTAATGTCCAACGCCTGAACCGTATAAAGAAGGACGATGACAAAACTCCAAAACTGAAAAAGATTTTATACAATGACAAGATTTTAACCAACACAAAAGATATCCTTCAAGCTTTTAATGAATCATTTGAGTCCCTTGTCGGAGTCAAAGGCCCCAGACTTCCCGGTAGAAAGAAGGGAACCTTCTGTGCACTCTTTACATAGGATAATATATATGAGTATATTTTTAAGTATTTAAAAGGAAATAAAGCCATTGGTCCTGCCGGGATTGGTGGTCAGTTCTTTAAAATATTTGGAGAAGAGTGTATACCTTTTCTTTTAAAAGTGGGCAGAGAAATGGAAAAAATAGGTGAAATGCCAAAAGATGTGTCTAAGGGTCGTATTGTTTTGATTCCCAAAATAGTGAAGGCAAATGAGATTGGAGACTTGAGGCCTATCACGGTTTAAAATGAATCGTACAGGATTCTGGCTGGAGTAATTGCTAAGCAATGGAGCCTCTGCTTAATAAAAAAATGGATGTCACCAGAAAGGCTTTTTGAAGCAACGCAAAATCTCCGATATAGCTCGGAACATACAATGTGCAATAGATCTGGTGGACTCGAATAAAAGATTTGGCGCAATTATAGCCATTGACTTTAGATAGGCTTTTGATACTCTTTATCATCGTTGTAATCTTCGTGCATAAAGCGATTACTTCCTACCCGTTTCTTCAACCCAGTCCGAGCTCTTTTACTTAATGGAACTTCGACCATTACTTTAGAGGGTCTCGATAGTCCGCTAATTCATCTTAAGCGTGGCTGTAGACAGGGATGCCCCTTAGCCCCACTTCTGTTCGTGGTGGCAATTGAAGAATTTGCTCAGAGATTGAAATACAAATATTCGGGCTTTGGAATTAATTTCGGGAAATTCAAGCATCTTCTTGACATTTACGCAGATGATGTCACACTTTATGTGGAAGGAAACTCGGAGCTTCAGCTGAGTAATAGAGTGGCCATTCTAATCTCCTTTTGTAAAAGATTTAAGAAACACTCCGGTCTGGAAATCAACTGCAAAAAAAAACTGCTATCCTCCCCTTGGGACAGTGGTGCCCAAAAGACAATGCACATATAATGGGTTGCCCAGTGAGGAACAGTTTAAACATACTCGGTATTGAGTGGAAACGTAGTGGAGATTCGGAGTCGAATAAAAATAGTTTGGCAACTTTATTAGAACAAGTCTAATGGAGTGGAGAAAATACAATCTTCAGACAAGAATAGATTTTTACAATGTTAAATTAGTTCCCTCAGTTCTCTACTTTGCAAACGCTTTACCCAAAATTGCCCTTTGGGTGTTAGAGGAAGAGGATTTTTGGGTCCAGAAACTCTTACACAAAAGTTATCTTCCATCCCTGGAGAGATCTAAAAAACAACTCGGAGGAGGCTTGGTGCAACTTTCCAATGTATTGCCAAAAATGTACAAGAAAATTTTCATCGATCTTTCGTGCAACCCAGAGCAGGAGTGGAGGTCAATAGGTTATAATAGCCATATCTACTCCATTTTAATGATGATTACCCTAGCCTCCAATGTGCTATTAAAAAATTCTCCAGTATGGGCTTCATGTCCAAGAATATTGTGGAGTCTTACGCCAACTTACGACTTTTCCTCTACTGTAGACATTCTCACAATAACTCCAAGAAAAGGCCTTTTTTGGGCAACATACAACTCCTCAAAGTATGGAATTGGAAGCCTTTAGAACAGAAACGTTTCACCATCCACGATTTCAAAAAGATGTAAACTGTGGTCTTAGAGCGGGAAAGTTTTACTTCCCACTTCTTAGAGCAGCTAGGCTTCATATATCCCCTACTCCATGGCATATTAAATTAAGTACAATGCCCGGACCCAACGAGGACGCTAAGAAAATCTGCCAGGCTTTTATTCAAGAGCTAAATCTTCCGCAAAGATGGATAAAATTAATTATGGAATCAACCAACGTGAAAGATAACAAAAATTTACCGCACAATTTCAAATCTCTACCGTTGCATCTTTTTCAACTTTCGTTGTAAGGACTGCAGAAAAATCTATAATTCGATCATGCACGCTTTCGCTGATTGCCCTGCCCTGTCGTGTGTTCGTGCTTTCGTAACCCATAATATAAGTCATTTATATAGCTCTGAAAATGATGCAAAGTTTTTATCGGCCTATATCCTTTTTGGTTTTCCTCTAAAGGCAACAACTGCATCTCCTGAATCCAAGGCTCTGAGCTTTGCTCTTGCTAGCTCTAGAGCTCACATCGCAGAGTGTCTAACCTCCAATACACTCATTCGTAACGAGTCGTTTGAAAAAATATTTGTTTCTTCGGCTGCAAGATATGGAGCCTTTGCCCTCAAGATTCCACATTCTAAGCAAGGGATGTTATGGGACTTCGCCGTGGATATCGTCAAAGTTTTTCCTCAGTGGTACTGTCATTTTTACTCTCGTTTGAGACTCATCGTTGGAAGATATAAAAGGACTTCAAATGCCATCATCGAGGGAGCCGTGAAATAATAGATGTTCTTATATACTATTTACAAAATTTTTTCTTCTCTATTTCTTGTTACTCTCTTCCACTATATATAATTTAGATTATGATGTTTTAATGATGTGATTGGTCTTACTTTAGAGGCTTAATTTTTAACTACAATGTTTATTATGATTTTATTATCACTATCCCTCGTGCTCTTTTTATTTATTATTATATATATTATGTTATGTATGATTGTTAATAAATTACCCATTAAAAAAAGTCGTGTTAACCCGCCATTAAAACATTAACAATAACAACTTGAACTGACAAACATTTAAATGCTTGTACTATATTGCAGGGTACATCTTAGAGCAGTTGAAAATAGATCATGCTGTGAGGAATGTCTTAATTTATTGATACAAGTAATTACTCATTCCTCTATTTTAGTCTTTTTATCCTAAGAGAATATTTTATAAGTAAAAAACAAGCATTTTAAAGCAGTTTTCCTTACATTTGAGAAGTGTTTTTGCTATATTGTTTAAGAGTAATATCATTTATTAAACGCTTTTTAAACAATTGTTAAACGCTCCATAAAATTTTAAGCGATAAAATTGGTAGTTTATTTTTTATCCTAGTGATAAATGAAAGCATATATTTTTTCTCATTATTTACCGAGTCCGAAATAAAATACAAGCTCAGCCAATATTTTTTTCCAAATATAATTAATTATATATGTTGTAGTAAAATTATATTATGCCATTGGCTGAATAATCTATGTTTGAGTACAAGAATACGATTGGGGAGTTATATATGGTTTTTCTCGATTTCTTGATGGACCGGAACATAATGGTATGATTCGCTAGGAAAATGAAAGTATATTTTTAGCTACCTATACTGATACTGTATTTAGTCACCTTTGGATCCATCTGATGAGATTCAAATTTCCTGTAGCGTTATAATTATAATTATCCAATCAAAGGTAACAATTTTGAAAAGATGAACTAAGTAAGATTAAAATGGTGGATTTTTTTTCATTGATATATTAATCCATAAACACGGCTGTACAATCTCGAAAAGTATATCAAGTTCATTGTTTTCTCTGAAGTACTTCCCTGGTAGTACAGCTCAAACGCTGATTTCTTGATTAATAAAATGACTTTATTGAATACTTTTAAGTATTGTCGTACTTTTTAAAATGAGTGCAATTATTTAAAATTTAGTAACTAATTACTACGTTCTAAAAGCTATATTTTTTAGGTTTGTTGATTAAGTTTGTGTAAATGATGGAACTCGAAACAAAATATTTTACTTCTTTAGGAAGCAGAGTTCAATAACCGTAATGCAGACAATAAAATATGATCACTGTATAAAGTAAATATATAGGGGAAAATATATAGACTACATCAAGGATATCACTCATAGAATGGTCAATCAATAATATCTAATCATTGTTCTTTATAATCGTAAAATCTAAAATATGATTATTTGTTTCCTATTAAAAAGAGTTTAGCATAGCAATATTAAAGACATACATAGTTTAAAAAGGATTTAAAAGTTCTAAAATAATGAAGAAATTGAGAGAGAACAATTCAAAGGAACAGCATTGACCAATTTCTGATGCCTTCTCACATTGCAATCCAAATAGGTTAAAACATTTAGTAAATTATACAGAAGCATATTCAAGCCAGCCGGAACACAGGATCCGTTAGAATGTTCTGCATATAAAGCACGATGGACTGGAATAACTTCTTCGGTCTTGATGAGATTGTGAAAAGATAGAAACCATTACAATCTTGTGATAGTAGTGCTAAAAGAAAAATGAAACGCCATGCCATCAACTCCATCTGAGGAGCCACCCTTCCACAATCCACAAGAAGATGACTAAAAACTTGCTAAATTGATCCACAAACCGAAGACACTGTTACTAACAATAAATTTGGCACCAAATCTTTTATTCGCATCTTATTCATCTTTTGATAGATTGTCTACAAAACTCTTTTCCCTAACATTAGTCCTTTACCACAAGTAGAGAGGCTGTATGGTTTTATACAAATGTGAATTACAATTTAACCCTCGACGATATCCATTATTTTATTCAGAATTATCGACGCAATATTTTATATTTTCCTCGGTTCGGTTCCTCCTATCATATGTCATGAGAAGTTGTGAATGGTAAAAAAGAATAATCTTTATTCTAAATTGGTCTGAAATTGCTGAAAAAAGGAGATTTATAATTACTATTTAAATAATATATTTTAATTGATTTCAATGAAATATTTTTCATAATATGTTGAATGTTATAATGAAATATTTCAATAAGTGCATATTAAGCTAATCTTTGGTGATAGCTAGACTCATTCAACAATTGAAAAGAGTGTAAATCAAAAGTGTGTAGATAGAATAAGTAAACAAATAGATCTATGCAGATGTTGTCAATCATTTGTATGTTGTTTTGAATTTGTTCTGAGTTGTTGAAACTTCTACAACCAATGTATGTTGATAATAGCGATAGGTCAAAAAGTACATTTTGAGAGACATGATATTCCCTGAAAGAAATCAAATGTTAAAATAATTGTGAAAAATAACGGATGAGGGTTCTATCCATATAAAAAACAGCATGGTTTTATAAATCTATCACAATATTCCTCCCTTTCTTTTTTTACATCAACTGCTCTCACACCTCTGTCCTTCAGGACTTTTTAGCCTTGATTTAAAAACCGTTCATTGGTGCATGTTCAAACCCTAAACCAACGTATTTCTCACGAGCAGTGAGTTGAAGGAAGTTGAGGAAAAATGAGGGATTGACATGTTAAGTATTTATATTTAAGCTATCTTTGCATGTGAACAACTAAGCTCACCACCAACTCTTTTTTCTATGTGTGTTTGTTTGTTTGTATTAGAGTTAAACAACACGCACTAAAACTTTTATTTTCAATCATGTTTATATATGTATGTGCGTATATCAAAGTTAATTTTTCAGGTCTTTGAAAGCCTTTCGTATCCATAGTTATTTATGTATGAATACATGTTTAATGTGGTGCTTTCGGAAGTAGAAAATGAGGCTGGCATTGAGTTGGATCCTTGTTTTTTCAAATACTTTTTTGCCTTATACGTCTTCATATCTCTCTTTTTAAATCCATATCTTGGAGCTAGTAGCTCTCAAATTAACTTTCGTCATATATAGATATTTCAAAGATAAATAAAAGAGTAAAAGGGTATTCTGAAGGAGGACCTGCAAGAATTTAAAAAGTTTGAAGAAGGCACATAAGTATACATACATTAGCAAAGAAAAAAAAGGGTTGGATATCCATTTTAAGATCTTGAACAATAGTATTTCGACGAACAAGTTTTAAAATATATAATGAATAATGAAGGACTTGAAGAATTAATAATAATATTTTTAAACAGTGTTCATCAACAACATTTTGCTCATTTCAAGGCCCTATTGTTTTAAAATTAGACCCAAAATTTTAAGAGATTTTCTTTGATGATGAAAGGAGGATAAACTCCTTTCTTGAACTGTGCTGATAATTATGTTTAATTAGAAGAAAAAGTATCTCATCGATATTAAAAAAATTATAAACAAGTGGTATAGGAAGCATATGCACCTTAGATATGCCTCTGATTTATTACAAACTTATAACAAAGGCAAAAAAGATTACTTTTATAGTTTTTTACGAGGGGATTCTTAAGTATGTCTAGATTTATAATATTAAATTTATAACTTATAATGAAAACTGAGAAGTGTGCCAAAATAAGGGCCAGACTCACAATCACAACTAATTATTGTATGTACATAATGCATAGAATGCCATAAACTATACTGAGATAAATTGAATAGTTAATTCCTTTGCTGTTGAACGAATTTTGAGGTTCCAAAGTCAAAATATCATATTTGATTCAATGTTGTTAAACATTCCTAACAAAAAAACTGCAGTCAATTTGGAATCACATTTGGATATATTTGATATCAAATGGAATTATAATTATGGATCATCCTATAAACAGCAGCCAGATTATCTACTTGTCTTCTTTCTCCATGAGACCGGAAGATTTGAAATCAAAATCACTAAATATAGTGAAAAAATGAAAATAAGCTTTTGGGCAATTCACAATGTTTTAAAAGAGGATGGATGCCTAAATACAGTAGAAAAGGAAAAAAAACGAGGGAACATAAATTATTACAATTGAACACTTTCTCCTTTTTACTGCCCTCATGATACCTGGCTAAGCTATAATATAGGAACTAACCAAACAAATATTTAGTCTTATTTTATCGACGCACCCAGTGCATATTTATCATACGTTTTATTGTATATTTTTAGGCATTATTATATCACAATAATTTAATCCCATAGGAAGGCCATGTGACAAAAAAACAGAGATTGGAGATATATGATTTATTTATATGTACTTCTAATTTAATAAATATGTATGTATGGAATATATGCATTGATTCACAATAATATGTATTAAAAATGAATGGCATCATGAATTTTTTGATTTATTTAAATTTAAAGCTACTGATCAATTTGAAGTTTGCAGGAATCATTATTATTGTTTGTTTGTTTGTTAGCTCCTAGATCAGCCCCACCACACCGGAAACTCAATCTGGTATCAGCCGGTAATAAACTGTCTAGGAGCTAACCTTTATTGCGAAATAAATTAAATTGATACAAAAGCAAAAAGGGCTCTTAGAAGATACTCCTCCATGGGCTTTTTCCTTCTTTGCATCTCCTCGGCCAGTTCGTCCATCTCCATCCTCGTGCGGGGACACGCGCAGATTAGGTGGATAGGGGTTTCATCGTCATCTCACACAGTCGATCTTTATTATTGTTATGATGATCTATAAAAGCGATGGTTTATTATTATTATTGAACAAGTCAGTTCCTTCTTCTTTTTTCATCTTTTTTTAATAATGTTTACTATAGCAATAAAATAAATAATAAACATAGTCGAGACAGAGCCCAGAAAGTGTGGCCGGGGGTGAGAGGGGTAAGTACATGGGAGGATATACATCATATATTAAACCTCTTGTAGAACGGGATAAGAATTTGACCCACAGCTACACATGAAGCTTGAGTTAATGAAACAGTTCACACATGCTTTGGACGAGGATGGGAGGTGATTCGACCTCTTTATTTTTTATGTTTGTTTTTATAATTATATGCCTAAGTTTGTTATATATTTATGAAATTTTGCTTTGTACCTTAAAGTTACGAATGGATTTCATTCAAAAATTTGCCCAGCCTTTGGGTAAATGCTAATCGGGTTCCTACATTAAATTTCAGTTACCATGATGAAGCTGAATAGCACATATTTTTTAATACATTCTATTATCCCACTGAGACTTGGCATGGAGCAACTTTGGAGTCGCGCTTTAAATTCTGACCATGTTATCGAGAGCAAGACAGTTGTTAGTGATTGGCCGTTGTAGTATCAACTTATAATCTATTACTTTCAGTAGGTAATTACAAAATAAAGTTTAGATTTAGACAATGGTAAGGTATATAAAAAATGATAACAGTATTTAAAAAAATAATACCCTTTAGTACAAAAGACAACGTAAATATCAATGTATATGTAGATATGAACGTACAAACTCTGACCATTGCTTTGTAAGTATAATAATTAGATCACAGAGTCTCATAATATTATGTTTAAAAGTACTTCATCAAATAGAATTAATAAAGACAAGAGTTTGTTGAGTTTGATAATTATGTATTGGTTTTTGTAGTATAACCTACGCATTGTTTTAAGTAACTAAATGATTAAAGGAACTAACAATCAAATAAAGAAAATTTGGTTTTATCAATAAATTGACAAATTGATGATAATATCGAATTATTGAACATGTTAGGGGACTAGTAGAGTATAGTAAATGAATATGTTGATTATATTTGTCATATTATATCGAACATATCGAATTAGATCTGAGATTCGATTGCCTAATTATTATCCTGTATGTTTACATGTATCGTGATGTAATTCAATCAAATATATTGGACAAAAAAACAATGATGATGACATTAAATAGAATATATATTTTATATTATGATCATAGTTTTATACATTCTATATATATGCAAACAAATATTTTGAATGGAACCAATGGCCTCAGCCGAGAAGTAAACTCATCCGAGAATCCAGCTGTATTTAATTGCAATTAAATATATAAAAATATAACTATGAGCTCATCAATCGTATTGACCTTAAATTACAAAAGTATGTTTATACCCGAGCTCTACAAGCATTGAAAAAAGCATTTTATAACTTTGGCAAATTATTTTGCTGGTTTAGTTCCTAATAAATATTTACCCACTTCAACTTACTTTGATATACCCGGTAGTGACCTATCTAGGAGCTATTCCATTTATTAATAAAAAAATATTACTTAGTGCAAAAAGGTTAAAAAATTACAAAAATATATTCATCTAAGGACAGTCTTTGTCTCCCGAGAACTCCGGCGATTTGTTTTATCTTCTTCCTTTTAAGTATATGTGGTTTTCCTCGTCGATGTTGCAAAACCGGTAAGTTGGGGTCTCAGCCACCTTAAAGTGATACCATGTGACCACTTATCAACCCGATAATTACTATAAAAAAATTGTGTTTGACGATAAAAATAGGGCTCATTGGTATGTTTTTGTTTTTGCCATGGGGTTCAAAAGGATATCTTTCTAAGTACATTTTTGTTGCGTACATAGACACGGGTACTGAGATTGGTATGCCTCTCAGGAAACCATCCTTAGCAATTATTTACCACTGGTATCGTTGTGCACTCTAACCAGGTTATATATTATTTTGGGAATTGAACCAGGGCCTAATGGGCGAAAGCCATCTATCCTAGATATTAGATTGCTTGTATGTGTAATCATAAGATTATGCACGGGCTTAAGCCGAGGAACTTGCGTGTATTAGGCGAACTTGATACCACAAAAGTGGTTGATTATCAGCTTATGTTCTTCAGTTAACGAGTTATCTGAAAGGTTTTGAGCTGTATAGGCCTTGCAGTTTCTTATTGCACGTTCTTCCACTTGACATTTATTTTCATGCGCTGTAATGCCAAAGAGAATGTATCCCCCTCAGGTATTCGGCTTTAAAATTAGTGATATATGTACATTTATTTCTAAAAAATTATATATAATAATCAAGGCGGGGCAGTCACTAAATGCATGTCTAATGCTGTTGTACATACGCCCGCAATCCTTACAATGTGATGAGAATGTTATTAAATTTGCCGATATTTATAATTGGGCTGTAATTTTTTTCCGTCATTGATGCCCATCATGGACAACAGAATTCTTGTTTTCCGTTCTTGTGGTAACTTTCAAAACTCTTGAGATGTTCTTCTGCTGTCAAATTTACAGAGTGTTAGTTAAAATCTTGATCACGGAATTTTAAAAACCATGGCAAAAGAGGCATATGTCTTCAAGCATCTCTTTGGAGAGGGAATAAAAACGGCCAGTTTTAAAAACAGAGTTATCGCTCAAATCATACAATGTATAAATATTCTCTCGAAGAGCTATACTCTCTAATTCTTCAGGCTGACATAGGTTAAAAAAAGGTTCCTTGCCCCTGTTTTGGTGAATAATATCCAAAATACTGTTATTATTGTATATCGGAGAATGTTTCCATAATATTCTCTGTGCAGTGGCACAATCTCTCGAAAATTGAGATACTACATTATTCGAGATGTCCGTTCCAATAAAAGTGTCATATTCACCCAAGTAGAAGCCAAGTGTTCTCTCCATTCACCTTAATATATGATGCTAATTCTGCAAATATTTTTTTATAAATTTTGGGTACTATATTATTTATAAGCACCAGTCCACCTCCCAGTTGAGATCGGCGTCGTTTCAAGGCAGGAATGTACCGGCGGAGAATAAAGCCTCAAGCCAATTTCCTCCTCCTTCATGAGTAGTTCCTGAATTGTTGGAGAAGCAGTTGCCATATAAACCATATGAGAAATAAGTTTTGTCTTGTAAAGTCTATCCTTTTTTGTAGGTTTAGACCTCTCCATCCTTGGCACCATCTAATTGCTTGTTTATCTAAATTTTGAAAATTGGCCAGCGAATGTCCGTTGTTATTCCACTCCACCCCAAGTTTCTTCACTGTTTTTACAGTTCTGCATCCTCCGATGTTGATTTGTTCTGCAGGAGTCCAGCAGCCTATGGGGAGTATAGAAGTTTTTTCGTAATTAATTTCCATTCCAGACATCTTATGAATTGTCTTTTTAAACCTGAAGAATTTCCCTCGTTTTGTAATTTGTTTTTCGGAATTTCCTTCGACCATTAAAGTTATATAATCAGCGTATAGATCTACGAGATGTTTTGTGGAACCTAATTGCACTCCAAAACCCCGAAACTTGCGGTTTAATATGGCGTTCAATTGCTCTATTGCAGCAACAAATAGTAAAGGATACACAGGGCAACCCTGCCGACAACTTTTTCCTAAGTTGATAAAATCACTTTGGTAGTCGTTGATAATAATCTAAGATGAACCATTAAATAAAATAGCACGAATGGGGTTAAAAAAGCGCCTCGGGAGATATTTTTTCAACGCTTGTAAGATAAACCATGTAAAATAGAGTCAAATGCTTTGCTAAAATCCACGCCAACTATTGCTCCAATTTTTCTTCTATTCTTAGTAGAGTTGATCGATGCACAATATTTCTGCATAGGTTTGATATGTTGCGATTTTTCAAGAAACCTTTATGCTCAGGTCTCAACTTTTTTTTTCTATTCTTACCCCAAGAGTATATGCTATGAGCAACCTCTTAGGGTCACGGAAACTGAAATTTAACCCAGCAACCCGTAATGCATACACCCCAAAGGCGAGCTATATTTCAATCATTAGTATAAAAATTCATATAAATAAAAAGACATAAAAAACAAAACAAACACTGATAACAATTAAAAAAATATCAAAATACTTATAATACAACTTTAAGAGATGGCGATAGTTAAAAAATTCACGTGGGCTTTCTCCCAGTTTCGTATTCAAAAGCATCTTCGAAGCGACAGGTACTTATAAGAACTTGGATCATTTTAAGCACATCGTCCTTCCTCCAACGAGCGCCCCTGTGATCCTGTAATAGGTCCCTCCTATGTCGAGCTAAAGCGTCGCATATTTCCGCAAAGTGCAGTGGATACTCCTTTTCCTCTCCACAGAGCCTACACAAATCGTCTCCCGTCAACCCCATTTCCTTAATATGCTTCTTCATAGGGATATGGCCCGAAACAAAGCTCAAAACATTTTTATTGATGTTCTAGTATGCGTATGCAACTTCCATCCATTGATAAAGTCTGGGAAGAAAAACTTCATCTGTCGACAACTTGAATCGCCTTGCCATTCTTTGAGCCATTGTGAGCGAACATCTTTTTTAATTTTTTCTTTGATAGTTATTTGTGGTACTTCTAAGCAAGATACTTAAATGGAGTGGTTCAATGTTAAGAATGACTTCCATAGCTTTTGTAGGAGTAGATCGCATAGCCCTACTCATTAGGAGACATGCAAGTCTATTGATTCTCCGAAACTTAGTTATATACTTCTTTTGTTCTATAATGCGCGGTGCCCATACACTGGCTCCATAACAAATAATCGGCTCTAAACAGGCCTTCCTAATCCAATGGATAAAAAGGCCGCGGGCCCACTTCAATCCGATTAGATTACGAACCGAAAACAAAAGTTTCTTGGCTTTTGCAATAACGTATTCAATGTGTGGCCCCCACTGAAGCTTACGATCGATTAGGATACCAATGTACTTATAGTGGTTGACCCATTCAATAACCGTATTGCTGATTTTTATTTTGGGGAAATGTATTTTACGTGCCCAGGTGCACACCATTCCTTTTGTCTTTGATTCGCTAAATCTTAGACCAATCTTGGATACACAAAAGTTCATTTGGTTCACCTTTCTTGAATAATATCGGCCATTGATGTCAGGTCAAAGCCTGTAATTACCAATGCAATGTCATCTGCAAATTCTATGGTGAGTAGTGGTCCTGGTTTAGATTCTATGGCTTGTTGGATGGCACAATTCCATACAACGGCGAAAGAATTCCTCCCTGAGGACATCCCCTAGTGGAGTGAAATAAGTCTGTACTCCCTGTTGCCCACAAACGATTTTCCGGCTTGTAGGAAATGTCTGTACCATCCATCTTTAAATATTCTTGTATAACATTATATGGAAGATTGTCAAATGCTCCTTCGATATCGAAGAAAATGACAATGGCATGTTTCTTGTTGAGAACGGCACTCTCCACTTTGTCAACCAATTTAGAGACAGCTGTTTCAGCTGATTTCCCAATTCTGAACCCATACTGATTGCTCATAGGATTATTGAGCTTGAGAGATTCAATGTGCCAATACACAACTCTTTCCAGGCCTTTTAAAAGGGTGTTAGCAAGGGTTATAGGACGGTATGTTTTAGGATTTGAGTAGTCTTCTTTATTTGGCTTCGGCAAAAACAAGACTTCAGCTTCACTCCAAATCCTGGGAACGTAAGAGAACTTTAGGGACAAGCTATATAAAAATACAATTCGAGCGTAATATTCACTAGCTACATTTTTAAAAACAATTGGGGCCAGCCTGTCTGGTCCGGGTTTTTTTAAAAAAATTTAAAAGATTTAAAACCTCCTGAACGAGGGGACTATCAATTTGGTCAACCCATAAGGAGTGATTATTTTGTCTTATTTCCGATCCATTACAAAATTCATTCTCGTTAGGTCCATGCAAGGTTAGCGTTATTAAAATGTGTCAAAATTATTTTTAAGATTTTCTTGCATTGAATAGCTTCCTTCCTCGCTTTGGAAAAGTCCAAATCTAGACTTATTCTTTTCTTTTTGCCTCCAAACAGCCAACCACAGCTTGTTGAGAGTTTAATTCGTCACATCTTTTCCTCCAGTGATGTCTCCTCTCTAGCTCAATCACTCTCCTGTAAACTCTCTTCTTCTGATAGTAAGCCTCCTTGTCAGCTGCACATTGAGTCCTTTTGAGTCTCCTTTCAGCCTTTTTAGCTGCTTTCCTAAGGTCACTTAACTCCTCGGTCCACCATGGAACCGTTTTTGCGAAGCCTTCTAGGTTTCAGTGGTGCTACTGATTCGAGTGCCCGTGGAGCGATATTGTGAGATCATGGGACAATTTATCTATTTCAATTGATGAAATCTCATTTTCATTTCCTGTGAGTGTTGTTGTACTAAAGGCCCTAGTTTATTTGGGAACTCTGACCATTTAACTCGCCTTAAATTTCAATTGCACTGCTGCAATTGTACATCCACATGAAACATAATGTATTTATGGTCAGAAAACGTGGGTATATCAGAGACTTCCCTTAATGAGATTAACGGAAGCATGAGGTCATTTGCAAACGTTACGTTAATTATAGACGATCCAACTCCGCCAACAAACGTGCGTTTTTTACCTTCATTGCAAACATGTAATGAAGCACACATTTCCTCAAATCCTCTCCTCTTTTATTGGGTTTCCCCCGATCCCCATAAAGAGCTGTGGGGCATTTGTGTCCATTCTTATGAGAAGAAGTATCCTTTTGTCATTACATTCATTCCATAACTTTTCTATTTTAGGAAAGACACATGGATAAGTAACATCAGCATAGTATGATATAATTTAATTTGCTTGTCTTTACTCTTACTGAAATTGCTACCATATCTCTGCAAGAGTATTCCATAGTCAAGGGCCTCAAGTTTTTTTGAAGCCACATGCTCACCCTTGAGAATAGCCCATCATGACTATTTGGCGTGTACATGTCGTAAAAACCATTGATCTCTTTCAAAGTTGTTTCGCTCTGTAGTGGAGTTTCGGTTATCAATGCAACTTCAACAGATTGTTTTTCCAGTAGCTTCATGAGTTCGTATCCAGCCAGGCTTCTTTCCCGAGATTTATTTGAACACAGTTAGTTGAAATCATATTTCGTTCGATTTTAAGTAGATAATGATCCTCATCTCGGCGTATTTCCCCCCAGGGGAAATATGTTCGTAAACGC
>CP045893.1:29113609-29142112 GCA_013387185.1 Caligus rogercresseyi | reverse complement strand
CAAAAAATATTTAAAAGAAAACACCGAAATATTTAAATATTAATTTACTAAAAATGACAAAATATTTAAAAGAAAACATCGAAATATTTAAATATTTATTTACTAAAAATGACAAAATATTTACTGACCAACGACAAAATATTTATTCTGCGTTACCGGAACATACTACAAAGTTTACTGACATTATTACTATCTACAGGCATTATGAGCTGAAAACAAAATCCAGTCATACAAAACGAAAATCTCACCGATAAAAGCATTGGCTCACCAATTTTTTGCAAGATTTTCTGATGTGAGCCGGCGGCGGTTGTCGGAGAGAAGAGTCTTATACATAGAGAAGGAGCGTTCAACATCGACACTTGTGACAGGTGCAAATTTGTATTCAGCCGCCGTTTGTGGAGACATGCCGTTGGGGATAACTTCTTTGCCTTCTGAGATCACGGACTCAATAGAACGTAGAACAGCGATATCGGGATTGCGGGCATAGACAGATTTATACTTTTCTTTTATTGTTTCACCTTTTATGCCTGGTAAGCTGTAAATAGCAGCCTCATCCGTAGAGACGGATGCAAAAGATTTTGTTAGGCTCGATCCTTGTCTCTCAAGATCTTGAATGACTCGTGGAAGGAAGTGTAAATTAGCAGCAATGTATGATAGGCCTGACCTCATTTCATCATCGCCAATAATAAATTGACATCTTTTGATGGCCTCCGAATCATGTGGGTTAAATGATTCGATCACAGTCTTCACTGCGTCAAGGTTCTCAGCATAAAACAATGCGGCGTTCACCCATGTTCCCCAACGGGTTAGTATTGGATCGGGAGGCAGTGGAAGATTTGGGTTGAAATTTTTCCATGCTAGAATCCGTGATGGAGCCTTCAGGAACACTTTTTAGTAACTGAGATCAATTCGTTCACTTTCGGAAAATGTTTCCGAACACATTCAGCGATTCGATGAAAAGCGTGGGCGAGACATGTCACATGAAGAAGATTAGGATAGAAAATTTTCAGTTGTCCACCACATTTCAGCATGTAAGCAGCAGCATCAGAGAGCATCAGTTTGACGTTTTCAGCCTTAACTTCCAAAATATTCATTACAACATCATTTACGGCACGAGATACTGTCTCAGCATTGGTTCTTTCCAATATCATCGAGTGCGCCAGTTCGGCTCGATTGGATGAATCTGCAGCAAGTTTTCCGACAACCACGTTTAGAATGTATCGTCCTTCTACGTCCGTAGTTTCATCGATGGCGAGCCAGATGGGTGATCTTGAATATTAACCTTAATTTTGGTGAGCACATCCTGATAGCAGATGTCCAGGTAAGTCTTTCTCAGAGTGCTTTCGTCAGGAATAGATACAGCACAATGCTCTTCAAGAAATTGACGAAACATGGGAACCTGCAATTTGTGTCATGGGATGTTCGCAGCCAATAAAGCTTGACAGAGTTTTTTGTTGAGCTCAAACGACTTGGACTTCTTGGCGCTTCTCTCAAAAACGTCTTCAAGCTGTGCTTGAGAGCTGCTCCTTTTCGTCTTGAGTTGCATATTCTTCTTGTGTTTTGCGGACTCAATATGTTGTTTCACTTGACCTTTCTGCCGAGATTCGAAGCTGGATTCACAATGGCGGCAAAAAGCAGTCTTCATGTCGACAAACTTGATGTCATCGTTGCTTAGGCTAAGCTGTTGAAGCCACTTGTGTTGTGTACTGCTTCCTGACATCTCTGCTGGATAAATGTTTTCTCGCCTCAATAGTCAAAAACTTTGCAAAGGTTACAAATCCAAACATGAAATAAGAAATACAACGCAATACAAAACTCCTGGCGCCATTAGAATATTTAGGATAACAACTGTCTGACTTTTGCTCGCAGAGCTAACGTGAGAGGTTGAAGTCTCCACAAAAACGAATGAATACTGTATATTTTCAGGTTTTCCTCCAGCGTGAAACTGGAGACAAAAGTTGATAAAATATTTTTATACCCATGTAAAATTGGTATTCAAGACAAAAAAACGTGTACAATGAGCATAACATGTTTAATAAATAAACTTTAAATAAATTTTCAATATATTTTTTTTACTAAAATTGCTTATTAGTTTCAAAGTTAGACAAATATGCTAAATATTTAAAACAGCATTAAAAACAGGAAAATTATTAAAACAACATAAAAAAACAGGAAAATATTTAAAACAACTTAAAAAACAGGAAAATATTTAAAAAAATATTTGATATTTAAAAATATTTTTCCGATCCCTAGTAATGACCACTCAGTATACAAACCAAAAACTTTTTTATTGAGAGTCTTCAATATGCATTACTCTCATGCTCGCTCCTTTTATAAACGCCTGGAAAGATAGGTGCTTTTTGCATCCTTATAAGGCTTAGTACCTATATAAGATTATCATCAGTCTATTATTGTGACACTCATCATTTATTAAAGCATAGTTCTAAGAAATGTAAATGCCTGTTATCCTCATCACGTTTTCTACTCCAACATTTTATGTGTCATGATAATTAAGTATTTTCGTTAGAGTCATTTTGCCCTTCATTAAAGGGGAGGCTTAATGATCCCTGGACCTGGTGTACTGCGTTCATAGTATAATCACTTTTTGCTCCTATTTATATGCATTTTACGCACGTAATACCATTGTTTGTTCCTTTATAGGATCACAAATAATCTCTAGATGGAATATAAGGATTAGGATTCCTTTTTTAATGAATGGTCATATATTATGTATTATATGTATAGAACATTTTATGTTGCATATTTTTGATATATATAATTCTGAAAAAATAACGTACAACACTTTATTATGTAAAAAATAGCAAAAAAATAATGAAAAAAACTATTAATATGCACTGTAATATTTGAGTTTCTATATTTAAAATAAAACTTAACTAAGTATGTATAAAATATAAATATCTTAATGTTTATCGAATTTGAGATATATTCTGAATATGTTTTAACCAGAAGCGAAAGGTTTTTGTTGTTGTATAACTGTGTTATCCTAAATAAAAGTCCTTCGAAGGACGTGTGAAGAGTTAAGATATTGTATGAAAATAGTTTTTGCTCAATAAAATAATAATCATATTTATGCATATAGAATAATCTTAAGATAATTTCATATGTTATAATTAATTTAGAAATGCTACTCAATAAGAATAGGATCATGTATAGTCCCACTGAATCTTAGCATTTTTACGCTTTCATCTTTACAAACATTTCATACATTTGACCTTCCTTTTCATAAAAGAAAAGGATCATTGATATATTTAACAAACAATGTTTTCATCAGGAAACGACCGGGTACCCGGCCCGGTGTCCCGGCTCTTTTAGACACCGGGCCGGGACTTAAATACTTTGTCATTCATAAGTGACAACGTTTTTTTTAAAAGGATTTCGAAATATTAGTTTCTAAAAAAAATGTCATCAATTTATCTGATAATTTTATTTTTGGGAAAGTCTTATCTAAAAAAAACGTCGTCACTTTTTTTGGGACAGTCTTTTCTTAAAAACCGTGATCACTTTAGAATGTCGAAGGAACGAAAATTATATTAATTCCATAACCGGTTTTGGCCCGGCTTGAAAAATTTAAGTCCTAGCCCGGACCGGGTTCCGGCGAAAAAAGGTGTCCCGATCGTTTCCTGGTTTTCTATATATAATCTACCCAAATACAAACTCTATAATTGATGATTAATCAAGACATTACGAGGTGTATATTTATGTATCTATCCATGATCATTTTGATTAACATATTAATTTTATTGTATTTAAACAACTATCCGTTCGTGTAGTTGTGTGGATTTGCTTATTGATTACTATAAAAATCGTCTTTTTAATAGATTGCAGTGTAAATCATTAGTCTTTTAATAGATGTGTAGTTATATTTCAATTCCCTTAAATAAAATATGAAATAATATTAAAAGCCATAAATAAAGTATTTTTGAATAATATTAAAAAATATGTAAATTTAATTTTATATATGAGCTAGGTGATATTTCAGCTATATAAAATAAAAAAGTTGTTCTGTAATTATATCAATTGATTCATTGATTATGTTTACAATATTTTTTTTGCATAATCGTAATATAGTGAAAATGGGATATTTTTACATTTATCATTTACGACTTTTTCATATAAAAAGTTTCCCTCCACAATTAGCTTCAGTAAACAATCCGGTCTGAATAAAAAAAACAGTTTTATAATTTGATCAATGTGTTTTGGGTTACGATTTTGGGTAGTTTAAATATTTTTATTCCTATTGGGTTATATATATATATATATATATATATACACATCGACACAAAAATAGGTAAGCATTGAATTAGTCTATCGATCTTAGTACCTTTTCAATGAGGTCGCTTTCCACCCTTTGGTGAGTCGAACATGAGTCTCGTTATTGGGAGGCACTAATTGAGCGGAGATGATCCCTTCTCATAAACCAAAATATCTTCAATTTCTCGATTCTGGGACTACCCTAAATTAGCTCCATGTACTTCTCTACTATTGAGTATATTGAAAAAAAAAACATTCTCCGCCAAAAATAACAAAGGGTGACTTCTTATCACGGATCCCATCAAGGCTCACGCCTTAGTAGCAAAGACAATATTTATAATATATTATGGCAGATCAGAAAAAATAATTTCTAGAACGTTACACATCATTTTAAAGCAAAAATGTGCATAAATAATGTTATTTGTCTTTTACGCATGTGAATTAATTATTTTAAGTTTGATATGTCAAATCACTTTTTTATAATGAGTTTTTTCTTTTATTTTCTTTGTTGATTTGCCAAATACAAAGCCCGTGACATAAAAATGCCTTATATGTGGTGTTTGTATAGGTAATCCTCCGTTGTTGATACTCTTTTACATTAAAAAAAAGTTATTGTTAATTTAGTTCTATGTTTTTTGCTATTTCGTCTATGTAGTGCGATCGAATTGCATCCATGTAAGTAAGCTTATTGGCGATAAAGTTAGCCTAGCGAACCAAAATTGGCCTTCCCCTCTCAGGAGTTTAACTTGCACCCTCACATATAGAGTCAATCACGCTTTCTTTGAGCTAAGACACTCCTAATAGGTTTAATTCTAATATATAATGCTTATTTATATTTATTTTTGTACATGTCACAGCTTCTAGTAAAAGAAGAATTGAATAAATAATTAATTATATCTAAATTTTTAATCTCAATGACACTTAGAAAATACATGTTTATAGTACATAAGTATTAATTAAAGTTATTTTCTAATAATGAATAAACCTTTTCTAAAGCCTCCAAGTTTTTATGAGTCCCTATAAAATCATTTTATGTCCTTACATTTAATTATCCTTCTTAAGAGGCTAATGAACAAGGAGACACAAGAGACGTCGAACGGAGGCAACTCAATGATACTTGAATGCTTCCCCCTCACACACAAAATAATAATAATAAGTGATCATGTTGCAATGATAAAAAAGTGCTTAGAAAGCATTTTTTGCCCCTGAGAAATGTTGATAATCTAATAATATTTTATATCCATGGTTTGTTTGAAGTATTATTTTTATGGTATGATAAAAATCAATTGCCATAGAGTAATACAGTACCAGCCAATCAGACAGGGAACGAATACAAGATAAAAATGTGTCAGGGTGTAATTTATTTTGACAGTTATGTTCTTATATTATTCTGCGACATTTGTATCCAAATATATGTGTCCACGACATTTGTATCAACATTCAATAAGTGAAACATTTCTATCAACATTAATAAGTGAGACGTTTGTATTCACGACATTTGTATCCACCGTAAATAAAGGCAACTTTTGTATCCACATATTTATAAATATTTTGTCAAACTGCATATTTTTATAATAAAATATGGAGGTCGTTACTAGATATTTGAAAAAGAAAATTAATATCGTGGATACCAAAAAATGGATACAAATGTCCTTATACATATGTCTGGTCACAAATGTCGCAGAACCTCTTAGATTACAACTCAATTCATCTGTTCTTATTTAGATTTATTTCTAATCATAATTTACAGCCCCCTAAACTATAATTTACTTATTTACCTCCGTGATAGTCCCCACCCACAGACCTAATTAGTAACTAGAAACTCAATAGAGAAAACAAAAAAACCCACTTACATAAAGAGCTCTTCATTAAAGACTGACCACTTAATGAAAAATTTAGTGGTAGAAAATATAATGAAAAAACGGACAGCCTTCAATAAATGTCCGTTAATATGTATTTAAAATGACGTTCAATCATATATTTTTCCAACATGAAAAAAAACATGTTTCATGTTGTATTTTTAATAGATAGGAACATTAATTTCTCGTAAAGAAATTATAGAGTGCAATTATATCGAGATATACTATGTAAAAAATGTACATTTTGAATACCTATGACGTCATAGTACTTGAAAAGTTATTATCTGGATTTATAACATGTATTCTTTCTCATCAACAAGGACTTATGACAACAAATTAGTGATATAAATAGGATCCCATTGTACTTCACTTTTAAATATTCAATTAAAAGAAAACTGTGTTTTTCAAAATCGTTAGTATATTTTTTTAACAGGATAAACAATAAATAATTTTAATTGTAATTTTCTAGATTTACTTTAGCTAAAAAACAAAAACATTACATACAAAAGCAGATGGTGCGATAAGGTTATGATCATGTATTTTAAAAGTATAATTAATCTATGACGTAAAAGCTCATAATGTGAACCTTGTGATAAAAGAAAAACCAGTAAGTAAAATCGGGATGTTAACATTTTAAATACAAAAGCAAGCGATAGAATATAAAGTATATAACATGTCGTATGGTGCTTTTGATGTAAAAACGAAGAGTTGGGTAGCCCCGAATGCATTCACAGCAGAAGAGCGATGCCCGGTGCTATATTACTTCCATCAAATCTGAAGCGAGCAATAATGGAATGTAGTTTATAATAAGCTTTGATGATGTTCTATATAGAACATCCAATTCAGTAAAACCGTACAAGTGCTCGTGTCTGGTGGGATTTCTTCCTAAGTGTTGATTTATTATTTTCTGAGATTGAGATTGTTCCTTAAAGAATGGAGCACTACCTGAAGTCGGGTGCAACTGTATTTCTGTTCCCACAGTTAGTGCAATCTTCTCTCATATCTCTATAAAAATGCTTAGGGTAATAGGGTGCTGATGAACTCCAATATTTTAGATACATTTGGACCATGGAAGTAAGGGGATAAATATTAATTGATTATATCCTTATGGGTTGATTTGTCAAATTATTATGTACAGATTGATTTGAAACCAACTGTGCTGATTCCATTAAAGGGATCAAATCGCGTTGAAAGGGATTGCTGGAGGGGATAGAAACGAAAGGTATTCTATATTTGTTGCAAAGAATGTCGTCAAAAAATTAAGCGAAATTTAATTCTTTTATGCTTAGGATTATGAATAATGACGATATTTGGACCATGCATGCCACCAACTACCGTCTAGTACGTTTCAGTCAGGAAACTACCGGGTACCCGGTCCGGGTCCGGCTGTTTTTTGAACGTCCCAGGTCAGGACTTTTAAGAATTTTCAAATTTAAAAAATATTTAGAAATGTTTTCTAAAAAAACCTCGACACTTTTTTGTTTGGGAATTTAATTTTCTAAAAAAACGTCGTCACTTTCAGAATGACGAAGGAAAGAAATATACTAAAGTTCCAGCCCGGCTTGAAAAATTTAAGTCCCGGCAAAAAAAAGTGCCCGGTCGTTTCCTGGCTTCAGCGAAACTCTCATTTGGATAAATATCTTTCCAAGGGAAGTTCTAATATCCATTTTATTTGTTATACTTCATAAGACTTTTTCCATGAAAATTCTACGAGCAGAACTCTTTTCATCCAAGTTAACGCCATGACGTCCAAGTGTGTTCCAATGTCTGTCATCCCCAATCTTTCTTGTTATTTTGGTTCGTATATTCTCGATTAACAAAAAGTTTTTGCATTCTTTGTTTTTATGTTTTCTTCTATCTATTCGTTTCCATTCTTCCACGCCTTGAGTGCATTGAGCAAATGATTTATAGTTAAATGATTTCGTTTTTTCTACAGCGGGTAATTTATGGATATGGATCTCATTTATAGAACGTGTTATTCTTGTGTCAACAGCTCAAATGTGGATACTCCACCCCCCCCCCATCTAGTCCGATTTTGTATCTCAAAACAACTTTTACTTCGCTAAATTTTTCAACACATTCACATTCTTTGAATTCATAATGAAGTTTGATCGTTCTGTTCTCACTTGAGTCCTTTCCGTATAATAATATTCCTTTACATATACAATAGTAAGTGGGCTTATGAAGGGGTTTCCAAAACTTTACATTTCATTTTATTGCATGAAATTTTATTTCCAAAAATAATCACTTTTTCCTTTGTAAATGACTAGATAACCAATATTTTTTCCTTTAACACTATTCTTTGCTCACAGAAATGACCTTTACGCATATTGTCCTTATTATCATGATTTAAAAAGCATAATGAGTCTACATACTCATGTCTCGTATTTTAACATAAAGAAAATCCCAATTTTCTAAGATTTTTTCCTTTACATGCCAGCATTTTATAAGGCAATTGAAGAAACTTCCTTCGTTAAGGCAATCAATAAATCTTTGAATATGGTAACTACTACTCAACTAGAATTGAGGAGGATATGTTAGGTGAAAAAAAAAAGAAATAGTTACACATGATCGATCAAGCAAAAAGGCCTGGATTTATTCTCGTATGCTGAAGCATGCTCTGTGTAGTATATATATTATGAAAGAACCATATACATTAAAAGAAAGGTTTTTATAAAACTACGACTATTCACAAAGGGTCAATCACAGTTTTCGGGTACTCTTTATTCTTCTTCATAGTGGAAATCCCTCCATAATGGTGTTTTGAAGATCATAAGTATTCATTTATAAACTACATTTTTATATAAGGAGTTCGATAAATATCATCCAACGAAATTATTTTTCTTAAATGATCTTGGTTATTCTTGTAAAAGTTTTTTTGTTTTCATGCTTGCAAATCAATTCACTCTAGTTATTTGACTAACTATAATCTCTTGTTGTAAGTCAAAGGATATAGGTATATATACGTTATGCAATATTATTTTATCATATATTATTTATCGACCTTTTTCATGTAGTTGTATGTGGGATACCATACAAAGTATATGTACAATGCCATTTTTAATAGCACTTTCGGTATAATAATGTAAGTATATCATAGATGCATCTATATAGTAATGAAAATATAAGAAATAGAGTTTTTTCTTATTGTCGCTGATATATTGTTTTCAACGTAACTGCCTTCAGATTGTGTATTTTTATTTTTTTAAGACTGTATGGATTTGTAGTAGCCGATAAATAAACAACTTATACATTTTTTTTGTATTTGTACAAAAGATGTAGATATATGCTACGATCGATTCTCGAAGCTTTATTTATACTTCTCTATAAATATAGATCTTTGCTGTCTATAAAATATCCATACATCAAGAAAGCCTAATTGTATATATATTTTTTTCACCGATCGGTGATATCGAACAAAATGACGCACTCACACTTTTGAAATATAATATTTAGTGTTGTCAAAGATACCTTTGGAATTTTTGATAGAATTAATGATTTTCATATTTAAAAAAACCCTTAGAAACTTTTAATAAAAAAAATAATTGAATACAACTTATCTTTAAAACGCTTACAACATTCTTTTTTTAAAGAAATATAATGTTCTTTTATTTTTACTACTTGCTATGATAGAAGGAATCCATCAAAAAGAAAGTGAAAAAAATCCTATCTTTTATACAAGAGATAATGGAGCGAGTGATGATAAATGGGCATAGGATTTAAAAATATATATATTATTGCTTTATGATGAATCACTACCGAGGTTTCCCTTTGTCCAGTGAGTAGATAACATTGTACACGTATATCCACAAAAAAGCACACCTTTTTAAATATGCAATTAATAAAAAGGCTCAAAATGGACACGTGCTACTATATCCATGTGTGGAAGAATTTCAAAACCTCGAGAAACTCTGTATCCTAATTAATAGTCTTATGAAAAACATCATAAATTCAGTCTTGTATCAACCAATTTTTTTAAACCTGTTAATTCTTAGCAATTATTTTTTTTAACAAACTGCTTGCCTATGTGATTTAATCTTTTTATACCTGCTTTGGAGTTATGATTGGAAATCTTGGGGAATAGATCTGGCTTTAATATCAGCTGTTTTTGTTAAACAAACAATAGTTTCAATAAAAAACTGCGCAAGAGCTGCTTAGAAATGTGAAATTAAAAAGCCAACACATATGTTCAGATTAGCTGTTTATCTTTTACTCAAAAAAGGAAAATCTTTAGGTATATATTAATAAAAGTTTTAGTTATTTAGCTGTGCAAAACTATCTATTGTCAAAAGTTTTACGCTTTGTGAGCAAATATTTTGATGTAATGGGAGTCTTTTGCAAATGACAAATAAACTTCGCCTATATAATCTTCTTCAAATAATTGATTTTTTCTTTTAAGATGTGCATAATCGTTGGTAGACAAACATTACATATTTATTATTGTACTAATTGTACATCAATAGAAAAACAAGGATATTTTTTGTGTCAATATATTATTTGAAGCTATCTTTCTAAAAAGATCTTTGGACTAACAAAAACATATATACTTCATATGTGGCATATATATATATTTTTTTTTTTGTTTTTGGTCCGATATTCTCCTAAACGTTTCCTTATGGTGGTATCAAGATTGAGTATACATAAAAAGAATGTGCCAAAACAATACATTTCTCCCGAAACATTTTTATAAAGTATGTTTTAACATATATTGAGCATTTAAATAAGGCTGTCGTATTGTAAGGAAGAAAAACCATAAATACATCTAATTAAATTAATAAGAATATAATTATGTTTTTTCTGCAGTTTCCAGAGAACTTTTTAAACTAATGATATTTTAAGCTTGGAGGTCCTGGACAAAAAGAAACATCTGCACCATATTGTTACAAGAATTTAACGGGTATTATATAAGTTAAAGGCTTTCATACAATAACTTTACATATAATGCAAAATAATTTTTTCACATGCAAACACAGTGCGAAGAAAGTGCAAATATTGTGAAGGCAGGACACGATTATAGTTTTTTAATAGTGATATTTATATAATTCTAAAATTGACAATAATATAACTTTTATGACAATACTATATATATATATGGAAGCATTTATATATATATATTATATATATATATATATATATATATGCAACTAAAACATGTAGACTAACTGGTTTTGTATTCCTTTAATAATTTCGTAAAAATAATTTCTTTTATAATTGTCGTTTATGCTATTTTTGAGTTCCTATAATAGATGGAGCCCCCCCCCCCCCCCAAGTACAAATGACCTGTAAATTTATTGGTTTGTCGACAGAAAGTTACTCACGACTCTGAGGCTGGTTTAGGTAACATGATGTTGCTCGTATTTTCCTACTTAACAAGGAACTTCTATGTCAAGCAATAGCTAACGTATATACATTTTAAAAACCATTTCGATCCTTCCGTGTATTAATAAAGGGTATCTATTTATTTGGGATATGTAATTAAAAATATGTTTCAGTAACAACAAAATATAGACTCGCTTGCACATAATTGATTAAGTCTTATTTTTTGTTGTTGTATCAACCCAAAAACGAAATGAAGAAATAGTGTACGAAATAAACAATATATTAATGCTCAAAAATCCATTAAACATAAAAAACTTAAATTTGAGGAAATTTGATTTAAAAACTTAGGTTTCTTGATTTAAAAAAATTACATCTCATTGACTTAAACAAGCAGTTGGGTAAGAGTCAAAACTTTATTTTAAATTTACAAATCTTTATTTCAATGAAGTGATTGTGTATTAAAATACATAAATAGACATTGTAGTCTAAACTTTTTAAATGTAATATGATTAGTTACAGAAAAACTAATTAAAACAGATCATTCGAATATAAACTAAAACAAACATTCACATTTTTTATCTGTTGCGAGTCAGTTGAAATTTGGTCATGTAATGGAAAATACTGTACATAGTCTTAAGGTACGATGTAATACACATAACTACAGAAAATAATACTTCAATCAGTCACCAGGAGTCCTATGATCTTTAAAAAATCAATTTCTTTTGGGGAAATCCGTATACACAACATGTAGACTATGTTAAGAAGATGAGTACAGTCACTTATTTCACTATTGTAGTTTATATATACTATTATATAGAGGTAACTTTTTAATACTTGTATTATGTTACTTTACACGGAGCATTTGTCATCATTTATATATAATCATAACTTTCCAATCTTCTCACTTTTCATTCCTCGTCGAGAAAAATATAAATTATAGTTCTGTTAATCAGGCAATTTCTAAAATTATATTCTGCTAGCAAGTATATAATACGCAACAAAACAGAATACCTATTATTTTATTTGATAAGCAAATAAACATACATATTTTTGTTTAAACTTATAGATACATGGTCCTAACACCTCTGCAGTAAACAAAATTTAATGAATTGTTAGAAAAATAAATTAGTTTTTTTGGTGTATAAGAATATGTAGTTCATATATCTGTTCACACGGGCATATGGTTATATTCCATGCATATGTAGATATAAAAAATGCAGATAATAAAGGCAAGAAGAAGAGAGGAAGGGGGGGGGGGGGGGGGGACTTCCAGTTTATAAATTTTCTCCTTCATTGCAGCCCAACCTTCATTATTATTTCTTTTGATACGCATTTACCGAGATCTTGTAAAAAAACCCGACCTATTTAGTAACTACATCTATACGTAATGAAGAGTAAAGCCTAAAATATATCCGTTTGAAAAGTTCTTTGATAATGTATATGACCATAAATCAACATAGACTCAGTTCTATCATAAAGTAATACGGGTATTACTATCATTGAAAACAATAATATTTATTTATCAACAAATCAACTTTTATTTAAATCATAGGCCTTATAAAAAACACAACCAGTGACTGGTGTAGATATACTTTAATATAATTCGTTCATATCTTTTACAGGGGCATAAGTAATTAGTACTTTAATGGTAGTCTAAAAAAGTTGATAATTCAATTTTCCTTCGGATATAATTCATCAAGGTTAATCATAGACATATACGGCTAAACTGGATGCAATTATCACCATTTAATATCCCATTCAGAAGAATGGTGGCACCGTACGAAAAAACTGCAATAACTGATTCAGTTCTGGTGTGGAGAGTTCTATCTAGGAGTAAAATAAGCTTACAAAATGTAACACTAATTTTTCGACAATTTTTATTTTTTATTTTTCTCAAATTCAGTCAAACAATAAATTGTTAAAACTATCGATATTTTTATGAAGCTTATAATAATATATAGATTATTTTAATATTTTATAATATTACAAAATATATTTTATTTCCATTATTGAACATTTTTAACTACTTAATGGGCGAAACCATCATTTTTATTTTTTATTTATTTATTTATTTATTTAATATTATTTTATTTTATTTTTTTTCTTTATTTTTTTAATATGTAGGAAATAATACAGACTAAAGCTCAATCTAATTATGTATCGTTATTAGTATCCTCTTTGTCTAGACAAAACTATGTCGAAGGTATTCAATCTTGGTTACGCATATACATACACACAGTATATGAGTTCTAACTAATGATAGTTCATCCTTGGATTACTATTGGACCTTATATGAATAGAGGATTATCCTTCTGAATTATTTATTCTGAAGCAGCGTTGATTGACATGGACATCCTCATTTGTAGTCTCGTACATGACACAAAGAAGTCTCTCTTTTTATTTCTCGTGTAATTATTTACTGGACTTCTTTGGAAGGACATGGACTATGTTAGTTGCTTACGTAGGCAGACTTTCTGTTGTTTTTTTTCCTCAATTACAATGAGTAGGTACATCAGTACATGAATCAATTTTCTATTTTATCACATATATAAAACTCAATACATATCAACTAGGGGTGCACCGAAAATTCGGCCACCGAAAAAATTCGGCCGAAAACGCAAAAAAAGACACATTCGGCTTTCGGCCGAAAGCCAATTGAGTGGCCAGATCGGAGGCTGAAAAATGGTGACGCAAAATGACTCAAGCAGTGCAGTTATTACGTGAATCGTAAAACAGAAACATAATAAATAGTATTAAAATGAAAAATGTTGCCTCCTTGTAGCTTTTTACGGGCTGTGAGTTGTTTTGTTTATCTCGCCATGAACGTCATTTTATACAGTTAATGAAAAAACCCCAGTTATTGTACATGAAGCCATTTAAAAAAAAAAATAATAAAAAAGACGGGGAGATGAAACGGGTAGAAAGGGTGATGTTTTTATGCTTTTTGTTAAAAATGAAAAGTATGAAATGAATGGAAAAAAACAGAATGTATGAAGGGTATAAATGAAACTCGTATCAGTTATCCAACATTTTTGAAGCTTTCAAATAAAAATTTCTTTGAAAAACTTGTCTAAACATTTATTGTAATAAGTAGACTTAAGCGATATTTAAAATAGTGTTTTTGATGAGAAATCAAGAAAGAATGTTATAATGTTGCAAGGGCTAGTAGGTTACTGCTGTCTCAGTATGGGAGAAGGACACCTGCTGCTCGCTTTTTGTAATGACAGCGTGTCATCAGATCTGCACCTACAATGTTTCTGATCGGTTGTTTATTGTTTTAAATGCCTAGTGTTTCCGTGACTTTAATTGAACTGTTATTTTCGGTTTCGGCATTCGGCCAAAGCAATTAATTATTTTTCGGTTTCGGTTTCGGCTATAAATTTCCATTTCGGTGCATCTCTAATATCAACAAAAGAGTTGTACATTTCGGCACTAATGAAATAATTCTAATAGAATAAAATATATTCTCAAAAGAACAAAGCATGTAAAAAAATAATTATAAAGTGAATTTCGAATGTTTCTTTTGAATTTTGCACTGTTGATGGTAGGGAACCAAGTGGATCCATCCTCCTGTGGAATCTTTAAATCAAAGGCGGTATGTGTATTTAGCTACTGTCGCAAGAAAAACGCTTCTATTACAAGTGGTTTATTGGTGTATATGACGGACGTTTAATGGCGATAAGAGCTTTTAAAATGAAAAGTAAATTGCATTTAATTCCGACAATGATCCCCTTTTTCTTCTGGGCAGACCAAATAAGTTAATAATTTGAATTATATTTTGTCTGTGCAACGAACGTTGATCTCTAAATAAAATAGAGCTGGGACTGCCTGACAACCGGAAAAACATGCATTATATTGTTGTACACTTTAGCACTGCCGTTGCAATATCAAAGAATTTAACACACCTTTCAGAAATCTGAAGCTGAGCTGTTGTATATTTACTTCTATATACAATATTTCAACAACGCCAATTTTTTGGGGAGATTAAGCTCTCTAATATACTTTATACATATTCTTCTATAGCCATGACACATAAAAGTGGCACTGACGATCACCATGATCAGCTGCTCCATTGTAAAAAAGTGTGATTGCTCTACATCCCATTTCATGTAATTGCTGAGGAACCATTCCAATGAATTATAGAATTCAAAACTTACTGGGAAGAAAGTTTTAATTGCCTTCATTATACGATTGCGTTGAATCGAATTAAAAGCTTTAAAAAGCCGATTCCGACCATAGTCTCGTACTTTTTTTATTTCTTTAACAGAGTCAGTCGCTATCTGAACATTTCCAGAAATATCAAAAAATCTACAATACTTAAAGCAGTTTTATTGGAAAATATGGTTCTCTGGTTAAAATAAGGTTATTTTTGATTTCCAAGGATTGTCGGCAGCATCCCGTAGGATATGTTGAGAATGGCAATTGGTCGCCAATGATTAATGTGGATACCATCATCCTTTTTAGGACTTAAGGAAATTTTATCCTCTATGAAGGTATTGAATAAATTTCCAATATTACTAAAAAAATTATGTAAAATATTTTTGATGTGTGTCAGTTCTTTTCCGCTGTCAAAAATTTTCTTTATCCCATTGACAAAGCATTTTGTCTGATTAAAAGCTTTTCAAGTTTAATATTTACAAAGTTTTCTTGTTCAACCTTTTCTTCCATTTCTGAGTGAAAAAATTATGCCATTCGAAAGGCGTAAACCATGTATGAGGTTATAGCACGAGAAAAAAAGGAAAGTATTATCAACAATATTTTCCATACAGTTCTATTTTTCTTCTCCCACAGAAAATTCGACACGGAGGATCTAACTACCTTTAGCAATTTTGAATAGATTTTTCTTGAAGAAAATAAGAGCACAAGCTTCTTTTCAGATTATTTTTCAATCTCTCAAAAAACTTTTCCTCCTTAAAGATCCAATCTGATAATGCAAATCGGCGATGATATAGGGCAAATATTTAAGATTATTATTTTATGATCAGAAAAAATCTTTGGACGCTAAAAGGCGTTGATTACACTATGCAACAAAAAAATGACTTTTGTCTTGCCAACGCAAAAAACAAGCAAATCTAGTAATTCAGAGAATGGGATTACAGATATATGATTATTTAGTCGTGATATTTGTTTTTCTGGCCACAATTTAAATTTTAAAATTTTCATGTTTTAGGCCAATGGTACATACGGAACTATGATTTTCAGGGACAAGGCAGCAATTAACATTAATGCATTGCCAATACAATTTCGAAGAAAAATCCAATAAATCTATTGGTAAAATAATATTTCCAAAACTCTGATTATATAATGAGATAATTGCATTATAGTCGTAAAAAATGGGACAAAACGGACACTTTCACGTTATGATAGATATATCACTCATGGACCATTTTTTCAGCTGCAAAGTTATATTTACATACGTTCCAGGCTTTAGAATAGCAATCAAGACCATTAGAACCATTAAAAACGACTTTGTTATCGAATAATTGAGCAAAAATCATTAGGCACCTATGCTCCTCATATCTATGCTAATCGTTCTAAAGGTTTCGTGATTGTTAAAATTTTATTCGTTCCCTAACAAAAGGATTAGTATCAATATATATATATATACATTTGCATGTATTCTACCTCAGTAAGTTACATGTCCTTATATATATTAGTAGTATATATATTTTCCCATTAATAAAAATGTATTGTTTTAATTTTAAGGACATGTACTACTTACTGAGGTAGAATACATGCAAATGTATATATATATATATGATATTAATCCTTTTGTTACGGAACGAAGAAAATTTTGCCCATTGTTCGAAATAGCAATTTATCATTGCATGGACTCCATAGAATCAATTTTTTAAAGTTTTGGCCGTTGGCAATTTTTTTGTTGCATAGTGTTATTTATCTTTGAATGGAATGAGAAATGAGAGCTATTTTGATTACTGAACATATTTTTTTAGGTTAGGAAAGTCTTCTTTAGCACCTTTTGACTTAGTAGATGATTTTTTTTGTCAATTTGGACCACTTCAGATGGACTAATCTCAATTGTCTCATCATTTAAATACTCTAAAGAAGGGGTTTCCTCATCATCTCTGGCATTACTTGAGCAACAAAAAATTATTACGCCACTCTGCAAGAAAATATTTTTATAGTCTTGAGCTCTTACTCCTTTATTTTTACAACTCGTTTTATAATGCCACAATTTTGACATTTCAATAGGGATCCTTTAAACTTGAGTCAAAACAAATCAAAATGCATTATTTGAGGAATTATGCATGGATTAGCAATGATTTCAACTGTATGCTCTCCATCACGACATAAGTCCTTGCAGCTTTCATACTTTATATCAGCCACCGTATAAAAACCAAACAACCCAAAAAAAATCATATGCTTGTTGGAACCATTATTATTATTATTATTTTTCTAATGAACGCTTTTGTTTGATGTTATTAAACTTTATAATCATTTTCATTTCATGGAAGTACCTCATATATTTTATAGCTTTTATACAACAAGTTAATGCAATTCTATTGTTTGTAAAACAAAAACAATTGATTAAATAAACAATAGCTTTGGGATTTAATTACAACCAAATGTCACAGCTATAAGACTTCCCTAGGAAACAATTATGTGTTCCATCTGCTGGATTTGCACATAAAGAGGCCTTTATTACTCCTAAACAACAAATAAACAAATAAAACTACCAAGTTGTGAGAAAAGATGGCTTACTACTAACAAATTAAGAGGGTTACGAAAAGCCTCTGGAAGAGGCGGACGTCGTATGTAATTATTTTTGTTACAAAAAAGTTTTTTTTCTTTTTTGAACATGAGATACTTTTGTATTTATTTTTGTAAGAAGATTGAAGGATATATGTACTTATGGAAGAAAGAAGAGCGATGTTAAAGGAGAAAAAAGTATGGATAATATTATATGTATAAGAAGATGTATATATATTTCGAGTTGTACATCTTTGAAAGTAGGGAAAAGCTTCAACACCAACTTATATGAAATATCCAATGATTTTTAATTGAAAAAAATACAATGTTTAGTAGGAGTTTGATAGAAAATATTTTTTTATTTGTTACCGTCTACATTTATAAGCAATGAACAAGTTTATATATGTATTTTGATGATATTGTTTTATGTTTCAGTTTTCATTTATAGTTTTGTAGCGATTATGCTTTTCAATGAAACAATCTGAATATTGGAATGAATTCCTCGAAACACAGATTTCATGTTGATAATTTAATACCATTCTTGGTACAAAAAATAATTCTGAACAACTTCGAAATTTATTAGATAATTTATTGATTCAATGAATTCTTAGTTCCTACAAATCAAACATAGATTAGAAAAATGAATATACAACAAATTAATATTAAAAACAAACTATTATACGTTCCAATATAGGGATTTTTAGTTTACAAAAATGAATCTTCTAGGTTACATCTATTAGGAAAGGCTATGGGGAAAATGTAGGATATTTTTTATCGAAAGAAAGCTGATTTGTCCAAGGTAGTTAAAAGTAAGGTAGAGCCATTTTAACCAATGAAAGTTAAAAAAATACACCGCCACGCTTTTATTGAGCATGACGTCACTTATGGCAAAAGAGGGTATATTGTATAAGTAAAATATGTTAAATATAATCGAATTTAGCCTTTAATTAGATCATTGAAGAATTAATTATCACAATTATATTAGAAAATGGAAAAATATTAAATTTTGTGAGTAATCATAAATTTTTGATGATTTAAAGTTGCTGAAATTATCCAAAATATTTCATGAAAAAGCAAACTCTTCAATCATTATATGTTAAAGCACATAAAAAACAACGAAATAAATTCTAATAAAATACTATTTATAATAATATATTATTACAAAGACATATTTAGAAAAAAGTATATAATTTATGAATTAATACAAAACAAAACAAAAAAATGGTTATAATCATATATTATATAAATATTATTAGAAATACATATTAAGAAAAAAATTATAATTTATTAATTATTACAAAACCAAATACTGTTTATAATCATATATTATATAAATATTATTATAAATACATATTTAGGAAAAAGTAAATATTTTATTGGAGCATTTAATTAATCCACTGTTTCATTTTTCGCTTCTCTCTTAAACTTTTTCTATGTCTAGCTTTTTGCTCTTGAAGGTGTTTTTTTCAAATTTTTTTTGGAGAAATACACGAATTTGAGCAAGTTTATTAAGAGCTTCCAATGGAACTGACGGCACCTTAGACATTGATTTAGAAACTCTTTTGTCATGACAATTATCTTCGGATGAACTTGGAAGTAATACTTGTGGACTTGGAGGTTGCTTTGAAGTAGGAGGTAACGATGAATTAGAAGATTCATATTTATCTAAGCATTCTTGAGTAATCTGACGATAATTTCGTTTTAATATTCTATCATTCCTTTTGGAAGATGGTTCCATGGACGTATATTCCGACAAGTTTGTTTCAATTTTTTATTTAAATTAAGTGTCGGAACTACTCCTTTCTTGAGTTTCTTTCTAAAAGGAAGGTTAAGAAGCTCATGCATTAGATCTCTCTCATAGTCTTCTTCAGTGAAGTGCAGACTACACATAAAGGATGATGCAAGCTGAAATGTCGAATCTCCTCTTTTGCATGCGATGGTCCAAGCTTTGCTCTGTTTGATGTTGGTTGGAAACGAGTGGTACAATACATTGTGATCATTGGGATCCAATGAAGGACAAACAGCAACTGTACACTGTCTTTTTTTTTTTTTTATTAATTGAAGCCATTTTTTGTAAGAGTACGATGCACTAATGATAATTTGAGTAGTGATGTTATATATAGTAAAAGTTATTTGTTTATGTTTTCTGCCAGACGTGACGTCACACGAAAAATATTTCGGAATCTAAGTTTATACATTATGAAATGGCGGGGGGTTGGATTTGTCAGTGATTTTCGCATGAACAAAAACATTTGGTTTGTATGAATATATATTCAAGCATGACAATGATAATAATATAATTCTGCTGATGAATCGAAAAATTTGGCTATTAGGTTAAAAAGTTTAACGTGGACGGGTTAATGATACATAACATAATTTATTGAAAATATATAAAAACTATTGTTTTTAGTCTCAAATGAACATATTGATGATTATTTGAGGATTAGTGAGCTTCCATGTGGCCTTTGTTGCCTTATTTTATCACCGGAGCATCCCATAAGGGAATTTATAAAATATAAAAGTTACAATTCAACCTTTTTAAAATTAACTCCGGTGACCTTATTAGTTCTTATAGCTAGGAAGATAAACCTAATAATAACTTTTCACCTGTGAAGCGATTATGTTGTACCGAGTATTTCGTAAATTATGATGAAATGAAGTACAGTATGATTGATACAGCGAATAATAATTATGTAAATAAATGATAAGCCTGACTACGGATAATTCGTGGTGAGAACCTATTGATATATAATTGTTTATAATTATCTACATATATATTTAAAATACAAAGAACATTTATTAGTTTGTCTTCCATAATGATTTATTCTCCCTTGGATTATCATATTTTGGAAGAAATTGATTTACATTAACATTTATTACCTCCGCCGAAGGAGGTATTGTTACCTCCGCCGAAGGAGGTATTGTTTTCACTAGCGTTTGTTGGTTTGTTTATTTGTTTGTCAGCAGGATAACTTAAAAAGTACAAAACGGATTCGAATGAAACTTTGTGGAGTTGTTGGAAATGCCAAAAGGAACAAGTGATTAAATTTTGGCATCTCTAAGTGCTTTTTAATATGCAAAATGAGCAAAATACTAAATGAAATGGGGTCTCTATTCAGGGAGTAGGAAAGAACAAACGCTAAAAAAATATTCATTGACGTATTATTGTTCATATATCAGCTCAGGACTATGTTAACCCAGTGACGTAGCTTAAACTTCTTCCTCTTCCCGTCTCTGAGTGCTTTTTAATATGCAAAATGAGCTAACAGAGAGGAAACAATGATTAGAGATAGAAAATCGGGCGTGTGAAAGGGAGAATGTTTGAATGGGAATGTTGTGGGGATCGGCGGAGGTACACACTCTCTGAGTGTATATATGCCTCTAGTTTTCACTGGCGTTTGTTGGTTTGTCAGCAGGATAACTCAAAAGTACTGAACGGATTCGGATGAAATTTTGTGGAGTTGTTGGAAATGCCAAAAGCCAGAAGTGATTAAATTTTGGTATCTCTGAGTGCAGAATTAAGGCACCAAATGAGCTAAATACTACTAAATTTTTCAAGTTAGCCTACTCTGCCAATAGATGTCGCTGTGATGTGAAATTGGGTGCCGGGAGCGTCTTCCTCTCGGAATTTCCGTCTAGGGGAACCCTCCCCCGTCCCTCTACGCCTCCCCAGTCGTGAAAAATCCGCCTCGGAAGGCTCATAAGGACCCCGTGACGGCGGAGGTTTGCACTCTCTGAGTGTATATATGCCTCTAGTTGTTTATGTATCTAATTTTACCAATTTACAACTTATAATACTCGTATTGTGTTTTACATTTGATTACTTCAAAAGCATCCTAATGTCGTCCTTCCAACATATTCACTTCAAAATAAAAAAGTGATGACAGCATCATTAATTGAATTAAAAGTGTTTTAATCAATTTGTGTATGACCAAACATGCTGCCCATTAAAAGTGACCGCCATATGAATTAAATCTAGAATCCAGACTGTTTATCGATCTATCAGAGAGATAGCTGTTCCACAACAACCACAGGTTGTGTCGGCTCTCAATGCCTCTGAGGTTATTGTTGTTGTATGATTTATTACGGGGCTAATATAACCCTAGCCGTCATGGCTACTAATATATATATATATATATATATTATATATACAAACAAATAATTGTACAATAATAATAATAATTAAATATTAATTAAAAAAAGAAAGCCAAAATATAGATAAATATTTTTTTAAATTTCTATAATTATATTAAACTAAGTAGCTTTAAGGATCGAGACAACCCTGTAATTGTTTTTGCTACCCTCCGAGCACTTGATAAAGTGCATGCCTCTCTTAATGGCTGTGACGAGCTCCAGGCCTTTGAAAGATTAACAGCAGTGACACAGTTGGTAGAAACGGGTTTCTTTAGGCATATTGTGTAGCACTACGGGTGCGCTCATCGAAGCCCTCGAGAATCCTCTCCAAGGGACACCTGTCCACGTTCATAGCCTTCCAAGCGGATATGGCTTCACTAAGATCTCATTTACAGGTGGAAGATGTGATCGGTCGAGTAGGCCCACCACACGCAACCGATCTACTCTTCGAACTCCCAGGTGTTAAATAATAATATTGAGGTGTTGCTAATCGTTGACCTGACTTAAAATCAGGGAAAGAGATCCAACTTGGGCACTTTTCCTACAAGGGTTGGATAATTTTTAAATGATTATTCATCGATGCGAGTGACTTCCCCTCACACCAGAGTCAAACTCTGAGTCTTTGTTCGCTGCTGAAAAAATAATATGGTGATAAAAATGTAGCTTTTATTTCAAAATTAAAAGCAGTTTAATTCTGAGCAGAAAAACTAAAACACCAAACAGTTAAAATACTTGAGTTATTTCAAAGTTATAAAATATTCATACCCTCGCATATGCAAATCATCGAAACATATAGACATAACATAGTAATGTAAAGAAATTATACGTTTATATAGACGTTTTAAATTTGTCATGTTCTATATATGAAATAAGAGCGATTCTAATTGAAATCATTTTTTGAAAATATTTTTTGAAAATATCTTCTTCGTATTTTAAGTTTTTGAACACTTAACTGAATGAAGACTATACAAGTTGTGTAACATAATAAAAGCATGAATAAACTAGAAGCACAAATTTTGTATGAAAATTGAGTTATAAATTAAGTATATATTTTCATTGTAAAAAAGACATTTTAGAGTACTGTGCTCTCAATTGTAATATGTATACTTTTTTTACTAGGCCTGACATATAAACAGCTTTTAGAATAGAAATAATTCAATTAAAGCAATTGTATTCATTTAACTCCCTACTAATAAAGTTAATGTCTCAAATATATATTTGTTACTTTAAAAAAAGCCCGGTTACAATATTAGGTAGTCCTATAAAAAAGTGATTGTTCAATATTGTATATTCAATTTCAATTAATATTCACTTCCATGGGTTTTACATTAAATTTTATTTTTTGTTTATAACCTTATTTGCTTTTTTATGTTTATTATCAATGAGAACAAAAATAAATTTTCTTTTTCCTTTTTAATATCGTATTTGTCAGGATTGGAGTCGGTTCGTTGCATAGAGATATAAGATATAGAGAGCTTATTATCTTCAATAGCAGAGGAACATCGTTCAGCTATATTTTTGTGTCCAAAAAAAAAATATATATGGGGCGTTCAGCTAAGTCCGGAAAACTTTCAACTGAATCAAGATCAATAAAAGAGACAACCTAAACAAGTTTTAATGCCATTTATTTATGCATTAAGGTACTTACATACAATTTATTCAAATATGTCCGCCCTCAGCAGCAATGACGGCCTCAATACGGCTCCTGAATGCTTTGCATGCGGCGGCAACGTCCGCGGCTGGGAGTTTGCTGGTCTGCCTCTTGATGGAGGCCTTGAGGGAGGTTATATTGGCATGGGAAGTGGCACAGGCATGCCTCTCCAACTCCCCCTACATGTAGTAGTCCATGGAATTCAGGTCAGGGGAGTTGGAGGGCCATGTATGAGGGTCCCAGAAAGCAGGGACGTTAGTCTTGAGCCACTCCTGGTTCTTCTTGGCCTTGTGGGCGGGGGCAGAGTCCTGCTGAAGAGGTACCTCCCGTTATAGACGTCTCCAGAGGCCTTTTCGTCCATCCAAGGCTGAACAACCTCCTTTAGGACGCCCAGGTACACGTCGATGTTGATCTTCTTGTCTGAGAAGAATTTCAGAGGTGGAGAGGTACCCAACTTCAACGAACTCTACACCTTTTTGCACCTCCTCAATCTGACCTCTGTAGCGCGAAGGAGGAGGAGAAATGACTACTCTTAGATGATGTAAAAGAGTGTTTTTATTAACCTCTTGCCTGCAGCTTATATAGCCGCAGACAAGAGGACTTTAAGAGATTAAGAACCTGCTGAGGTGTGAGAAAGAGTGGTAGCTTGACTTGCTGTTAATAACAGATCAATCCGCCACACCTCCTTCATCTTCCCTGTCAACAAATGGACCTGGCTGCACTTGTAAGATACGATGTTGAGCTCTTGACGGCCCTGGAGACGGTAACCTGCTCACGTTGCGCTTTTTGGCCAAGACTGAAATCGGGGTTCCATGATTGGCCGTTACCGATCGCTTTAAGACGGGAAAGAAGGTCGGCGTCCTATTCCTGGTCCCAAATCTGTCATGGAGCTTCCTGGAGGACGTCCCCAGAGGCCTGGAAGGCCTTGACGACGTCATAAACTGTGCTGGAGGCGTACCCGGTGATGTCCTTGATGGCCTTAGCTCCATGTCCGCGCGCACTAATTCAACTACAGTTTCATGTTTGCGTTTCTCATGGCTTTATTATTGTTTATTACGCCACAATCGGAACAATTGATAGTTAAACACCTAACCTATTTCGTTCTGGCCTTAAAACTTTCCTAGGAGGCTCTATTGGTTGTTTTTGATGCAGTTAAAAGCGTTCCAGATTTGGCTGAACGACCCTTTATATGAACATTATATGCTTACGCGGCTTGTCTTTTAGAACATATGAACGAAGATTAAAACTTAAATTTCATGTAAACTAACGTAACACTGCCTTTATTTATTTTCTATTATTAACATATGCCCATTTTATTGACTACATAATAAATTATTTGATTAAAGTTCTCTCATGTTTAGGAGATACCACAAATTATAATTAATTAGAGTGAGCATCTGATGCATTGTTTATAGAGAAGCACTCCTCGGAAGAAGAAGTTCCTCAATGATTTATTATTGATGTAGACGTTGCTGTGTACTTGTGTGTGGGTATAATGCATTGAGAAAAATGAATTTATATTGTATTTGCATCCATGACAAAACCACAACTGGTTGTATGGATAAGGAACAACTATTTTTGTTATATTTATTCAATAGCTCAGTATGAATGCATCCAATTGTTTTTGGTGTAGATAGGAGGGATTTGGGAATCGCGTAAGCCATGTTGGTTTGAGTTTTGGAAAAATATTGGTCTTTAAGACTACCGATTATTTTTTTTCTATGTAGATCATCGACCTGTACATTGAATATATGCGCAATAAATGAGGGGAAGAGCATTGGGACATTTTTATGTCAATCGCTCCGATTTTTGCTCCAAGCGATTTTCTGCTGCGTAGTAATGAAAAAATGAGATTGAGAAGTTTCAGTCTTCAAAGGCCATTTTGTGACTGCACAAGCTACTCAAAGTTTCAAAAAGGCCGTTCTCGGGGTCAAAAATGAAGTTTTTGAAGTGTCTTGTGCTGTCTAAGTTATAGTGATATCGAGTTTAAAAAAATTCTAAGGATTGCTTGAAGTCTATCTTTCAATAGAACTTTTGGAGCAATCAAGCAAATAAATATTTATAACGTTTTTGGCCTTTAAGTAGGCCTCTTTCGGCCAAAATAGGCATTTTTGTTTTTGCTAAAATTGGCACCAACGAGCGCACTACCCTTTGTGTGGATGGGCCCCTAGAAATCTATTCATATACTGTGACTTATTAAAAAGTCATATTTGATATTTAAAAGATTGTTTTTGTATTCCTTAATTAATTTATTGTTAATTCCATATGATGAGATATAGACGCTAGTACTTTGTAGGTAGTCCATCCATTCAACCTTTTCCTTCAACATTATAAGCAGTTACACATAAGAAAGAGTTTCGGTTCACCAATTTTCGATAAGCTTGGCACCGATCAACAATAATAATTGTTTCTTTTAAAAAAAATTAGTTGTTATATTGGTTGAAAAATCTCTTTATTTTTTTTTATAGTAATCGAATTGAAATGCCCAACCTTTCTTGATCCGGTAGCTTTCGTCTCCAAGACTTAAAGGAATCATACTTCCATGTAAATACCAAGTTTGGTCAAACATACTCTTCAACATTTTTCGGAAAGTGATAGATTGCTGTGTTAATAAAGCTTAATTTCCCAAAAACTTATATATCGTCTTTGGTGAAGGACGTGCTTGGTGTGCTGTCGAAAAAAAAAAAATCTGGAATTTATATAGAAATATATGTTACTTCCTTCTGTAAGTCCAAGAATCTCCAATTAATGTAATGAACGGCCTTCGACATAAACCGAGCATGGTGTATTGTTGCAGGAAGTTTTATGTAAAGTTGTTTGTAAATTGGATACATATAAAAGTTAATAGGGGCCAATTGTCTATAGTCTTCTCTATGCTTTAATTTTTAATCAGTATTTTTTTCAAAGCTTTAATATTTATCCGCTGCTTGATCATAATGAAGATTTTTGTTTTGAAATCGGAATATTCTTTTTAAAAAGGTCATTTTCGGAGCCAGTCATAATCCAGTATAACTTTGACGATTTTTTGAATGACAACTATATACATGATGTCTACAAGCAAGAAGTAGCAAGGGTCGCTCGAGGAATATGTTTAGTCTATTATTTACTCCGCTTTCACTCTAAGTATTAAGGCTGTCGTGTCAAATACAAGTCCAGCATTGTTTTCTATATTATCAAGTTATTCAATACTAATTGTGTTGGCTTTGGATTCTTCAGTGGAATTTTTTACATGAGAGAATTCGACTACTATATATGTCTCCATTGTTTTAAATTTGTGACTCTGTTCGAACATTGCCATGCTTGACTATGTATTTCACTATTTGACTCCCAATTTACATTCTTGGTTGTAGAAACGATTGCTCTTCTTTTTTAGATATACCGATCCGCCGAATCAGACCTATAATCTTCAGTATAACTTGAAGAAACTAAATCAATCGGGGACAAAAAAATTGTAGGCTTATTTTCATAATTCTTGATAGTTTGTCATAATCTATTCCTTAATTCATGTACCACTATCCATTTATATATAAATCCATATATATATATAATAAATATATATACATACCTATATATATACATATATTTATATATATCCCCTAGATAAGACAGCTCCGAGGGCAGCCTTCGTTGATCGACGGATATATAATATCGGCCGCTTGTTTCTGTACGTTCTTTCTATCCCATGTGCATCTAAATCTCTTAATTTGGTTATACTACATAAAAAACTTTTGGAAGTGTATCTCTGGAAACTTTTCTCAATTGATCTTTTGCATTCTGTGTTCCGATGTTTCAATTTTTTTGTTTTGGATTAAACTATTCACATTATATTTATTATGATCTGTCTATTAGTCGGATAGCCAGCTTTATATCATTCTTGTAGTAATAAAACTAAGTAATAATATTTTAGGTGCGACATGCTAGGTTATATTACTAAGAACATTCCATTTAGACCTCACCCAACCTTGTAGGTTATTATTGTCTCATCTATACATATATTGATTTCTGTATGATGCACTGATATATAAATAAGCAGTTCTGATTCCACAAACTATCTACGCATAACACTATATTTCTAAAATGGTTTCTGTTTGCATCGCATATTACTGCTATCACAATGCTATGGAAATAGGTACTTGATCTTCTTCGATAAAATACATTTAATGATAATTACGGAAAAAATCTATGTTTTTTAAGGATGACGTTTGTGTAGCAAAAGTATCAATTTAAAGAGGTTTTTATTTATTTATAGATTACATGGATTTAATGCTTGCTTAACATATATAAAAATATATGAGTCCCATATATTTATGATAATCCCTAAGGGCTCTCAAATCCTAGTTTAGAGTAAGCCATTATTCGTTGCTACTTGCAATACTATAAATTCGACAGTGTGTATGTCTTATGAAGCATAAATATAATTCGTGGCACTAAGTTTTGTCGCCTTCATCTCGCAAAGGATACTTTCTCACGAACGAATAGACATACAGAAATGGTCAATGCCGATGTATTTTTTTACAAATTGTATGAATGTAATGCAATTTCTGATGGAAATATTTT
>CP045893.1:29102979-29113509 GCA_013387185.1 Caligus rogercresseyi | reverse complement strand
TGTGGATTTTCTGTTTCTTGGTGATAAAAGAAGACGACCTACAAAGTTTGAACAAAATCGGTCAAACATTACGAGGGCACACAACGAGGTCAAAGTTTTAAAATTTAGTAAAAAATAGTTTTCCGCAAATTTCTTCAAAATGGTGGACTTACAGACTTCACTAATAATTTTTTAATGTAAAGGAAATCTAATTTACTATTTGGTGATGTTTTTTAATAAAACAAAGTTTTCAGTACAAAACAAAGCAAGGAAAAAGCAACTCTTAGCCGGGTAAACATTCCTTTAATAATGTAATAAGCTATGATTAATTACAAAGAATAACAAGCATTTTTATACCAAATGCCACCACTATATCTAATGAGCGTTTCTACCTTCAGCTTACAAACATCCATCCAACCTTCTGGAGCTCCCGGTCACACAATGGGCTTCTGATTCAACATTCATTGAGTTAAGCGGCATCGTCACCTCTCTTCAAGTTGTCAATGACACGGCAGAGAGGGCCGTCAAGTTCGGGTCTGACTTACTAAAGTGCTGACCAAGAGAGAGAAACAGCGTCAGAACATTCTTCAGGCTGTTGAACTTTCACGTCGTGCGTTTCCTCACGCAACCCGAAAGTGTTTCAATCGTGTCAACGCTACCAGCTCTGTGATTGAGCTGATGGTATCGTCTGGTTTATGACGCCCGTTAGATAAATTTACGGAATTCATATTCAATCCATAATTTTTGATTGTCAAATAGGAGCATATATATATATAATATTATATATAATATAGTATATGAATATATTTATATTTATTTATATAATGATAATAATAATATAATATATGGTGAACAAAAATGTCTATTGGCGAATTCACGAGATTACCATAATGATATTTCCATTGAAAAACTGTATTTTGAGAAAAACAAAAATTAAAAGAATTGGTATCAATACTGATGAGAGGGATTCAGAGGGAGTGATAGGGATTCGATGAGGAAAATTACTATCAATAGTCGTTTAAAAAGTATTAAAAATATAACTTAAAACATCAACATGAGTACCCCTTTTTCTTTTCCTTCTTGAAACTATAAAGAACCCTAGTAGGAGCTGTTATTTAAAAAATGGTTGGTGCGTCAGCACTTATGTGAATTTATTGGCACTAAATATGATTTGACGAAAATTTTGCAAAAAATAACAAAGTCATCAATTGATCATAGCTAAATTTTGTTAAAACTAGTTTTTTCAAATAAGTAATAACAAAAAAGTTTTGCTTCATAACGAACCTTGACACCAATGACGTCCGATTTCTAACAATGCTAGAGATTTTTATTAGAGCCTCGTTTCAGCATCAAAAATGAACAGAATCGCTGGGTATATGTAAAAGAACTAAAAAAGTTTTTTTTTTTGGGAGGTCTAATATACATGTATATATATATATATATATATATATATATATATATAATATATATATATAGATATATATTATATATATATACAGTATATATATATTTATATAATGCTGTCAATTATTTGCATATAAATATAATTTATGGAGTATTTCACCCGCGTGTAAAATATAAGAAGGGTTCGTTTTTGTGAAAGGAAGGGGAAGGGTTGGCATACTAATAGGGTGATCTTCTAATTATATATATTTCGTAAATGGGGGTTGTTTTATGGGAAGCGGATAGTGAAAGAATGGAGATTCCAACGATATGTATATATATATAAAGACTCATTCATCACTCAGAAAGTTAAGGAAATACTTTTCATATGCGGCAAAGGAGGGTGATGAATGAGGGGGGGGGGGGAGGGGGAAACTAGACTAGAAAAAATATAGAACGTAGAAACCTTAATAGTCATTATTCAATGGGTTTATAAAGGGAATAATATACTATTCAAAATGAATTTTATCATTGTAAGCAGTACTACACTTGTATCTAAAGTATAATTTCGTTAAATAAAATGTTTTATGTAAATTTACAGGCTGATTCACTTAAATTGAGACTCACATATTACAAACTACATAAATCTTTGTATTAAATTTTACACAAATAATTTTTAAACAAAAATGATAGCACAATGTGTAATTTACAAAATGTATTTCATTAAATTTTCACAATCCTTCTTTGGCCTTCACTACAGCTTTGAACTCCTCACGGTGGAGGCAACACAGGCAGGAATCTCTTCTCAGCTCAGACCATGACTGAGGGTGGCTTTTGCCTTCTGAAAAGAATTTTTATACCAAATGCTTACAAACATACATCCAACCTTTTGGAGCTCCCGGTCACACAATGGGCTTCTGATTCAACATTCATTGAGTTAAGCGGCATCGTAACCTCTCTTCAAGTTGTCAATGACGCGGCGGAGAGGGCCGTCAAGTTGGGTCTGACTTTACTAAAGTGCTGACCAAGAGCGAGAAACAGCGTAAGAACATCTTCAGGCTGTTGAACTTTCACGTCGTGCGTTTCCTCACGCAACCCGAAAGTGTTTCAATCGTGTCAACGCTACCAGCTCTGTGATGAGCTGATGGTATCGTATGGTTATGACGCCCGTTAGATTCATTTACAGAATTCATAGTTCAATCCATAATTTTGATTGTCAAATATGAGCAAATATATAATAGTATATTATATAATATATATATATTTATATTTTTTATTTATATAATAATAATATAATATATGTGAACAAAATGTCTATTGGCGAATTCACAAGATTTACCATAATGACATTTCCATTGAAAAACTGTATTGAGAAAAAACAAAAATTAAAAGAATTGGTATCAATATTGATGAGAGGGATTCAGAGGGAGTAGATTGTGATTCGATGGGGAAAATCTACGATCATTAGTCGTTTTAAAAACGTATTAAAAAGATAACTTAAAACATCAACATGAGTACCCTCTTTTCTTTTTCTTCTTGAAACTATAAAGAACCCTAGTAGGAGTGTTATTTAAAAATGGTTGGTGCGTCAGAACTTATGTTCATTTATTGGCACTAATATTATTTGACGAAAATTTGCAAAAAAAAACAAAGTCATCAATTGATCATAGCTAATTTTTGTAAAACTATTTTTTTTCAAAATAAGTAATACCAAAAAAAAATTGCTTCATAACAAAACCTTTGACACCAGTGACGTCCGATTTCTAACAATGCTAGATATTTTATTTAGATACTCGTTTTCAGCATCAAAAAATGAACCAGAATCGCTGGGTATATGTAAAAGAACTAAAAAAGTAGGGTTTTTTTGGGAGGTCTATATATATATATATATAATAATATTAGGGTTGTTCTTATTTTTCAAATGTTTGAAATGTTAGCAACATTGAGGTTTTCTGTTTCTTGGTGATAAAAGAAGACGACATACAAAGTTTGAACAAAATCGGTCAACATTACGAGGTCGCGCAACGAGGTCAAAGTTTTAAAAATTTAGTAAAAATATAGTTTTCCGCAAATTTCTTCAAAATGGTGGACGTTACAGACTTCAATAATAATTATTAATTTAAAGGAAATCTAATTTACTACCAGACGTATGTTTGATGTTTTTTAATAAAACAAAGTTTTCAGTAAAAACAAAGGAAAAAATGGAGTGTGTAATGTTAGCATATTTCATAGCTTTTTTGTATCAATTAACTTCACTCGCCTGTAGAAGATGACTTGTTCGCTTCAGAGTAAAATAGTACTTTTAAGTTTAGTAAACCTTTAGATGATAAATCCAAAAATGACCTTGGTTGCATTCTATCAATTCAGAATTCAGTACAATCTGAGTTTACATCATATGATTCAGAGCCTGTATTGACCTATAAGAAATCGATTATGAAAAAAACAATAATAATGTGTTTCTTAGATTTGCGTCAAGGTATCCTCTCAAAATTTTACTTTGTCTCTGACGCATTTATAATCCATTATATGCGTCATTTTGTACGCGAGATATGCTTTTTTAATGTACATATAACTCTCTACTTATTAAATTGACATGATTTAGTATACCAAAATATTAAAGCTGGTTTACCAAGCTTTCATTTGATATGTTTGGTGTTCTAAAAATCGCTATACTTTAAGAGATATAAGCAAATACATTTTTGCACTACTCTCCAAAAAAATTGATCTTTTGATATGAGAAATACAATTACCCCTTGGTAGTCATGTCAATTTAATACGTAGAGAGTATATGTACAATAAAAAAAGCATATATTGCGTACAAAATGACGCATATAATGACGTACAAAATGACGCATATAATATATATCTATATATTAGGGTGTTCTTATTTTTCAAATGTTTGAATGTAGCGCCTTTGTGGATTATCTGTTTCTTGGTGATAAAAGAAGACGACATACAAAGTTTGAACAAAATCGGTCAACATTACGAGGTCGCGCAACGAGGTCAAAGTTTTAAAAATTTAGTAAAAATATAGTTTTCCGCAATTTTTTTCAAAATTGGGACGTTACATACTTAATAATAATTATTGATTTAAAGGAAATCTAATTTACTACCAGACGTATGTTTGATGTTTTTTTAATAAAACCAAAGTTTCAGTAAAAAACAAAGCAAGAAAAGGAGTGTGTATTGTTAGCTTATTCATGGCTTTTTTGTATCATTAACTTCACTCGCCTGCAGAAGATGACTTGTTCGCTTCAGAGTAAAATAGTACTTTAAAGTTTAGTAAAACTTTAGATGATAATCCAAAAATGACCTTGGTTGCATTCTATCAATTCAAAATTACGTACTCTCCCCAAAAATTGATCTTTTGATATGAAAATATACGATTACATTTGGTAATTTTAAAGATATTTAAAAGATAACTTAAAACATCAACATGAGTACTCTTTTTCTTTTCCTTCTTGAAACTATAAAGAACCCTAGTAGGAGCTGTTATTTAAAAATGGTTGGTGCGTCAGCACTTATGTTCATTATTGGCACTAAATATTATTTTACCAAAATTTGCAAAATAAAATCAAATCATAAATTGATCACAGCTAAATTTGGTAAAAACTATTTTTTTCAAAATAAGTAATAACAAAAAAGTTTTGCTTAATAACGAAACCTTTGAACCCAGTGACGTCCTGATTTCTAAACAATGCTAGAAATTTTTAATTTAGATATTCGTTTTCAGCATCTAAAATAAACCAGAATCGATTGGTATATGTAAAAGAACTATATATATATAATTAATATATCGGTTAGTCATATTTTATATATCTTCAAAAAATGTAGGAGGTTATATGCCAGAAAAAGCAACTATCGGAACCAACTAAGTTCATACATATTGACTGGTAGGGACAGCTCTCTCTACTCCTGTCTGTCCTACTTTTGTTAATTATTTATAATAAAATACCAGATGGGGCGACAGACGCTTTCTTTATCATTCTCAAAAAGACTTTATACATAAATAATGCCCATAAATTGAAATGCATCTCAGTTTACAGAAAATTAATTAAGGTGTCAGAGAAGTATCCCTAAATTTACTATTTTTTGTTTGTTTAATTAGAGCAAGGATTTTTACATTAATATATATCTGTAGTGGCTTATTTATGTAAGACAACAAAACATTACGCATATATCGACTTGAAAATTATTGACATTCCTCATAACTTCTACTTATTGCCTCCGAAAGTAATATTTTACAGCCAAGATATAACAACCCGTAATGAACAATATGTGAAAGTTTTCTAACTTTGCCCATATTCTATTGTATATATATGGTACAAAGGAAACAATATTAAAAGACGTCATTTATATTATATAATATCATTGCAGTGTAATGGTCTGTTTATTATCAGTAATTTGAAGTAGAACGTTCTCTGTTGAGGAAAAAAAAAATATGTTATAATGTTTATTCTTATATTTTTACGTATTTACCTCAATTTTAAATAATATAATATTTTTTGTATGTGTATTTTAAGAACTGTGAAATATAAAAAATATTATAAGATATACTTAAAAAAAAATATCTAACCTTAATAAAATGGATGCTGCTCAATAAAAAAATGTAACAATGTCCTATAAGATGGTTTACCGCATTATACAACAAATAATTAAAGTACATATGTACAAAATAATGCATTATCGAAAACACATCCTGAAGAAAATTGTTTAAATTGTAGAATTGTTTTTCCTGGAAATCGATAAGGATCTTCTATATTTTTAAATTACCCGCCCCAGGCAATATATCTATTGGTCAACTTAGCATTTTCTTGATTTAAATGATTTGCAATAAACTTTATTTTACAAAGGCATCTTCATAAAGTATATATATATATATGTGTGTGTGTTTTATATGAATAAAAATAATTAAAAACATATAAAATAACATTTATATTGTCTTCCATTATGACTTCAAATATAAAGTAAAAGTCTGTGTTCAACTTTAATTTTTTATAGATTATAAATATTTCATTTAGTAGTTTATACTCTTTGCCATAAAAACCTTATCTTAGGCGGTAAAGAACGCATGCTTGCACGAAGCAACACTTTAAAGGCAAAGAAAGAATAATTTTTAAAAAGAACAAAAGAAAAGCACTCTTATAAATTACAAAGAGAACCAATACATCAACAGACTGAATATAATCATAAAGTTAGCATTACTTAAATTCTTTGTAAGTTAGTGAAAGCTTGCAGATAAAAAAAATGAAGATTATGTAGTATAGATTTAAGATAAATCATATAAACGTACTTTTTAAATTGTTGTAATTAATATTTTGCCAGTAAAATAAAATAACTCTGAAATAAATATTAAAACAGATCATTCCCTCAATTCTAATAAATTCAGGAAAAAGTTATTGGTATTCCAATGACAACATTGTCTTTGTCGACTTCAATTTGGAGGTAAGGGGTTCATATGACTTGAAATATGATCGATTACAAAGAAACTCACATGTGCATCACATTTGTAGATCAATGAACTACAATAGTAAAGTGTGCTTTCATGGATATTATGCTGAATTAAAGTTTTTATAGCACAATATTTTTTATAATAATTACTATAAAAAAAAATGGATAATAGCTTATTAATGATAAAATTATCAAAATATTATATAAATTAAAATAATCATTTTGTACATATCTAAAGGAGTCACGAGAAAAATGGTGCATTCATAATATCAGATCATTGTTTTTTTTATCTTAGGGGATATAGAAAGATTAATAAAAAACATCGCATGTTTTTTAAAAATTGCGCTCTATCTTTTTAACTTTTCACGTTCCAGTAAAAAAGTTCCATGATGTATCCTTAGCTGTAAAATTTATTAAAATTGCAGATATACGAGAGTGTTTCGGATGAATATGCAAAAATAGTCATAAACAATATTTTTAATATATAACAAAAAAAAATTTACTTTAAAAAAATTATACTTCACTCCTGAAAGACTTTATAACAAAAACAATTTTACTTATAAATTTATATTTCTCTCCTGAAGGACTCACTGAAATTGTATCCGGGGGGCCCCTGCCGACTAGTTTCACCCCTTTTTGGACGCTCTCGTCGACGATCTCCAATCCCTCAAGCAATTTCTTCATAACATTTCAGAGATGAAGTCTGAATGAATGAGGCCAGGAGAGTAAGGTCGATGTCATTGATTCTCTTCTTAGATCAGTAAAAAATCCTTTGTGCTTTGGTTTGTGGGGCAGAGCATTGCCGAGGTGGATGTACGGGTCTCCTTTGGTCATTACCGGTCCCTTCTTCTTGAATTCCTTAAAAACATGCTCCACACTTCCTTTAAGACGGTGACGAAGTGACATGAGATGGTGTTGGAAGACAACGCCCGCAGTTGCTAAAGAAGCTGAGCACCATATGTTTCTACATAGATTTTGACAATTGAATTTCACGAGAGATTTAGGAGACCTTTTAGGAGCCATTGGGGTTAACCCTGTTGTGACTCAGGAGTAAAAAACACAGATCTTTTCAAGAAACCTCCATTCGATCTCAAAATTGAGTTTCAAGAAGGCATGTGTGGACCTCAGTCTATCCTTTTTGTGGTCCTTTTTGTGCATCATGGGGATACATCTTGCTGAATTAATTGAGATATATAAAAGATCTCTCTGCTCTTTTTCATAAGAGATATCTTCCTGCTCTAAAGAGACCAAAGTCTCTAATGGGTGGAGGCTTAACCCTTTATCCTTTATTATTCCTAAGATTTATATAAAAGTTTTATCGACTTAACCAAAATCCAGAAAACGGAATGGAGAAGAGGTATCTCCAATAGCATTCTTTATTTAAGGCTTTATTTGGTACCATTTAACTAATAAGACGACAGAATCTTTATCAAAAGTATGGGCAGCAGCCCAGCGTATACTTTGGAAGTTTAGTCGGCATATAGTGGAGACAGTATAATAGACATAATTCATCAAATGCAAGCAAACCATTCTTCTTTAGAAATTTGGGCGCCCCACCTTTACTAGAGGATTTAGCACTAGCTCATGGCGCTTATGATTTAGTTCCATAATGAACTTCGATTTCTGTGAGGATGGGAGATTTAAATACCCTCTTCAAAGAGCTGCTAAAATGCATAAGTTACCGTGTCCCTGGCATCTCAAGATGAAGCCTCCTAATCTCAAAGAGGAGGTCAATAAATTAGTAAACTTTTACATGGATTTACTGGAGCTTCCCGATGATTGGAGGAAAAGAATTATGAGTTCCACGTCAGGGATTCACGATGTAAAAAATTTACGGCCCAGTTACAGATTTCCTCCAATTGCATCATTTTTAAAAATCATTGCAAGGACTGTGGCAAATTATATGTCAATACGTTACATGCCTTTGCGGATTGTCCTGCGATATCATTTGAAGACCTTTCTAGCTCTTAATGTTAAGGGATTGAACAACTCTCCCATAACATTATGAAAGGTGTTTTATTGTTTGTTTACCAAAAAAGCAAAAAACCGATCAGATGCTTCAAAAGCGATTTCTTTTACTATCATAAATGCTAAGGCTCTTATTGCAAGAGGTTGACACCAACGAATACATCCGATCCGAGGACTCAGAGCCATAATGCTCTCAGCGGCGGCGAGATATGGAGCACTTTCGCTACGGATACCGTCAGTTGTGGAAGACTCTTGGAGTGTCGCCGCGAAAGAAATAAAATATTCCCAATCAAAGTAAAAGAGTCTTATAAAATAGTTAAAAAACTATTGAATTTTTATTAATCCTTAATATTTGTTTATTGTAGTGCATTCATATTGATTTTAGAAATGTAAAATTGTTTTATCTTTTATGAAGTTTATTTTAGATTATAATGTCTATTTATGTATTTTTATACACAATAACTTCATGTAAATAAAGATTTGATGAAAAAAAAAAAAAAAGACGTGGTGGAGGACATAGAAACGGTTGTCATAGCCACTTCCTCCATGTCACCGATTTTTGCCCTCCACATAAACCGTCACAGACTCACTAAAGTCGTTGTCCATTCGTCGTCCCATTCGTACTCCCTTGTCGGAGGAGTCATTATCGACACAGTCTGTAATGAGATAAACTCGGCTTGTATCGCCCATGGTGTTGATATCATAGGGTGTAGTCCTGGATTTAACGAGATCTTCGTCGAACTTGTAAACGCAAATCATTTTCTTTTTTTAATAGAAATTTGACCCAAGCATAGAAACAGCAAAAACTTGATTTCATAAAACTTAAAAGATCTAAATCGGTCGGGACAAAGAAATTTGACATCAATATACTTTCCTGAATTTTGATTGGAGCTTATTTTGATATGTAAGGGTTCAATTAGACTTTTTAGATGTATGACAGCTATAAAGAAATACATTATTTGTTTTAAAATGATAATAATAATAATGTATATAAGGATAGAGGGATTCATTTATTATTATTACTGTAATAAAAAAATTAATTAAATTCAAAGATTGACAGTATTAGATTATCTTGCTCAAATCTGTAGCCCTACTCTAATAAGAAATATTGATATTTTTTGTTCAGCTTTTCACAAAAAAAAATCGACAAAAAGTATAAGATCCCCGAGATAAGTTTTTACTTTTTTCTACAAAAAAAACATTTAATTCGACAATGTGCTAAACTTTAAAAACAGAGTAAAAAATAAAATTCGTTAAAATTTCTAAATGAAAAAGATAAACTGTTCAGGGTAGTTGCGAAGATACAAAAATAGACATTTCAGTTCACATACCTGCCCTGATGAATAATCTTATATATAAGGACGCATCATCATTTTACTTTAAAAACTCGCGATGTCTTTTTAAAATCATTATGCTTATATCTACTGGCACATATTTCTTATGACACCGTGGTGCTCCTAAATCTGGGACCATTTTTGACTCATTCGTATATTTATTAGAGCTATATGTAAGACACAGTTCACTTATTTTTGGTACTTAGGTTTTCTTACCCAATTGTCAAGAGATTTAGAGGGGTTTTTTTACGAATTGAGACCAAGGAAAAGTTTTGTAGAGCTCCAAAGTAAGGCAATACTTGCACAGAAGAATGTGAATTTTCACGCAGGCTATGTTCAATTCATGTTTTATCATTCCATTACTTAAAATGTACTCATTTCAATACACGAAACGACAAATAGGATCACCAAAGTC
>CP045893.1:29077816-29097663 GCA_013387185.1 Caligus rogercresseyi | reverse complement strand
TTACATAGATATATATCTTTTCTTCAAATACTCCATCGATGAGACTTATAGATTTGAGTCCATAAACATAACAAAATCATTGAAGTGATGGACAGCGGCTAGATCACTTTAATTGGGGACTTCCTTGCCCAAGCAATGACTGGATTGGCCAGTCATTCTAATAATATAAAATTATTATCAGTTCTTATAAATAGATACTTATATAAAACTCTCATTTAAAGTGCATAAACTTCACAAATGAAGAACTTTCATGAGCTTCAATCCCTTTATACTTTTTTTTCTCTACTTCCCACTTGCTCGTAGATTATATACACACAAACCAAATATAAGACTTCAATGTTCCAAAGAATGATATGATCCCACAATCAGAAGAAACACTACCGTAAGCTTATGGTTAGTTTACTGTATATTCATTTATATTTATTTATGGCAGGGGTGATCACGTTGAATTATTCGAGTAGCGGTAATATTAGAAGGCTAGAGTTATCGTTTGTGAAGTGAGAATACACATTATTTTATTAAAAAAACAACATTCCTTTGGACAGTTAAGCTATTTAGAATTATACTAATGATTTTTATTTAATATGTTAATTGTATATGTTGTAAGGTCAGCGATTAAGAAACGAAAGAAATCATCCAAGATCTGTTGACAAAAGTTTATCTACATGAGTTGTCTTTCGAAGCGCTTCTTTTCGTTTCTTTGTAATGTTCTTCCTACTGCTCAGATCACAGACTTTTTTTCTTCCGTTAATTGATCTACTTATATATAGGTACATAGGGATATTTTCTGACCTAAGGACATTCATTATTTACAGTTCATTTCTTCAGACTTTCATTTAAATATACCTCTAAAAATCAAGATTTATTAAAACCCAGTAACAAAAATATGAATTTAATTACTTATAAATTATGGAAACCACTATCAAGATTGAAATATTTAATCAACTAAGTTGAGATCAAAATATGATAATATTGTATGCTCACAAAAGATGTATTGATTGTTGTTGTATTGAGTGTATGAATGTATTTAAATACATACTCATATATAACTCAAAACAAGTTTAAATGTGAGCAATACTTTTTAATTTTTTTAATGATATTTAAAAAACCAAATCCATCTAAGCAAAGGCAACTCCATTAATATATATATATATTATTATTATATATATAACATATATATAGAACTTAAGAAACTTGCTAAAAAAAATTAAGCAGTCACTTAATTCAGAATTGAAGAGAGTTTTAAAAAAATATTGTCCCTTTCACTGATTTTGGTAATAATAATGTTAAATGAAATTTTATTCATGGTGTGTCATTGATATAACACTTTATTTGTCGTGCATGCGCATATTAACAATATTTACTTCAATTAGTTTCAAGCAGAAATTACCCTAACAAGTAATAAAATATTTATATAGTTTTTACAACGCTTTGAAGAAAATAAAAAGTATAAAAAATGCTTTTTTGTCCATGGACAAGTTTGATATATGCAATCAATCAACGTAATAAGTAAAAAAATGAAGAGAACTTAATTTTATTCTGAAATTGTAAATGAAGTCATATAAACATTTATTTTGATTTTTTGATCGGCATAGTCATTGTATCATAAAAAGCAATTTAATCAAAATGTTAATTTACAGTTGCTAATGTTTTTTCTAGCTCTTTTATAAAGTAAATCAAAAAATTATATTTGTATTAAACCAGCTTATCATTTATAAAAACACTATAGACGATGTAGTTTTTACCTCCGCCGAAGGAGTATTGTTTTCACTGGCGTTGTGGTTTGTTAGTTGTTGGTTTGTGGTTTGCCAGCAGGATAACTCAAAAAGTACTGAACGGATTTGGATGAAATTTTGTGGAGTTGTTGGAAGTGCCAAAGGAAGAAGTGATTAAATTTTGGCATTCTCTGAGTGCAGAATTAAGGCGCCAAATGAGGGAAATACTACTAAATTTTCCAAGTTAGCCTACTCTGCAATAGATGTCGCTGTGCTGTGAAATTGGGGCGGGGAGCGTGTTCCTCTCGGAATTCCGTGTGGGGAACCCTCCCCCGTTCTCTCTACGCCTCCCAGTCGTGAAAAATCCGCCTCGGAGGCTCATGACGGCGGAGTTTGCACTCTCTGAGTGTATATATGCCTCTAGTTTATTTGCATCTAAAGCATAATTTCGCTAAATAAAGTTTTTAAAAGTAACTTAATAAATAAAAATTATAAAGTAAAAATCTATCATGTGTGGGTAAGTTATTTTTGATTAAATATCACCTTTTCAATGACTATTTTGCTTTCAAATTCTCAATATGAACGTGAAATTTTATACATAATATATATATATATATATATATATATATAATATAATATATCTATATATATTACAGGGTTCCCCGATGAAATTGGCCTCAAAACTCTTACTCACAAAAAAAAAAACTATGTTATTAATAGAGATATTTAATTCAAATAAAGTGTATTTGAAAGGTGAGGGATCTTTATTTGATTATCAAAATAATCTCTCTCAGCGGCAATAACTTTCTGTATGCGGCCCCTGAAAGCGGCGGAAGCCCTTTTCAACATCTCCCTGACCATGGACACCACTCTTCTTGATGGAGGTGAATCAATGGCTATATAGCTTAACACAGTAGCTTTCTCCGGTAAAACTACCGGCTGCTATATATCTAAATGACTAAGTTACACAAATTTAATTTTGCGCTAATTTCAGGTTATATATAATACATATATATATATATATATTTATGTGTTATCATGTCTTATAATTGCGATGATATATGAAAAAACGGTTAAAATACATGTTTAATTAAATAATCTTAAATCTTAATAAAAATGACCTATAGTATAATTAGCAAATGTTGAACATAAGTAACAAGCACAAGTCCATCATATTTCAAAAGATTTATTTCCTATAATAAAGTTAATTTTTGGTAAACAAACATATATAAATTAAAGAAGATGCCTTTGATTGAAAGGGCTGTTTATGTAGATTAATATAATAAATAACTGATTCTATATTAATGGAGAAAGATACTTATGGTTTTTTTTGTAAAGTCCCTTAATCCTTTTATTCTGACTTCAAAGTTTAGTATAACAAAAGAGCGTAGAAATATACATTTTTTAGATGTACATAAATTACATAAACATTTTATTTAACGAAATTAATACTTTAGATACAAGTGTAGTTACTGCTTACAATGATAAAATTCATTTCGAATAGTATAATTATTCCCTTTATAAACCCATGAATAATGACTATTAAGGTTTCTACGTTCATATATTTTTTCTAGTCTAGTTCCCCCCCCCCCATCATCAATCACCCTCCTTTGCCGCATATGAAAAGTATTTCTTAACTTCTGAGTGAGGAATGAGTCTTATATATATATACAATATCGTTGGAATCTCCATTCTTTCACTCCGCTTCCCATAAAACAAACCCCCATTTACGAAATATATATAATTAGAAGTCAACCCTATTAGATGCAAACCCTTCCCTTCCTTTCACAAAAACGAACCTTCTTATATTTTACACGCGGGTGAAATACTCCATAAATATATTTATATGCAAATAATTGACAGCATATATAAATATATATATATATATATATACATGTATATATATGGTATATATATACATATATATTTTATACATAGATACAAGGTCGTCTGATAAATCCGAGATAACACATAGATGGCGCCAGTGGATTTGTTTTTATATGACTGTCAGCTGGTACCAACCTTCAAAATATAAATGCATAAATATAACAGCTATCTGACAAACCAGTTTGTGAGATATTGCGTTTTAAGTGAAGCTACTTTTGTTATTGTGAAAAAAATGGAGAAATAAGAATTTCGTATGTTACTAAAACATTATTTTTTGGGAAAAAAAATACCGTTGAAACTAAAACTTGGCTTGAAGAATGTTATCCGGACTCTGCTCCATCGAAATCAACATATGGCGATGGTTTGCTGAATTCAAACGTGGTCATGTGAGCACGAATGATGATAAACGCATTGACGCCCAAAAGAGATGGTTACACCAGAAAACAAAAAATAATCCACAAAATGATTTTAAATGACCGTAAAGTGAAGTTGATCCAGATAGCTGAGACTCTGAAGATATTGAAAGAGCATGTTGGACATATCGTGCATGAATATTTGGACATGCGAAAGCTCTGTGCAAAGTGGGGTGCCGCGACGAGACTCACAATCGATAAAATAACTATGAATTGATATTATCTGATAATCTATAATATATATATATATATGTATATATATGATGTTGCCTTCATTACGCAGAGGAATGGATGAGTGTCTTAGCTCTTTATTGTTGCTTTTATCATAAAGACTTAGGGAAATGACGAAGTGTTACTTGATAAAACATATTTGCATTATTCTTCTTCCTTTTCTTTGAACCAATGGCGTTCAAGAACTGAGAGTCTGCGATAAGGCATAGTTTATTTTTTCTTGGCGAACCCTCGTCTTTCTTAACCCTTAGATGCATGAGTGACTGGACCCTACACTCTTCCATAAGTGGGTCAAAAATGACCCATGTTAGAATCAATGTGTTTTTATGCCATTTTTATCATTTTGGTTAAGAATAATCACTTGCATAATATTTAGTATTATATTTAGGACCACACAAGAATGATTTCATGTTTGAAATATCTTTATTTTTCACTTTTTAAAATTTTTGAAAAAGAAAATTACCAAGAACAGTAATAGAAAAATGTGTCTTGTCTCATCACTGTATGCAGTTCAGACAAACTACCTATAATACAAAAACTCCATTTCTTAAAATGTATAAAGATAAGTTAAAAATGTAAATGGTATTATATCAAAACATGTATTTTGAGAAATACCTGGAATATGAAATAATAACAATTTTTCATTACGAAGATATTTCAAGAAAACAACCTCACCGGGTCATTTTGGACTTACTTATGCATCTAAGGGTTAAATAAAATTATAATATAAATGGCTCTAGGACATTATGAAATATAGGTCATTCGACTGTCAAAACTGTTGACAATGAAATTATCCTATCATTTCTGACTGTGTTATGAGATATGAACAGTTTCTTTTTTCCTTTTCATAAAGCGATTAGAGGGAAATGTCAAAACAATATGTTGGAAATGAAATACTATTTACAGTCTTTGAGGTAAAATTAGGTCATTTTTTGAAGAAAAAAAATATCAGGATATCGTATGTATCTAAACGTATTTCTGAGAATTAAGAATTCAACTCAGTCTTTGATTTTTTTTAAATAGCAGAGTAAAGGAGTATGTAGATTTCCAAATCCTTAGAAGTTGACCTTGAAACATCTGTAGCTAAATGCTAAATCAAAGTAGTAGAAGGAGAAGATCCATTTAGCCTTTGATATCTTATTGGTTATTTTTCATCAATTTGTATAGTACTTTGATTTGTGATTTGATGCAAAGGTGGATGTGTTGACAAAGTCTATCTAATACTCACATAAACAAGAGTTTGGTTTCTTTCAAAAAGATAGTATAACAATCAAAGTGTTCTAGTTATCAAAAGGTGACTATACAAATTAATATACCTGAGGCTAAATCCGGAGATTGATATATATATATATATACATGATTCTTATTAATGTTTATATTATGCTGGAGACATTCCATTAGGTTAACTGATATTAATACTAATCACATTTCTTTTTTGCTTCTATTGACTTTTTCTATTCACTCGTATTTCCATACATATTTACTTAGGCTTTACATTATTGTATAAAGACTATAAATAAGCACACCAGGAAGTTTTTCCCATTGTTTGCTTACACAAATAAACATATTATCATTCATGAATGCTAATAACTGAGAATAAATAAGTAGGGCTCATATGAGTATTTATCTTTTCCAAAATAAATGAGAAAGTTATTTATTAGATCGATCCTCCATTGATCATGACCCTTACTTTAATATGTTTTTTATACATAAGGAGAGTTCAATAGGCCTACATCATCTGCAGAACGTGCCTAACTCTTTATTTATAAGGATGATCTCCGATAAATAAAGTCAACTATCAAAGCATTTGTTAATTTGACTTCAGTTGGTTCCATTGAGTAGAGCAGAGTGCACTTTGACCCCGTTCGCTTTCTACATGATCCCCACTACTTCATACGGAAGATTTAAGATCACTGGCACTACTGTGAGAAATATAATATTTATGTCGCCAAATTATTTTATTCCATTAAGAGACGAGGCAAGTATGTTAGGAAACAGAAGTTCATTTTTCTTCTCTCCATTACTGCAAACAAACATGCGGTGTGTGCAGGTATATCATCCTGTGAGAGGACTTTTTCGATGTTTTTTAAGCGACTCAACAGATCTTTAAGTGTACCTTGGTCTTCAAGTTCATCAAATGGTCGGCCTCAGTGAGGTTGTATCCAACGCATACTCACAGGACTTCATTTTGTCCTCAGTTGACGCCACTATGCCTCGCAACATCACGGATGTTTCGTTTTTTCAGATGCTTGATCTCTGTGTGTTCTCAACTCAGACGACACGATCATTTTGTTTATTGATCACAGAATCGACCGTGATCGTCTTCTTGTCGTTGAAGAGAAGGATATTTATGTCACCATGGGGATAAAGGTCATTTAGGAGGAGTTGACAACGTTCTACACGTATTTATTGAAGATTCTCGGTTAAAAGATATTTTTGATAAACCTCTGGGATATGTCCCAGGAAGCCTTTATGGTAAGAGGTATCTTGAACGTTGTCACGCGCTTCTTCTTGGCGAACTCTGTCATGGAAGTGGTATTCTAGGCTTCAATTGCCTTCTTCGTCTCCTCTGACATCAACTTGACTCTCTTTTCGCTCATTATACGATCCTTGAGAGACAATACATCATCCCCACGTTTTTTTGACACGATAGAATGTGTTGTGACAAACTCTGAGCTGCTGAGCGATGTCAGGGTTGGTTTGCCCGACGAAGAGGCTAAGTAGCTATTTCTAGCCTTTTCTCCTCCTTTGTCTCTCAAAATCAAAGACAGAGATACAGTGGGCATCTAATTTGAGAGATAAAACCAACTGTTTTTGTTGTGCTTGTTGCAACACTTTATATCGGATTAAATTCGTCACCAAAGAGGTGTGCGAACCTTTTTGACGTTCCAGTATATTGTCTATTCATAAAATATTAATAATTATACTCTTGGGCTATAATACAAATCAAAGTAACTTCTACTGCAGTAAATGCTACTTTAAAATGAAAAAAAGTGATTTTATGTGTATTTCATTTATTCTTTTAGAGTTTTGAACTATCTATTGTGCTCTCTTATTGGATAATCTTTTAATTATACTCGCTTTATTTACAAACTGGATGTTTTTGAGAAAGGATCTGATGTTGTTCCTTACTCTATGGTAGTATTTATTGGATTAAATTCAGTTGAGGTACATCTTATACTTTACATACCTTTATATGCACCATAGCTTAAGTTTAAATATCCTTAAATTATTTTTGTTGCGAGGAAAAAATATATAAACTCCTTATGGTCATTTATCACCCTATTATAATTTTATTTAATAATAGTTTTTTTGGCTAAAAATCTCCACACAATAAGATATTATCCCTTTTTCGGTAAAGGTACAAAACGCCGTATTTACACAACTGATTCAAATCATTTATTTCAAACGTCAATTGGGTAAGGTCGAGGTTACTTTACATTCAGAAGATCCACATTTTCGTCTTCTAAAAATGTATAATGGCTTCTATAGGCTGTTATTTGTATTTATATATTTAAATTGTTCATGACTGAAATATATCGTTATCCATTGTCTTCAAGGGGGCTTTATAAGTCGATATTTTGAAGTCCCATATTTTGTAATCAGGCATTTGTTTGCACAATAGTTATCACAAGAAAGTACCGAAGGAATGCTTCCATATCATATTGAGTGTTAAAGTAAAAAATTACTTTAGCAATTATTTCATTTCAATATTTTCCTAATTTTGTCAAAAGGAAATTTCTTTAATAAATTAATTCTTCAGTTTAAAAGCTTTATTGACTCTTAATAAATTTTATTTTTCTAACACTAAAATTGATATATAATGATAAAATGGTCTATTCCTTGGTATTTTACATCGATTATCTCCATACACTGCTACCGTTATCATAGTCATCATCATAAATAGTTTTTTATATCCTCGGATAAACAATTTTTGTCAAATATTCTAGGTAAGCCTAAATGCTTATATTAGATCCCGTTTTAAGCCAAATATCCTAATATGTCCATAGCAATAACGTGGTAAGAACTATTTTTTATTTCTCTCCAATGTTGCTTTAGTTCCTAATACAATTGATAGTAGAAAGTAAAAGTGTTTTATACCTTAATGGATAACTCACTAAGTTCATACTACTTCAAGTGATTCAAGCAAGATAAAGAAGCAAGCAAGCAAGGATGACCTTTTGCAATTCATCTGAGATATAAAATTAAAATATACTATAATTAATGTATAATAGTCAATTAGTTCTAAAAAATATTTGAAGTGTTAAATATTTTTATTGATATGTCAATATACATCTTTTTAAAGATTTTTACCAAGCTACAGGAGCAAATGTTTAAATTGCATTAGCTTTACCTGAATATTGTTTTGTAGTCTACCCTATTCAAAAAAATTATCTCGTCCCAAAATGTACTGTTTTTAGGCGACAAAATATATTTCTTATAACTTTCTTCTTTTTATAAACATAACATTAGTACAGCTTAAAGAATGTCTTGAAAAAATCGGTGGTGTTATTGTTCCTCAGTGGTTCAGCTTGTATAAGGAAAATACTATTTCTACAGACATATTCTTGTTTAAAATACTTTGACTTATTGATCCTTTTCTTCATATTTCCAATATATGTATGTTCCTAGTATCCATTGAATATGTTGTATGTATACTCAAAATATAGGGAAAAAGTAGAATAACTATTTTTACTATTAGACATATTGACTTTCATATACGTTTTCTTGAGGGTTTTGCTATATTCATATGCTTAATAATAAAGGTATATTTAAACCAAGAGGGATTTTGTATACACAGTAAATAAGGGAAGTTAGAAACAATAGGTTAAGTTAACACAATGAACGCTTTGGTTATCATGTTCTTATAAATTATTTAATTGAATAATGCGCTGTTGGATTAAATCAAACAAACTATATTGATATTTGTATTTGATAAGCTTTTATAAGTTATACTTCCTTTCAAATTGAATATATAATACCTCAAAAAGTTGTAAAATTAAATTATTAAATTAGGAAACATATAACGTCCCTTTATATGCTTAAAACTAGGCTAAGCTCGGTAGAATTGTCTCAAATAAGAACAAGTAGCACAAGATACATAATGCTTTGTAATTGTTCCGGGGGTTCTTTTGTATAACAAACAATAAACCTATATACCTGATTCTGTTCATGGTAAATGAAATACTTCATCCAGTCACGAAATCTCCTATCGTTGGAATATGCCAAATTTATTACAAAAATCTACTTTGCTTAGAGTTTTCATCAATCCCTCGATATGAAAAGACGTATTTTATGTCCCGAATCTCCTAGTCTAAGGCACCAACTTTTTACTAAGCTTTATTAATTTTTAAACTGTTATTTTCAATATATTTTGTACATAATATGAGCAAACACATACATATATTTCTAAGACACTCATCAGACCAGTATTAAGATTTATTACATGTTACAGGTTAAGTTTAAGAGGCCACTTGAATAAGTAGCTTATGTTCCTTAAACTATTATAATAAACTAGACCTTAACAGTATAATGTAATTCTACCAACCACCCCTATGAATAATAGCCTTTTTGAATAAATGCATTTTATGTAAGAATCGTCAAAGGGACATTTTATCAAACTCCTTAGTTGACAATGAAGCTGTAATGTGAAGAAAGCATTATATTATACAAACTTATTCAAAGTATTAATATTTTGCATTTTTTCCTTAAATGTATGCTTGATGCATAAAAATATAATTTTTAATTTTCTGAATTTATTTTAAAATTTACAGATATCTTAATGACACTTATTTTTATTTAAAACAGTTACATATTTTGATATAGATTAACTGACATTGATAGCAAATAAAAGGTTATACTATTTTTTAGAGTATTTCACTAAATAAGTAGATACAACACCAAAAAGCTAAATAATGTACTTTTTGACTCTTTTCTTATCGTTAAGATATATGTCTTGTTAAGATATAACTTTTTCTATTTCGTAATCTCTAGACATTAAAAAGCTATAAAAGACCACTGTTGTTTTATATAGTGATAAATATATACACGTATGTGTTGAAAAATAATATATTAGTCCGTTTAGTATAAAAAATCGCACAAATATTTGAATTCGTCAATGAAATATAATATATTTCGAATATGATTATAACAATGACCACTCATCTGTGGAAGCCAATATGTATCTTCAACTGTGAGAGTTGAACAAGCTTCTTCTGCATCATAATACTAATAATTTTCAATATTTAGCTTACTACTTAAAAATTAGAAATTTATTCCATTACCAACTTGAATAACACATGATTGATTACATGTGAAGAAAAGGTTTTGTTCACATCCTGATCGCCTATTAACTTAATTGATTGATAAAATAATCACAATGAAATGGCGTAAGACTTTATTAGCTAATAAAGGGTTTTGTTTCTGGAACATCGATACTCTATGTGACTATGATAATTTTCAATTTGAATACGCTTTTTTAAATAAGTATGTGAAGGCTGAAGCCATAAACTAATTTATTTAAATTACTACTTTAATTAATTCAACACAAAAAGCTTATAAAAAAATTACTCTTTATATATATATATATATATATCGTTTGTTTCTTATATATTTTGTACAAGAGAAGTTCATACCAAACATTTACCCGCTGCAGTTATAGAAAAGAAAAAGTAAAAGTTCATTTTGATGTCTGGCATTAACTTTTTTGCGGTCATAATATCCTTTTATTAAAACTATGTTATGGGATATACAATTTAATTATATGAGCTGCTAGTGATTCTTGAGACGCAATAACATCCAGAAAAGGCACTGCTTGTTGTGAATGGGATGCTAGCGGTGTCATCGGGCCGTACTTTTTTTTTTCGACGATGACAATCTTCTCGTTACTTTGAAAGGAAATCGTTGTTGCGTCATGATAACCGATTTTTGGCCTGAATTAGAAGATACGTCAATGCTATTGTTTCAGTCGCATTAACCTTTTTATTTGATATTCTTTGTTATTTTCAATGGGTGTAACACGAAATAATATTTGCAATATATTGTGTAGTTGCATATAAGACACACCTATACCATCTTCATTATCCATATATAATTATGAATTGCAAAATTTGGTGCTTTCAAAGCCGTTGCAGAAGTACAAATGGTTTCTTCATTGAATTACTAGTTGTAAATGTAATTTTTTTGCCTAATTGGCTCTGTAAAATCGCATCTAAATGGATATAAAGAAGCTTTATAGCATTAAAAATGGTCTATCGAACCTAGAAAGCAGGATAGCTGAATTCTGATAGGCGATCTCAACTCTCAATGTGGATGGCGTAGGCTCGCCTCCCGAGAGGGGAAGGTTAATTTCGGTTGGCCTCATTGATAATATCCTAGGTTATATAGAATAATTTTAACGTTACAATGCTTATTCATATATAACACAGAAGTAATTCTATCGACCCCCCCCCCAAAAAAAAAAATTGGGATGGTGAGGTTAAAAATACAGTACATTAGAGTATAAATCATTGCTAAAGACCCAATAAATTGTTTTAAATTTGAAAACCATTAATGGTTCATGGCATTATTTGTTAAAATTGTAGGGTTACTAGCTTCTGAGTTGAGCAAGTTATTTGAGTTCACAAAAAGACATATCTTTACAGGAAGTGAAGAAAGATAAGTACGTCTTTTTTTAGGCTGTTATTGAACTATTTCATTCTCGTTCATTTATCATAATGTCAATATAATGAAGAGGCCTACAGAAATTATAGGTAACTCATATAAAATTTTAAGTAGTTTTTGAAGGGTCTATAAAAAATTGTTTATTAAAGTCGAAAATATGTTTGATGCACTTATTGATCAACTTTTCTATCAATAAGTTTGAGGTGCCAAGGACATATTAAGTCAAAATGAATATTCCTGGAAATCCCGCACTACGCCGAGTAGCATCCGCTATTAAGACTATTATAAGATTGTGGTGTGTTTATGTATCATGTATTAGTAAAAAAAACATTTCCCCTTGGTTATAATTGTATATTTCCATCCCCAAAAGTATCCCATGCCTACTTTATCATAAACTTCCTTTGTCCTATACTAATACAAACATTATCATACACGATACAACAGGAAAAACGTACTTCTGCTATATAAAAAAGTAAAGAGAAAAGACAAAAATAATTCGGGAAGAATGAAAACCCCAGTCATATTTCAAGTCTGTTTTGGAAGTAAAAGTAGACCATTTATTTTATAATGAAATATGAATACTCCAAATTCAAATATGTGTATAGGAAGGATAAACTTTTTGTTTTGTCTCTTTGTATAAAGAACGCTAAGAGCGGTAGAGAGGGGCATGAATACATAATTTATGGAAGGAAATTGTTTATAAAAACGAAGTAGAAAGCTTAAAAAATGCTATAGTCGTCCTAATGCCTTTTTTTCTTGCCTACATCCTTACTCACAATAGACAACGGAATGTCTATTGATTGTTCGACTAATTAAATAAATAAAAACATCACAATATTTTCCCATCTACATGTTAGGAGAAAACTGAGTTATTCCTTTTATATAACCATATACCATATAACTATGGCCAATGAATCTAAAGAAGAAATAATTTTCATTCTTTGTTCACTTTCATCTGATTTTATTACCTTTTAATTCGCTAAAAAGGGAGGAAGAAGCATAGACATAAAAACTTGATTCCTCCCTCTAACAGTTGTGCGACATATAAAAAATGTCATAATTTAGCCAAAAGAAAGGCCTGTACCTCAAATGGCATAATGTAACGCCCAAGAAATGAAGACTGTTCCAACACAATGAAGACTCAAAGTTGTGACTCTAGAAAGGCCATACTTGGAGGAACTACTTGTCTCATGGGTAGATTGGCAAATACCGTTTTGGTTTTGAGTGATTTATTACGAGTAAAACAAACCAAACTTTAATTTTATCTAAACATATCGTGTATCTAAAAAATCCTAATTATTGTATATATTATTTTACTCTCCTCGTCGCATTTTTTTTGAGCATTTAGCATTGTGATTGATAATTTTTTGATAGGGTATATGCTATGCAATACACAGGAAATAGTTAATCTGTAACATTAGTTAAATCAGTCCAAATAAAACTTAATAGCAAAAATGATTTGGATATCTAAAGGATGAGTAAAGAAAGTTAAATGCATTTCATATTTTCATTATGCATTATCACATTTTGATAATCCCAAAATATATTGAACCAGAGGTATACAAAATTATTTTACAGTAGTTGTGAATAACCTCGCCGCTCCCTAATACAAAAATTATAATATTATAATTTTATGATAAATACTTCAATAGATCACACAATGCTGTTTTTAATCATCATTTCATATTTGCATTAAAACAAATTTAAGAAATGATAAGTAACTAATGCATTTTCCATAATCAAAAGCAAAAAAAAAATTTTTCTATTGCCTTAAGACATATTTTTAGACTAAAACTATATTATGAAGAATATTTTGTTTATCATTTCTCCATTAAATAGAAGAAACATGTATATAGAAGCACATTTAAATTCTTTATTATCTAAAAGTCTATAATAAAGACATGGAAATGGATGTTTTTCATTCATTGTTTATTATTTATTATGCAGATAAAATAGTAAAGCATGCAAATAAAAATAAGATATATGAAATACATGAAACCAAAATAGTTTATAATTAAAGCTTCAGGGAAGAATATATATCAAATAAATACAAATGAAGACAAAAAACTTTTAATGAAAATATTTTTTCGAGTTGCAAAAGTACACTAAACTCTTATTCAATATTTTAAATTTAAGAGATGTCGATGACGTATTACTTCTCCTGCGAAGCACCATGACATGCAATTGATCCTCACGTCCGACCACAAGCAGTCAGTATGATTGCCCTAATATCCTTCCTTAATTGGCATGTGCAGTGTACAATACCTATTCAAACCTTGCAATTGAGAATGTTCAAAATCTCTCAATTTACTTTGAAGGAATGCAAGGATTTTTAAATATTTGAACGTTATTTTTCTTTCTCCAAAGAGAAACAAGTTTTGTTTATAGATTCATTTGCAAGAACAAACTTTATTGATCACTTGAATGAAAAATATAAAATGCTTTTTTATATCCATACCATTCCATTAAACCAAATACAAAACAGAATGTCCTAATTTACCAATCAAATCAAGCATACTTCAAATTGAAACGGGCTGAAAACTCTTTCCAACTATAATTTTCACCAATAGTATTTAATCATTAAACATTCAACCATGATTTTTATGTTTTAAGGAAGTAACTGGCACTAATTATTATAAAATCATTTTTGCTCATCAAAAATTTGGTTCGGTAATAAATATTAATAGATTGGTTATCTAAAAAAGTTAAAAACTACAAAACAACAGAAAATATTTTAAAATATTTTAAACAGCTTACATTTTTCAAAACATTTTTGATTAAAATATTTATTATTATGATTATATATATATATATATTGAGTTCCAAGTGGTTTGTCAAAATATAAACAACAGCGAGCTTAACGAATTAACAGAATTCATAACTATTTTAAATTACTCTTAAGCAAAGGGAAAAACTGCTAAATATTCGGATTTTGAGAAAGAAAATCATACTGATACATGATACAAGAGAGCCAACGGTTGAACCGCAGATATTTTGAAACTGTATTTTATTAATCTATCTCAGCTTAATCGGTTGTAAATTGTATGTAATCCCTTATACGTCATCTCATTATCCTATATTAAAACGATCCATACTATTAACTTAAATGAAATGGAAAGGTCCAACAAAAACATTTATAAAACAATTTTGTGGTCTCAACTCTTCACAAATAAACTATTAGTCGTGAAAGAATAAAATAAACTGTTTGTAATGTGAAAGCCCAATTGCTTACAAAATAAATGAATGACATTTAGGTGTCAAAGATATTCGTGCAATAATTTTAGTAGTTGTCACCAGACATGAAGCTCTCGCTTTTATAATACCCTCTCTGATCGTTTTTAATTGTTTAAACGAAGATTCGACTTTTGCACTGAAATAAAATTATATTTTTTTAAACATAGTCCCTAATGCCATAATATGATAAAATTTGATTTTTTGATATGATAAGACTATATTCAAAATTAATTTTAACCATAAGTATGATTATTTTGATATGATATTATTACATGTAAATTAATTTCTTACGATTTAAAAAATACTGTATATAATTTTTAGCAATTTTCACTCCAAGTCACACATATTTGCGATGCAAAAATGTTTCTTTTTTACATGAGTAAAGAAGGAATACCTTATTGTATACTGTTTCAGATGAGTTCTTCTTTATAGGTATCTTTAAATAAATAACTAGCAAAAAAACCTTCAAGCGCGCTGTTACCGTGACATTCCGGGGTACTGTAACAAGGGGAATGTCTTTCTCAAGAAAGGGGAAGACTTTATCGACACCTCGATTCTTCCTTGAAATTTAAAACTCTCCTCCGAAGAAAGGAGGATATTGTTCCTTGGACCCGACAACAATGAACCCATTTGAAGATCTAAATATTTTACTTGGATGTTTCTCAAACTTAATATATATATATATTATATATATATAATATATATATATATATATATATATATATATATATAATATATATGTATATACAAGGTTATTTCGGATAATGATGCGAATCAGTTTATATCTTGCAAAATATTGCATCAATCTTCTAAATCATAGACTTAGATTAAGCTCAGAAAAATGGGATTGATTTCTTTCTTTGTATCATCAAACCTTTTAGAACCTTGTTTTCTAAGAAAATAAAGCTTTTGTTTTTGTATTTCGTAATATTGGGTCAATTTTCTCAAAAAGAGAAATGTCGCTCATCCACAAGTTCGTCGAGGACCTACGCCAGGCCAGTAAGACTCCCAAGGAGATCAAGACCATAGTCGACACGGCCTTTGAGGTCAACAGCATCTCCCAAAGCCAAATCTAACCGCATTTCAGCATTAGTTAAGGCCGGGAAGGACTCTTCAGACAAGAGGAGCACGAACAGGAGGAGGAAGGTCCGTACCTACGACTTATTGAGGCTGTGATGGATGTACGTGGAGGCTGACCGTCGATGACAAGGAGGAATTGGCTATCAAGTTCGAGACGTCGGACAACACCATTTTCCACTCCTCCATGACAATCTGTCTCTCATCAAGTCAGCAATGGATCCCCAACCCAAGCAACCAAATAACGTTCGGAGAACGTTCTCCGAACGTTAGTTTTTGGTTCGCAGAACGTTCCCTGAACGTTAGTTTCGTTCTCTGAAGGTTATTTTACGTTAGCATGGATGGTTTTCTTAACGTTCTCCGAACGTTCCCTGTTGGTTATATTTACGTTCTCCTAACGTTCTATTTACGTTCCCTAACGTTCTATTTACGTTCCCCTAACGTTCTATTTACGTTCCCCAACGTTCTATTTACGTTCCCCAACGTTCTATTTACGTTCTTCTAACGTTCATTTACGTTCCCTCAACGTTATATTTACGTTCCCTTTTAGTTTTAGTATAGTTCCCTTGTAGATATAATTAAACTCCTTGACAGTATTAAAATTCTATTAAGCGTTTATTTAACATTAAAACTGGACACGAATTATATAAAAGATTATAACATGTTATTTATAACTCATAAAATTATACAAACATAAAAATAAAATATATAAGGCTCAAAGCACATGCGTAAAAACATTAATAAACATTGTAATGTATTTTTTTTTTGCTCTTGGGTAAAACATATTAGTACAATATCATAAAAATATCAAATAAAAGACTTTCATGTTATTACATTATTTCTGATGAATGTAGGATGTTTGTGTTAGGTGATGGAGGGAAAGTCTTGGAGAATATTTTATGATCCTTCCGACAGTTGTCCACGTTCCTCTTTCTTCCAGCAAGGGAATTTTCAAGGGTAATCCCTCGTTTACTCCATGTTGAAGGAATGATCACGCATTGTTCTGAAACATAGAGGTTCGGTAGTTAAATACAAATATAACAATGACATAGGATAATTAAAATAGTAGAAAAGCTTACCGCCAGTGTCCTGATAATTGGAGGCAAGTCGAGGTATCAATGGGCTTTTAATCCAAACGGATGTTTATATAATATTGAATAAGTAACCTTGAGGATCAGTGTAGATGGAAACTATTTAATGTTGTTACTGTAGGAAAATCAGATGAAAACTGATAGGTTCTTAAAAGCAAATACAAAGGTGTATGTATTTTTGTGAGTCGTCTACATTCAAGTCAGTTTGATTTGATGAGGACGAAGTTGTAGCATGTATTAGTTATGTGTCGTTTGTAAATGAGTTTGTTCTAATAAGAGGCTGTTTGAAGTCAGGAATATGATCCAGCTAGAGTGGCTTTTATTTTTGGTTGAACTAGCTCCTCTTCACTCACAAACATAATCTTCAACCACTTAAATTTGTGGAAAAACCATAAAGTCTGGCTTGTTTAGAAACCCCAAATTATCATCACTAACGGAATATTTTTTTACAACAGATTGAACAGGAATAAATAAATCGGGATCAACGACAAAGACAATTCATCCACAAAACCTTTCATTATTCAAAGGAATTTTCAGATAAAATAGTCTCTTATGTTCAATTTTTATTTATTTTGCACATGATTTACTATAGGAAATAGCAAAAATTAAAACAAAAAGAGATTTACTCGACTCAATCATATATTTATTGAAGCAATGCAGTCCTTCACATTATAATATTTGTTATATTTTATTGTAAATCAGGTAGAAAAAAATTACCATTCCGTGGAAGTATGTGGGGGATCTGGTACGGTTTTATCCGTTTTACTCCGCTGGACATCTCTAATTTCTACAACGGCAGTACAGGAAATTTGCCTAAAGACCAAAAAATAATTATATTCAATCTTTGTTTTTTTTTTTATTTGCGACATTATTTTTTATGTCTGTATTTTTGATAACAATTTTGTTTCCTTAATTTTTTTATAATTAATTTTTCTAGATAGTGCTGCTAGATTTTAGATTTAATTTTAAACTATAATGTTTATTTATATATTCTTTCATATTTAATATTTATATATCAATAAAGTCTTTTTAAAAAATATAAGAAAGTTTAAAATATTATACATAACGCAAACTATTTTTTTAACCCAAAAGATACCTCATACATATGAAAAGTTTTGTAGATGCATCTTTTGTCACTGATAACGACTTTTTTAACCCCAGGATGGAGCTATCTTTATATTCTCTTTCGTAAAATTTTGAGAAAGTTCCCTGAACGTTAGTAGGTAACCAAAAGCGAACGTTAGTTTCGTTAGTTTTGGGAACGTTCCCCGAACGTTAGTTTCTTTAGTTATGGGAACGTTCCCCGAACGTTTTTTTCGTTAGTTTTTATGTAACCATGAGGAAACGTTATTAGAACGTTCGTTTTTGGTTAGGTTCGAACCTAACCTTTAGGGAACCAAAAACTAACGTTAGAATAACGTTGTGTTTCTTGGGAAGATGCTCACAGGGGATACAAAATGAAAGAGTTGATGTGCGCAACAAGCCTTTTGGGAAACTCTATTTTGACTCAGATTGGGGGTTCTGGACAGATTGTGACGATGGATGAAACCTCTGTGTCTTTTTCACTCCTGATTCCAAACGAGGGTCAACTCAATGGCTCCCGAAGGCTCCACCCGCCCTTTGAAGTTCAGCGTCCAAGAATCAAGGAGAAACAGATGGTTCTCAGCTTTTCGACAACTGCGGCGTGATCTTCTAGCATATTATCTCCCGATGAGGACCTCCGTCACCGCGCGGACGTGCTCAGGATGTTATGAAACATGTTTTTAAATAAAATTCAAGGAGAAGCGACCTGAAATGGCCAAAAGAGACTGGTACTTCCACTTCGACAATGCTCCATGCCACACGGCAAATAGCACGAAGAGTTCTTAGCCAAGAAGGGGATCAAGGTCATCGATCATCCACCCTACTCTCCTTACCTTGCCCTCCCGTCATGAAGAAGATGCTCAAAGGCGTGGGATCGTCGACAATAGCCGTCCAGAAGGAGTGGACCCACTTCGGGAGGCCTTCATGAGTGGGTTGAGAGTTGGGAGAAATATATTGGATCGGTGGAAGTCATGTGGAAAGATTTGTTAAGAAGTTTTTTCGTTATAATTGAAATTATATTTTAATTAATTTTTTTCTCGCATATTTATCCGCAAACAGCCTCGTATAGATATACAATTTTTGGTGTTCTCTTGCAGAAATATACATTTTATAGAAACGCATTAATGTACATTTATCTTTACGGCTAGTAACTTTGCGTTTATAAGTAGTTAAATAACAAAACGAAAAATCTTACAGAAGATGCCATAACTTGTATAATAAACATCGTAATATATGTTGTAAGGAACCCCATTATATGTTATACAATATAGGACTATTTATTTTATGGTTCAATAACTACATGTCTAGGGGATGATGTTGATGTTTCTCTGCATGGCGTATAGCAAAATGCTTTGAGTAGTAGTTAACAACCCAATAAACATTAAGTTCGCACAGTTGATTGAATTGTCAAATTGCGTATATTTCTCATTTGGAAAGAGTTTATAGGCTTTAAA
>CP045893.1:29065344-29077716 GCA_013387185.1 Caligus rogercresseyi | reverse complement strand
TATATAGATATAATATTATATATAATATATATATAATATATATATATATATATATATATATATATATATTAATATATATATATATATTAGGGTTGTTCTTATTTTTCAAATGTTTGAAATGTTAGCAACATTGTGGATTTTCTGTTTCTTGGTGATAAAAGAAGACGACATACAAAGTTTGACAAAATCGGTCAACATTACGAGGTCGCGCAACGAGGTCAAAGTTTTAAAAATTTAGTAAAAATATAGTTTTCGCAAATTTCTTCAAAATGGTGGACGTTACAGACTTCAATAATAATTATTAATTTAAAGGAAATCTAATTTACTACCAGACGTATGTTTGATGTTTTTTAATAAAACAAAGTTTTCAGTAAAAACAAAGCAAGAAAGGGAGTGTGTATTGTTAGCTTATTTCATAGCTTTTTTGTATCAATTAACTTCACTCGCCTGTAGAAGATGACTTGTTCGCTTCAGAGTAAAATAGTACTTTTAAGTTTAGTAAAACTTTAGATGATAAATCCAAAAATGACCTTGGTTGCATTCTATCAATTCAGAATTCAGTACAATCTGAGTTTTACATCATATGATTCAGAGCCTGTATTGACCTAAGAAATCGATTATGAAAAAAAAAAAATAATGTGTTTCTTAGATGTGCGTCAAGGTATCCTCTCAAAATTTTACTTTGTCTCTGACGCATTTATAATCCATTATATGCGTCATTTTGTACGCGAGATAGGCTTTTTTAATGTACATATAACTCTCTACTTATTAAATTGACATGATTTAGTATACCAAAATATTAAAGCTGGTTAACCAAGCTTTCATTTGATATATTTTGTGTTCTAAAAATCGCTATACTTTAAGAGATATAAGCAAATACGTACTCTCCCCCAAAAATTGATCTTTTGATATGAGAATATACGATTACCATTTGGTAACGGCAGTTAGTGTAACCTGTATAGGAAGAAAAAAGAAGGGAGAGAAGGAGGCAAAATACTCCCTCACTTCTCTTCCTCTCGTTTTAGGCGTGTTTCAACTCTCAATGTTGGGGGCGCAGGTCGAATACCAGATGGTATGGTCATTATTGTCATATCAATAAGATCAATTTTTGGGGGACTAAGTACGCTATTTGCTTATATCTCTTCGGATAGCGATTTTTAGAACACCATATATCAAAAAAAAAAAAAAAAAAAATTATTAATATTTTGGTATACTAAATCATGTCAATTTAATAAGTAGAGAGTTATATGTACATTAAAAAAGCCTATCTCGCGTACAAAATGACGCATATAATGGATATAAATGCGTCAGAGACAAAGTAAAATTTTGAGAGGATACCTTGACGCAACATCTAAGAAACACATTATGATTTTTTTTTTTCATAATCGATTTCTTATAGGTCAATACAGGCTCTGAATCATATGATGTAAACTCAGATTGTACTGAATTCTGAATTGATAGAATGCAACCAAGGTCATTTTTGGATTTATCATCTAAGTTTTACTAAACTTAAAAGTACTATTTTACTCTGAAGCGAACAAGTCATCTTCTACAGGCGAGTGAAGTTAATTGATACAAAAAAGCTATGAAATATGCTAACAATACACACTCCCTTTCTTGCTTTGTTTTTACTGAAAACTTTGTTTTTTAAAAAACATCAAACATACGTCTGGTAGTAAATTAGATTTCCTTTAAATTATAATTATTATTGAAGTCTGTAACGTCCACCATTTTGAAGAAATTTGCGGAAAACTATATTTTTACTAAATTTTTTAAACTTTGACCTCGTTGCGCGACCTCGTAATGTTGACCGATTTTGTTCAAACTTTGTATGTCGTCTTCTTTTATCACCAAGAAACAGAAAATCCACAAAGTCGCTAACATTTCAAACATTTGAAAAATAAGAACAACCCTAATATATATATATATATATAATCCATATGGTAAAGCTGGGACCTGTAAAACTAAGTCAAAAACTTTATAATATACTTTATTGAAAAATGGTCAATTGAGTATCGCGGATTGTATTACTCCTTATGACTATATATATTAGTAATATATTTTGTTCTATCGTTTTCTTGAGGAGGTTCCGAGAATTAGGTCGAAGAATTGTAACCCTTTGGGAACGATAACTTCTTATGAGAGATGTTTAATTGTTTTATAATGAAAAAGGTCCAACTGAAGGGTGTTTTAATTTTAAATCTTAAATCCTTAGTTACAATTATATTTTCTGTAGTTTTTAAGCAGTTGCATCACATTAATACATTTTGTTTAATCTCTATTATATTTACTCAGAAAAATAGAAACAACTTCAATGGGGTCTTCGTTAAATGAACTATATTGAATAATATAACTGATTTTAATAAAGGGGAAAAATTGGATTAAAACATTTATGTTATATTTAAAATTTGTTGTCGTTAACATTTCAACCATTATGTAAATAAAAAATTGTCTAACGCCACAATAATCTTTCCAAAAGACAAAATAAATATTATGGGCTTTCAAAATAATAAATTATCACTGACAAGAAGGTTTTTGAACTAAATGTTTAACATGTAGACAAATAATGGGGATAATTATTCTTAAGCTTTATTATAACTATATCCAAGTAAGGAAAGCGGTAATTCAACAAACTTTTAACAGAATTTTAAAAAGCCTTGGGATTAAATTGATCAATGATAGTTCCATTCTTTGATAAGGAAGTACATGGATTGCTACCCTCATATATTTTGTGTCTTAATGATTCGATTGAGTAACATGAATGGAAGATATGAACAAACATTATAGGATTAAAATTATCCATTCGAATTTAGTAGAATTAAAAAAAGGTTGACCAAAATTGACCTTCTTCTCTCGGGAGTCGAACCTGCTTCTTCAGCATTGAGTGTAGGAAATGCCAACGCACTGAGCTAACGAGCTCTCTTTATCATATTTAAGGAGTTGAATAATTGATTTTTGTTACTTTGTAACACATTTAGTATATTCCTTAATATAAATCGTATTGCTTTCATTTCCAAAGAAAATTGAAAATTGGCTTTGAAGGAGACGCAAAAATTGATATTGATACCAGTCGTATTAAAAAAAATATATATGGCTACACCTTGACCCTGAGATAAGGCAAACAATATTATTACCATAATCGAATGAAAACAATGAATTTAAGTACAAGTGCTCTTTTTTATTATTAAATCCAAGTCCATCAGGAAAATAAAAGCTTCTCATTTTACGGGGAAAAAGAGAAAAATATGTCATATTCTAGCAAAAGACATTATCTTAATACAGCAGATTTTATTCTTGGAAGCATATTTGCCTGCCTTAAGGCCACGTAGACGTATTTTTACATTTTATAATATAAGTAAATAGTAATTTATGATATTTTTAATGTTAAAAAAGAGTCGCTATTAAATTCAGGATACATATGTACACACAACTACTCTTCTTCATACTAAAATGGAACCATTATGAGTCTGAGAATAAAATATGTGAAAGAATGAAAGGATGTTGGCTGTAGGGAATCATTAAGTGTGTATATTCAATTGTATATACAAGTAATATATGTTGTAATCAAATGTATTTCTTTATCCAAGTGTATGTAATCGTCTATATTTTCCCCAAGTCACGGGAAGTCAGGATTTTTAAAATAAGTAATACAATATATATATATACAAATATTAAAATGTAAATATATAACAAAAGAAATAGTTTTTTTTTTAAAGAAATAAAAGCAACCTTAGATTAAAAAATAAAACGGTTTCCATAGCCACAGCCCGAACTGATATCCCATTGAGGGATGGAAGTCCGGTCTTGTGGAGCAGAGCATCATTCCGCATGTGACTGCTAGCCTTTACGCCAGTAAAGATCTAGTTGCGTTGTTTATGGAAACCTGGATCGATCTTGCAGCCTTCAATGGACCAGTTACGTCGTTTTTTAGTCGGGGTACATTAGTCATCGCTGTGGCGTAGCTGACTCGACCAATTATAAGATCTTTGGCCAGTTGTCGTAAATATACTCCGCGTGGGTGGTGATGCGAAAGGCGATGAACCAGTGCCGCACACAGTTTTACTGACCTCACCACATTGACCTCATGGGGACTGGTGGAGAAAACAGTGTCGAAACGTAACTTCAATTAGCTCAATTTTCTAGATGGCCTCAAATCCACTCGATCTATTATTATGGTAATTTTTTGACCTCAGCAGTCTTGGCACTACCACCAATGAGGAGCTGCGTCTTGGAGGCGTTCATTGTGAGACCATTCACCGTCACTAAACGATAGAAGGCTTCTGCTTTTTCTGTCAGCCCAATGCAAGTGTCATCTACATATCCAGAGTTATCCTCGTCATAGATGCCCAGTCAGGCAGGCATATTTGCAACTAGGGTCAAGTAGAGCAGAGGGCCCAAGATGCTTCCCTGACGAACACCAAACTTGACCGGAAGAAGAGACGACTTAGCACCATTCCAGTCAGCACATTGTCTACCTCCCGACATACAGGAGGAAAACCATTGTAATGGAGTTCCCCTGACCCCAAGTGCCTCGAGTTTGGGTAACAGTTGATTTTTGTTGACAGTATCGAAGGCAGAAGACAGATCGAAGGCAAGAATACCAGCAACCTTTCCATCCTGCTTACCGCAAAGCCATTGTGCATGCGGTGAGGCAAGCGCCGCGTTTGTGGACCTCCCTTGCCGAAAGCCAAACTGGGAAGTGGGTAACGCGTTCAACTAAGCCGATGCTGCTCTAGATCTTTTTAAAGGATTATATTATTTTCGAAATTACCGTTCTAATATCGGAATGGCTTTAAACGCAGCATGTTCTAATGGTTCCTATGTGTCGTCATGCTTGGAGGTGTTTAGAGACAATCACCAAATATCATTTTTCAACTAAGCGAGGAGAATACTTCAATAATTTTTCATTACATGCTTCAGGCATACCGAACTTTAATCCTTATCGTTTTCTATATGTATTTTCGGGTAGTATTTGTTGATTTTTATTACTTTAAATTATTTTTTTAATTTGGACATCATCCTCATTTGACTTCGTGAGGCCAATATCTCTGTTGGGGTCGTAGGCTCTTGATGCCATGCTTGAAGAATGCAGATAGGAATTACGATTGACTTGTCAACGTAGACGACTAAAAGTAAACTGACCTGTCGAGCCTACGTTCCCTGCATTTATACTGCCATCTACGCTGCAATAATGTTCTAGAAGTCATCCAGAAAGTTTTGTGCAGAATTTGTCTAAATCGCTGAGGATAATGTTAACTAGCCTATTATACTATGCTAATTTAAAAAAAAATTGCTGGCAAGCATAGAAAAATCAAAGTTTTAAGAGAATAATCATTATTTTCTTAATTTTTAGATGAAAGGAAATACCAATATCATTTATTCACCAAAGACAGAAAAAAGTTTCATTTTATGTCAACGTGTAATGCTTTGAATAAATAATTAATCAATGGAACAGTTGATACTCTAAAGTATTAAAATACACAAGTCTGTAATCATACTAAGTTATTTTTTCAAGTAAGGCACGAAAATATAAATTTTTTCGGAATTTTATTTTGTAAAGCCTTAATTTAGTCAAAGTAAAAATGCATATACATTTTAAAAATGCTGCTTCAAAATATAAATAAAGTGATTAGGCTTTAAAATTTTCTTATTCATTTTACACGAGGCCTCGTAAGTCGATATTCGTTTTTTTTGTACCAAGATACAAAAAAACAATTTATTTTATTCGTATTTACGCAACAGTTTCACAAAACAGGTAGCAGAACATGATAAAAGCACAAACCAAAATACTTATATAGCTGAACATGATAACATAAAAAAGCAAAATACATCACACCTTCAATTTTAATTTAAAGATATGTTATGTTAAAATAACTCCCCATTGTTAAAATATTTGTTATTATTTTATATTTAAACCAATACATTGATTTTTTATTATTCGCCAGACATTTTAGTATTTTTGTGACGGAGCCTTTTCTTTTTACTTCTCTCCCCGTCTTTTGATTGGGATACATATTTTGATTTAATTTTAGAGTTTATTAATAATATTTTTATTATTTATTATTTAAAAAAGAGATAAAGTTGAAAAGACAATCTGGAGGACCGATTTCTCGTTTTCTATAATTTATATTTTTCAATAATGTCCTTTCATCCAAAATTTCGTTGAAGGACAAATTCTTATTTTCGTTAAAAATTTCACCAATAAAATTATTTTTTTCTTTTAAGGAAGTGCCATTTAAAAAATATAGTCTAAAATTTTGCTTCGTTGGCAAGTTGATATTCTTATGTTTTTGAAAGTGGATATATTTGATTAAAATAATAATTTTTGCATAAACAATATTTTACAAATATATAATATATATATATATATATTATATATATATATATATTATAAATATTTAAATACATTCGCTTGTCTTAAACACTTCTAATCGAACTACAAGAAATTGAAAAGCGTAGATAACTATTGAAGCTTCAGTTGTTTTCAAATCGTGTAAGCTATATGTTACTTAGTTAAAAACACATTTATATAGAGATATAACTTCAAATAAATTTTAATTTAGAAAATCAATTCTACAGTCATCAGATTAGGAAAATTTATATCCAAGTTCCAAATCATTTCTTGTTATGAAGAATATAAACATTAATAAAACTCAGGATTAATTAACTACTAAATACTACTATTTTGAAACTTTTAAAATGAACTATTTCACTTATAAAAATAAAATATTGCCATTTTTTTGCCTATATTCAAAGTAATTAATCAATAGGAGTACTTTATCTGCGAAACATTTATTTCCACTCCAGATATTTGCGTCGTCTAAATATTCATTGTACCTCAAAAGTTTTTCTTGAAGTACCTCCCAATGAATAAATCTAATATTATTGCACAATTATATCATCTATCGATTCTCTTAAGTTAAGTATACAAGGCGATTCTAAAGTCAATTTATCCATTCTACAATAAAATATGAGCTATTCCATTTCCATATTAATAAATAAAATTAAATATTCTTGATATTTCACTACATCGAAAGTTTATTCATTTTGATCTCACATTTCCACGTCATTGTTTGCTCTACTCTTCAGCACATTATGTATTCCTTTGTTGATGTTTGCACAATATAATTAATTTTGAGTATACATAATTTATTTATCCCTCGTTCTCACCAAAAGTATATCAGTATGAATTGATATTGTTAGATAAGGAAGGAATCTCTAGAAATATGCTTCAGTATGACAGCCTTTGAGTTATCAAAGTCTCTTACATGATTCCGGATTACTTAAATTCACATAAAATTATCCCGTGCAGAAAAAATAATAAAAGGTCGAGTTTGCACAATTGTCACAGCAGCAGCAGCACCGGAACGAATATGCAGAGACGTTGCAAAGGGCTGTTGTATGAGAAACCCAAATATGTCTTGTTATCCAAAATAATATGTAAGTAAAAAAAAATGGTTTTAAAGGATTGTTCGTAAGGGAATCATAATTTAGGAGATTAGGTGTTGAATTCATGTTAAAACAGTTAAAAATCAATCTCTATATGGAGCCAAAAACATAGATATCTACCAGGACACATACCTTAGTAATTGTTGGCTTATTAAGACTCCCATATCAATTGACATCTCTTCAAGATCGGAAGGATTGGGAATTCAACTCTGCAATGAAAAACAAAAAAAACCGCATATTGGCCAGCATTAACAATCAATACATTCTTGAGGCTTCAGGTGTATCGGCCTGACTAAAAAAACCCCAGAAGGGGCCTCTTTTGGCCTATGTGGGGATAGACAAGCAAGTAACACTTACTGTGCCAACTTGAGTCCATCGAGAATATAAAGTGCTTCAGGAACATAAAGGTGACCAATGAAACTTTACCCTTTTTATATCGCTAAAAAAACGAGTTAACAATTTTTATTTTGAAAAACAGTCGCTTGCTTTTCAAAAGTTGCGTGCGGATTTTCTTACCCAAAAATTTGGCAGCTTTGTTTGCAGCTATCGAAGCTCATAAAAGCTTTAAAGACATATCATTCTCTGCAAGTTTCAGAGCTGAGGCCAATATTTCTTTCTGCTGCGTCGAGTACTCGCTTTGGACCTCAAAATTCCTTCCATCTTTGGTAATTCGTGGAAACTAGCCGCCGATGAAATCCAATACTCCCTTCCCGGTCCCTGTTTTATAATGACGCCTATAAAGAAGCTTTTAAAGAAATTTAGAATTACTAATACACTTTTTATAATTTTCCGTATTTTTCGTTTACTTTTGTCATTTCAGTTTTATATGCTTTTAATTGATATACATTTTTAAGTTTGTTGAGCTAGGGTGCCAACATTGAAGCTATAATTTTTACTAATTTATTTTTCACGCATTAGCATCTAAAATATACCTTATACTTTGGTTATTGTATATATTCCATGAACTGGGGAAAAAGCTCATAAAATTGAAGCTGTATGAAAAATTAAGCCACGACGGCCAAATGAATGAATTGATGTTCCTCACTGATTAGAATGTTGAGGCTTTCAAAAAATATTATTGAAAAAGATCCTCTTTTTTCAAGCGATTTCCAAAGGGAAAAAATTTGTGGGTTACCCTTTACATTGCCGCTGAATATCTACTATATATATAATATGAAACCAGTTCTTGGTGCATTGAACGGGCAAGCTTTTGCTATTTCCGGATTCACCGTAATGCGAGGACCGTATTCCTTTCCTGTGGTAAACATATTCTGCTGTCTTTATATGAAGTATAAACAGGAAAAATAAAACGTGCACTCAACATCCGACAATTAATGCTGATTCAAATAATCTACATGGTGTTGTATGAAAATTGTTTATTGCTGTCCCAAATATCGGACGTTTAAAAAGAATAAAGTCACCTGATATTTTAAAGGGAAAATCTGTAACTAATAATACTCTAGTACTGTAACACGAATTAAAAAAGAAGAAATTAAGAGTTAAGAGATATTTCATAACATAGTAAGTTGGGCGTACGAATAGAACATTTCGAAATTGCAGAAAAAGTGTAATGAAACAAATTTTATGTGATAGTGGAAGAATGCACTTCCTTGGACAAAAAAGACATTAGAGCATTACGGCAAATCTGGAAGCATCAAAAACAGAATAACACAAGCGTGCACGTCAATACGTCTGGCACGAATGAAATCATACAAATGTCGAAAAATAAGAATCTAAGGGTCATTGATACCTAAATCGGTCACTATGTCCAAGGAGAAAATGAGTATAGTCAAAGGAGGATCTGTGGACGTCTACTGTTTCTTAGGGAATTAAATATATTTATATTTATTATTAATACTAAAATACATACGATATACCTATATGAATACATGTATAAAATGCATAAAGCACCATTGACTAATATTTAACACGAAACTTGAACAAACAATATTTCCCCCCTGATTTAACGTGTAGTTTATTATTGTCATATAAATAAAATAATGAAATCGTCATAGACAAAAATAGGTTCGTCCGAAAGGGAAGGGCCAATTTTATCAATCTCGTAGTAGCTCATAGATATTACATTATATAAATCCCATTATCAATTGTTGCAACATAAAACAATGAAAAATAATTTCATCTTGCCTAATGAAATAGGTTCAAGATATCAATATTACTTAGAAGGCTATACTGCATCTGTTTTATTTTTTTCTTAATTCTTCGTTTATTATACCATAGCTCAGTGCAAGTATGCTACACCTCAGTGTTGAGGATGCAGGTTCGATTACCGAGAGGGGAAGGCCAATTTTGGGTCAAACTCATTAAAATATCCTATGTTCAATAGAATAATTTCAATGCTATAGTGATTTTTTATATCAACATGGATGCAATTCTATAAACCAATAAGCAAAAAACTTATTTTTTAAATTGTAATTTTTAAACATTCATATTGATGCTGTTGGAAAAAATAAAATAATCCGGTCACGAGTGTCGACGGATCTTTCTATGTACGGATTCCTGGATATATTTCTTAGAAGAATAATTTTGATTTCCCCCGTTATTACGGACTCGTATATAGTAAGTTTCTTTGTAATCATGGCTTTCATGTCAAATAGAGAAAAGTTCAGCGCCTTATTATATTTTAATGTTAATAAAAATACAGTGTTCAGACGATAAACCAGGAATAACTTTAAATGTAAATCATGCACCCCCTATCAATGATAGTAACATTTATTTTCAAAGCCATAATTATGTTAGTAATTACTGACAGCGATGGCCACACGGTGCTGGAAAAAGATGCACGCTCTGGACACTTCTTGCGGATCTAGCTCTGTCATTGGTCTTGATGACGGACTGCTTTAGGGATTCAACATAAACGTGCTATTTCGTGCAGGCCAACCCCTCAACCTTCCCTCATAAGTAAAAGTTGCTGAGATTGAGATCCAGCTGTTGGCTGGTCAGAAGCCAGAAGTCCGGAATGTTCAATGCCAAAAATAACTAAATCCGGATCGAATTTTCCCTATGGGCCGAAGCTGAGTCCTGTTGGAGTGTGTAAGGCCTTCCATCAGACACTTCATTCATTCAGTGGACAACTACCTCCTCCAAGACTCGCTTTATACTCTTTAGTGACTGTCTCTTTCTTTTGTAGAAGTAGCATGACGTCCCCCTCCGTACTGGTCACGGCTAGGACAATGTTATATGCTGGATTTTTGGTTTTCATGAAGGGTTTTATCTCATCAGCGACCAGGTAGTTCCATCTGTCGTTTTTTTGCAATTGTGGCTGACATCATTTGTGAATATCTTTTCGATAAAAAATAATCGAATAAATCCACCTTTGCTCTTCATCTGATGATCAGGATCTTGCCTTTGGTGACTCTGTCAGCTTGTATGTTCTGCTCCGTGAGCAGGTGCTTTGTAGCCCTAATCCTGCTCCCGAAGTTCGATTTTTGATAGCCTTTTCAATTGTGCTCCTCTGCTCATTTCGGTCCTTGACCAGCTTGGAGATAGGGGTCTGTGGATGAGCATCTTGAGACTGGCCAAGAATCTTGAAGTCCAGATTTTGTCTGATTTTGTAGCTGCACATCGAGCTTCACATATGGCATCTCTCCGACTTGCCCCATTCTTGGACCACGTGCGTCTGAAAATATTTTGAAATAAAAACGTGAGCTGTTAAATTAACCTTTTCTAACACAACCTCTAAAACAGTCACAATCGGCATTTGAAATCACTTTTTTGCCTTTATGGTTCGATAGAATTGCATCCGACACGAAATAAATAAGCATTATAGCATTAAAATTAGTCTATCGAACCTAGGATCTAATCAATGAGGTTGACAAAAAACTGACCATCCCCTCTCGGGATTCGAACCTGCGCCGTCAACATTCCCGATAATATCGTCGGAATCCTGTGTTACTCCCTACTTCTCTGTTCTATGCTATATAATCAGTTTTAAAACAATATAGCAGTTCACTCTTCTTTCATTTTTAAAATATAAATATTTCATCCTGAAGTCAATACACAAAAGGATTTTTTGATTTCTCGGCAAAAAAATGAATGATCTTTTATTAAGATGCTTATTAGGATCTCATCCTTTCCGCACCTATGCATTTCCATTATTTCATTTCGTTCTTATTTCTCTTTATTATTTTGATACAATGACATGCAATTCCATTGATTCAGAACAAAGGAAAGAAAGCATAAAGTTCATGAATGAACTATAAAACAAAAGAGGACAGCCTCCATTGACTAACCTCTTTTTATTCCAAGAAACCATTAAGTATGAATATAAAAATTGACCCAATTTCATTTTTATTTGATAAGGATAAGACAAATTAGTACTTGGAGAAAGATCATTTGACTTCTCCCCCCCCCCCCCCCTCTCTCTCTCTCATATACTTTATCTTTTAATAGAATAAAATGGACATATAAAGCTCAAGGATACAACCAATGAATGGCTTCCCTCCCAACTGCTGATATATATCAGTGATGAAAAAAGTTACTTATATACGAGCCTTGTGTATATATATTTTAGAATATTTATCATAGGGATTTTTTTGTAAATTTATAGTATGTCCAAACTATTCTGTATTGAAAAAACCATAAATATATAAATATTCTTGCAGATTAGAACCTTAAAATCTGCATGATATAATGCCTTTCTATTAAATTTGTTAAATTTATGGATGTATTATTTATAAAATACACGGTATTATGGTCCTTATATTTCATTTTACTAAATACTACTTTACATATTGTAAAAATCAAAAACTATAAAATATTTGATTAAAGTTGGTAGTGAAAACTAAGCAGAAACATCATTTTTATTGAGACTAAATAGTGAACCACACAGAGAATAATGCCACAAAAAACTGATCACTGGAAAATGCCAGTATAAAGTTTTCTTGCATTAACATTGTCATAATC
>CP045893.1:29037775-29065244 GCA_013387185.1 Caligus rogercresseyi | reverse complement strand
AGATAGATTTTTGTACAATCTGAGATAAAAGAGCGAGATCATACCTGATCCGGAAACTATTCTTCAACTTTTCCATTGCACTTATCAAAAAGTCCTTGGAGGCTGCAGAAGGATTTCTCGACCTCGAAAAAATATTACTCCTTCTATCTTTACTTATTATCGTGTGCATGCGTATATACAAAAGAATTACAGAGATGATAAGGCAAGTGGGCCTGATGGTATTAGAGGGAAAATATTTACCTGTGTACTGAGGATCATCCCTACTGAGTTCAATTTGGTTCATGTATGAAAAAAGAGGATCTCTTCCACCCATTCTAACTCAAGGGCGGATCTCCCTTATTCCTAAAAAGGGAGATGGAACGTCCTAAAAACACTGGAGACCATTGACAATTCTTAATGAGTCATATCGAATTTTAGCGGGAGTGCTGGCTAAGCAAATAGAACCAATCTGAATGGAGTATTAGGTCCTGAGCAAAAAGGATTCCTAAGAGGGCGTAACATTGCCGATATATCACGAAATATTTCTGCAGTGAGACTCCACTAAAACTAGAGGAAAATATGGTGCCATAGTAGCCATAGATTTTAGTAAAGCTTTCGATTTTATTTCTCATAGTTTTATTCTTAAAGCGGTAGAAAGTTTCTGCCCAGGAATTTTTTTAATCCGATTCGGGCTCTTTATTTAATGCACATCAACAATAACTATCGACGGATTACGCAGCGGTCCGATTTCCCTTGGCAGAAGCTGCAGACAGGGATGTCCGTTTCCCTTTGCTTTTTGTGGCAGCGATGGAGGAATTGAGTATGGTCTTGAAACGCAAATATGGAGGATTCGGTGTTATGCTTGGTAGGGAAAAACATATTATAGATCTCTTCGCTGATGATGTGACGCTAATGGTGGAAGCTAACTCCGAGGAACAAATTATAAAAAGGATTGAAGTTGTCTTGTCTTTTTTTAAGAAATTTAAGAAAATTTCGGGGCTGGAAATCAATTTGGAAAAGACAACTATTCTCCCTATTGGTTTATGGACTCCCATTTTGCCTTTTGTGGGAGGCTGCAAAGTTTCGAAATCTGTCAATATTTTGGGCATAGAATGGGAATGTGGACAGCCTTCTATATCCAATTTTCTGAGGCTCAATGCGCAAGCAGTCAAGTGGGTTCAAGCATGGAGAGGCTTCAACTTACAAAAACGAGTGGATTTATATAATTGCAACTAATATCGCAAATGATATATGTTGCAAGTGCCCTGCCAACTGTTGGTGAGCGCCTCCTGGAAGAAGAAAGCCAATGGCAAAAATTGCTTTTTGATCATAGATATTTGCCCACTTTACAAAGAAAAAGATCTGAGCTAGGAGGAGGACTGGTGTTGCTTCGGAACATATTACCAAAGATTTATACAAAAGTTCTAAGAGATGCGTATTCAAAGCCACCAAAAGAATGGCGGGGTTATGTGACAGATTCTATTATATTCACTCGACTAATGTTTGGTAGCGAACTGTCCAACAAGTATATTGCCAAGCATTCAATGGATTGGGCAGCTGTCCAAAGGATAATATGGAAAAAAACAACCCCATTTTGATTCTAATTCAACAATCGATATAATCCGCCAAAATTTGGAGAAAAAATATTTCTTCAAAAACCTTCCTTATCAGCCTGAAAAGTTAGAGGAGATTGCCTTCGAAGAAAGCTCGCTTATATATTCTGATATATCGAAGCAGTCTGTTTTTGTATCCGGAAGATTTTATTTTCCACTTCAGAGGGGAGCAAAAAACCATATTCCTCTGGCTCCTTGGTGTGTAAAATTTCCTCAAAAAGACAAAGTATCAAACGAGGCTTTGAATGCCTCCCAAAAATCAATGAAATTTTTTGATCTCCCTAAAGTGTGGGAGAAGAGGATCTTACATTCCTTGAGAGGAATAAATGATGGCAAGAAGTTTACTTCTCAACTGCAAATATCTGCAAACTTAATCAGTTTTAAAAACCATTGCAAAGATTGTGGACGACTATACAACGATATTAAGCACGCGTTTTACGACTGCCCTGCTTTGAAAATCCTAAAGGAATTCGTACTTTTAAATGCATCGAACATTGTGGACTTCGAGGTGGAATTTTTGGGAGCATACGTCTTATTCGGTTTTCCGTTGAGATCGAACTTGACCAACGAAGAAAGTGCAATCAGGGCTGCCATAAGTAATTGCAAAGCTTATATATCCCTGAAGCTAACTGGAGAAGAGATCATCGAAAGCAGCAAGCTCCGAGCAATCCTAATATCAGCGGCAGCTCGGTACACAGCTTTTGCTCTAAAGATTCCGACTCTCGGTGGAGGATCTTGGATAACGCGTCCGTACTCGTCAAATACTTCCCGTCAACTTCTCAGCACTACGCCAAAGCCATTAGAATGATTATAAAAAAATATAAGAAATTTAAAAAAGAATCTTAGTTTTACTATTAGAAAATTATTTATTGTGTTTTTCTTTTACTACGTTTTTAGATTTATATGTCAATAGAATTTTAAGGTCTTACGGGGTATATTAATTTTAAACTATAATGTTTATTTATGTTTTTACCAAACACAAATCTCCCCCCTTTTTATATCTATTTTTATTTTATATTATTGTATTATATGAATAGAATAAAGACCTTTGCCATTAAAAAAAAAAGAGCGAGACCTCCTCCAATTTGTTTATTAGGTCTTTTTAGTGTTGGAAGATAACGTCGATGGAAAAGTTTGAGGAGCCAAACATATTCCTCCACCAAAGCCTTTTCTGCGATTATAGGAGAGATGGAAGCCTTATACAACACGGCAGGAACGATTTGAGAATTGTAGAGGTCAATTATCTTTTGGAGATTAAACCGTCTAAAATTTAAGATCCAGTTATTGATGAGGCAGGACAATTTATTCCAATTGTTCTCGAAAATGCCCTTGGAACCCCAGTCAATTCCTAAGATCGAAACCTTCTTTTTCACGAAGCAATTATGGACCATCTTACCCTCCAAAGGATCCCATAAACCTATTGGGAAAGTTTTAGATCGGTTCAATTCCAATCCAGACCTTACATTGAACTTATCGAAAGTTTTAAGAATAATTTCAACTCTTTTTATTAATTGCACCTCAGAGTTGGCTTCTAATGTTAGAGTAATATCATCCGCGTAAAGGTCTATAAGATGTTTTGATTCATGAAATTGGACACCGAATTCGCTATATTTTTGCTTTAACTCAACTACAAGCTCTTCAATAGCGGCTATGAAGAGAAGAGGTGCAGACGGACATCCCTGTCTACAGCTTGTCCTTAGTAAGATTGCTTACTTTCAAGGCCTCCTAAGGTTATCACTGACGATCCATTTAGCAGAAGAGCACGAACAGGGTTGAAAAATTCCTTTGGCAGCAATTTCCTCACCGATCGAAGTATCTGTTGGTGGGAGATATAATCAAAGGCTTTTTTGAAATCTATTCCACCAAAGCTCCATGTTTTCCTCTAGTCCTGACAGAGTCTATCACTGTTTGGATATTTCGGGAAACGTCGGAAATTTTGCGATTCCTTAAGAAACCTTATGGCTATTCTCAATTTTTTTATTGAGCTCTTTTTCCATATCTTGCGCTAAGATTCCGGATAAATCCTATAGGACTGATTAAGGACTGTGATGGGTCTCCAATGATTGATTTCGGTCCCGTTACCCTTTTTAGGAATCAGAACGAATTTCAACTCTTTTTATTAATTGCACCTCAGAGTTGGCTTCTAATGTTTGTCATAGATTTCGATAGCCTTCCTTTTCTTTCCATTGATTCTCCAATGCGAAGAAGGAAAGGGGCAGCTTCTTCAGGAAATAATGTATAAATTTCCCCGAATATACCATCCACACCAGATGCCTTCTTCCCGTTGAATTATTCTTGATGTACGATCTAATTTTTCCTAGGTATAAATTTTGCACGCTCTAATTTTCCTTTGTCTTGGATAGTTGATAAAGTTGGAATGAACAACTTTCTGGAATTGTGAGTAAAAGCAGTTAAGAATGTCATTAGGACGAGTGAATACAGAATCATTGTGAATAATTTTTGATATGGATTTTGCAGAATTTTTTCCCTAAATCAACGAATTTTTCAACCTTGATAAAGGGTCACTTTCTGCTTCCACTTTTTTGCCATCTCCGACTCTGCCACTTCCGCAATTCTATATGAATTAAAAACTTCGCTGTGAAAGTCTGAAGAAAAGATGAACTGTCTCTGAGTATGCTGTCAATCTTCTTCTGTCTTTCCCTCTCCTGTTTCCTGTGTTTATGTAATAAGTTCAAGGTAGAGAAACGAATCACTCTATTGAAGACAGAGACTGTTTGATGCGAAGAAGAGGAGCAATTCTGGGATCATAATGTTCACTGACCCCTCCTCTCCTGATGCAAACACTTTGGATTACTCCGTATGGAGTGAGTTCTCCATGATCGCCAATGTGATGCCCCGCAACACCTTGGACTCATTGACGGCCTCAATAAATCGTAATTGGGACGCCAGGGAATACAATATCAACAGCTGTAAGGCATTCAGGTCCAAACTAGAGAGGATCCTAGGAAATGGAGTCAGACCTAAGAAAGATTGAGAGGTAGTTGCAGCAGATGATGGCCTGGTTCAGTGGGATCATCAAGTGGAAATGGTTCAAGTTAATTGAGCAAATGCTTAGTATGTTTGAAGTTTTGATTTGTAAAAAATGGCAATAAATTATTTATTTCCTGTTGTACCATGATCATTTGGGTTCAGATGTGCGTCGCCTGGGAGTCGCTCGAAATTTGGCTTCTGTTCTTATACTTGTATTTGTTTAGGGAATTTTTGATATCAATGTTTAGTCATGTCTATAGTAGATCTCGAACCTCCGAAAAAATCAATTTAATTCATTAATTCTATCCAGAGATATAGTTGAACTAAGTTGTTAATAAAATACGGCCCTTTTTGTTCCTTCACCTGGTATGTATATATATATATATATATCAGACTTGTTGATTTATCGTTCATTTGTTGTCGTTCGACGAACGGCAAAGTTTTTGACGAACGACAAACGATAAGGAAAATTCCTTATCGTTCGTCGTTCGTTTTTGGAGCCAATTTTTTCATTTTCTGGGGAAAGATTACTCTTCTAAAAAAAACGTCATCACTTTTTTCAGAACGGCGAGAAAAAATTCCTATCTAATAAAAACTTTGCCAATTTTTTCAGAATAACGAACGACAAACGAACGAGGAACGATGAACGATTTAAATTAAAAATAACAATGAACGACGAATGATGAACAATAACTTTTGGTGAACAACAAACGAACGACGCACGACAATTTTTCGCGAACGTCAACAAGTCTGATATATATATATATATATATATATATATTTTCTCCTCAAGTATGCATAAGGAAAGTTAATGCCCTTTTTGGGATATATTCATTATAGATATTTATTGACTTGGAATTAGTCAAGAAAGCAAAAAAAAAAACCATACAAACGTTTAAAAGCACAATAAGTATTTCCGTGCACTTACTTAGATCCATGAGTAGGAGACTACCAACAAAATAGCAATTTGTAAAGACTACTATGCACTTATATGTATATATGTGCAAGCGCATTACTGCAAAAAATACATAATAAAATAATACCTCTTCAAAAAAGAACTTTTATTTAGGTTCAGAGATCTGTTTTGTTTTGTGATCCATTGCAAAATGAAAGTTTATAAAGCTCATCAGAATTTTGCAATATGTCCTAATTGTTTTATTGCAATCAAATACTTACCATCATGTTTAACATTTCAAATTTTTAGAAAAACAGTGGATGGCTTTTAATTTCAGAACATTAAAAAAACATCAAATATGATTTTAAAAAGAGCTTAGTATTTATATTGTATTAAAATAAGTTTATCTAGAACTGCCACTGTCAGACAATCTGCAACAGTAGATTATTTGTCCCATAACTTGTCTTCAGAAAATACTAGAAGCAAACAGTGATCATCATTTATTTGATTTGGAAAAACAAAAAACAAATCCAGTTTTAATATAATGAGATAACCAATTCGTTACGTTGATTATCCTTATCGGACAACTATTACACTTAATGAAAATTCATAGTTGTATATTATAAATTGTTTCTATTCACAAAAAATCCTTACACAAAACAAGTAAAATATTTTACTTTCTTGCAAATATTATTAATTCAAAATTAAAATTTTTAGTCTTCTAAAATAATTATCCTGATACTTTTTTCCTCCAACTTATATCAATTATTTTTTCAGAAGTCACCATCTACTATGAATTCCGTTAAAAGAGACTTCATGACATGAAACAAACATAGTATTTCTTGAAAATTAGTTACTGTATCCACAATATCACTTATTTTATATATAGTTTGATTAAAAGTACAAATTTTGTCTACATTAATATTTTTCTTTTTCAAACTTATGACTTTTCTGAGAAATAATTCAAGCAATAAAAAGTGTTTTTTTTCATGTTTAAGACCTTAAGCTCTAAACCACATAGAGAAAAGTTTCCATACGGGAGTGCGGCGGTTAACAAGAGAAATTCTTCATTATTTTTGAGCATGGAACAAAACTGATGTTGCTAAATTAATTAATCTTTTATAGGAGACTTTAGAGGAAGTCTAAATTTCTGAAGAAGAAATCTAAAAATAATTGTATTTTGATCAACTCGTCTACAGAAATACTTATATAATTTTGAGGTGAACGTATATCATCATTATTATAATATACAGGGAACTAAAGGTATTTTATGAGTGTTTATAATTTGTAAAATTAAGTATATTTAAGAAAGATCAGACCAAGTCGTAATCCACTTACGTTACAAAGAAAATAAATTATTATAATTAAGTTATAACATAAATATGTCTCATTAACGATAAATATATATACATGTATATATATTAATATGTATATATATATAATTCGTCTTAAGATATGATATCCATACATCCTTATGCACTCATTGAGATAATAATATTGTTGCGGGATAAAGCTTGGGTAAGATTGATGATCACTTTTTTAAAGTCTGAAGCAAAACTGGCGAATATATTCTTAGCATGGATAAAAAGTTAACATAAGAGATTACATAGCGGTTTGGGTCTATATATATATATATACACATATATATATATATATTATATATATATATATATATATATATATATTTATATATTATATATATATATATATATATATTTATATATATATATATATATATATTTATATATATATATTTTTTGGTTAGCTCCTAGAATAAATCAATCTTATAAGAACTTAAGACTGTATTAGCCTTAATAGCTATTGTCTTTATTAATAAAAATGTAATTGAAGGATCATAAAATTTAAAAAAATCAAATATTATCCTCTGAAAACAGTTTTTGTCCCTAGACAGTTTCTACAATTGCCTTATTTTCTTTCTTTAAGTAAGCAGATGATATGTTAATGTGTTTCCTAACTCTCTACCTTCCTCATTTAGAAGAGATGTCGATTTAGTGCTATTCCTATAATTATTGAAATTAGTAGTAATTAATATTTTTTGCCAACAAAGGTCTCTGTGATGAAAAGTTTTTTTGGTCACAACACTTCATATTTGTCCATACGGCTCACCATTTGCCATAGGATTCTTGTCTGAGGGAATTCTTTGCTCAACACAAAGACACGGTTACTGAAATTGATGTGCCTCTGAGGACATCATCCTTTACTAATACGTCAGCAGACTTATTTCCGTTGTGACCTTTAATTCACCTTAACGTGACAGAGCAATTGTATTTATTGATGGCATCTTTGCAAACGATAACTTCAGGACTTAAGAGGTAGCCTGGTTTTATGTAGGTATGTGATATTGATGTCAGACATACTGTCAGAAAATATCAATATGGGTTTTCGATCATTTTTATCTCCATATAAATTACTGGATACATTTCTGATAGCTTCAATTTACGCTTGAAAAATATATATTTGTGTTTCCAAGTTCAGCGATTTTTGGTCAAACCATTTGTCTACATTCGTAAGCGCCTGTTTGATCCTTGATCCGTCCATTTAACCAAGGAGATCAATATCTCCAATACAACAATTTGTTTTGGCATCGTTACCCTGATTATTTGACAAGAAAGGTGCCCTTTGTTAAGGAGTTGGGATATTTTTTATCTTCAAATATTTATCAAAATGTTTAATTGCTCCCTACCTAAGTGCTTGAACCATTCCATAGGAGTTTAATTTTTATTCTTTTCACCAAATCGTTATTAATATGAAGTAATTGTGTATAAAAATACTTAAATAGACATTGTAATCTAAAATTAAAACTTCATAAAAGATTAAAGCAATTTTACATTTCTAACAACAAATAAAAACTGAATGCACAAGAATAAAACAATTAATAAGCATTAGTAAAATTTCAATTACTTTTTCATTATTTTTTAAAAGATGCTTTGATTTTGATGGGAAGAACATAATTTATTTTGCTACGACGGTCCAGGAGTTGTCTAGAAGCGACTGTATCCGTAGGGGAAGGGCTCCATATCTTGCCACCGCTGGGAGCATTATGGCGCTAAGTTCCTCAGATCTGATACATTCGTTTGCAGTTAACCTTTTTGCAATAAGTGCTTTTGCATTTATGATTGTATTTATAATCGCTTTAAAAATATCTGATCGTTTTTTTCCTTTATGAAGAAAGCCAAACAATACAATGGATTTCAAAATGTTAATTTTTAGTTCAAGTGAAATAAGCACCCTCCATCCCCCAAAAATAGAGTGGAATGATGCTACAAAACATCTCCATAGAGCAGTAGGTTTAAATTTCATAGCTCCATGTTATGCTAATTCTTCATGGACCTACTGCCTAGAAGTTTGAGTGCAAAGACAATAGCGCCATAACTGATTATAGATTGCACATAATTCTCGAATATCGATTTAGATTTTAGGGGACTAAGTCTCCAGATCGACCCAACGAAAGTTCTACGAACAGAGAGACTCTTTTTGACCCTAGAGATTGAATATTCAATTTATTTCTCCACTTTGGATCATTGTCAGTTATAACCACATTATTTGAAGCTACGAGCTCCCTCGACATATGCTCCATTGAGGTGTAGGGAAATGTACTTGCATTTTCGAAAAAAAAAACATGTATTTAGTTTTACTTGAACTGATGATAGTACCTCTTGTGTTTGTCCAACTTTTAAGCCTATTGAGGGCACTTGTAATTGAACTGATGATAGTTTGGTGATGTGTACCTCGAACACAAAAGACAAAGTCATCCAACTAAGCAAATTAATAAATTGATGGTTTTAGCTGGTCTATAGCTTCTTGGAAAGCAAGATTCCATGCTAGGGTTGGCAGGAATCCTTTGGTTGGTGGCACTGATACAATCTCATCGCCCAGGTCTGCAAAAATGCTCTAGTTTTTAGAAGATTGCCTTATCATCGAATTTGTCTTGTCGTCCACTCCATAATTTTGCATTCCATGAATAATGTGATCAAAACCAACCTGATCAAAAGTACCTTCGATGTTCAAAAATACTACAAGAGCTTCTTCATTCCGGTGGTAACTGCACTCACGTGAGTTGTTTAATTGCTTTTTTAATTGTCCTATGAGTAGAGTAAGTTTGAGATCTGCTTTTACCGGTTGGTCTATTGATGAAAAAAATCATCTCTTGTTTTTATTTTATTTTCTTCCTTAATGTTTCATTCAATCCATCTTACGTTTTTTTCTCATTGTTCTATCTTCTCCGTATTGCCTGCGGTCGGTCAAGTGAGGCGGTAGAGTTGCCATAAATCAAGGAATAATAGAAACTACAATTCCTTGCATATTTATGTAAGTGAAGACCTGATCTTCAGTGTGTAGGAATAATGACGTAGATAATTGACGACAAGAGACTTTTTATTTTGAGGAACCCAAATCCCAGATGACTAAACAAATTCGATCCTCCTGGTTATCCTGAGGGTCTGCCTACAATCTTACAAAGATATTTGAACGATATATATATATATATATATATACATATATATATATTTAGTCCTGGATACCCAAAGCACCTCCAAAAGCCACAGTTAGAAGATTTTTTTCGTAGAAAAAATAAATAAACCCCTTTCACACATAAATTATATCTTATATATTTCAAACTACAATATCTTAGTGACTATGTTTCAATTTATTTTAATTTAAACCTTAATGAAATAATTATACCTTGCTGACAAAAATAAGCATAACAAAAATCATACATAAAAGTGAAGAAGACATTTTATATTTACTTATAAGTTTTTTTATCTAGCGAAAAAATATAATTGATTGACAATATATGCATTTAAGTATTTGCAGCATGTTAATTCAATTATTTCCATGCTGCATACACTTAACAGATTATGCATGCAAACAAAATAATAAATGCGTCAATCTTGTTGGTTTATAATTACTACAGACAGGGCATATATACAAATATGCTTTGCAAATATATATAAATATATATTGTAAGCTTTGGAGCTTCTTGTAAGTTCTAACTGGGCTGACACAGATATTCACAAAGTAAATGTAACACAAGGGATTTATAAAAGATTAATATACATTATCACAATGAGGAGAAAATCAGAACTGATCTATTTTACAAATAAATCCTACAAGAAAAATATATACACTCATGAGCACAAACATGCTCATGCACATACAAATGAATTTTATAAGGAAACAAACTACATTCATGAGCATACACCATGCTCATGCATATAACGTTCTTCATTCACTTCTTGATGAGTTGTCTCATCCATATCCATCATGCCCCCCCCTCACTGAGACCATCACCGATAGGTCTCAATGGGCTTTGAATCTCACTGGGGACGACGCATACGAATGGGTCATTCTTTTGTCTCCACAGTAAACACTGGATGCTAAATGCCCTCTCTTTCCACAAGAGTAACACTCCAAGTCTCTTACCTTACACATCCCTTTATCATGCATCCGAAAACATGCTTGACATCTTTCCACATGGGATCCATTACCACTTGGCTTCGTCTTCTTCTTTACTTGGTATCCCTTAGATTGATTAAGATGTCTGTTCGTCTTGTAAGTAGACTTGCTTACCTTGTTTACAAGTTTGGACGTTTTCGAAGAGAGTCCAGAGTCGGTGGCACAACTAGAATCAACACTTAGACATATTGTGAGGGTCGCTTCCAAAGACAATTCCTTCAACGGAGTTTTCAGAACCTCCTGTCTCATGTTTGATTTGAGTAGGCCCGTGACTAGCCTATCTCGTAGTCTCTCGTCCTGATGAGCCTTACGATCACCACACGAATGCTCGTACGAACAACTACGGTCCAATTGTCTCAACTCCGTACAATACTGATCAACAGTTTCCCCTGCATACTGGTTTCGCATATTAGAAGGAGCAGGCTTTGGCCACCAGGGCCCTGTCCAACATCCTGACCTGCTTCATTATGGAGTTGATCAAGGCGGTCTTTGTGTTGTGAGCCAGTCGGTTGGTGTGTCGCTCAAGGTAACCCCAGAAAAAATAGTCCATAGGATTCAAATCGGGGGGAACTAGGGGGCCAGTGGGTCTTGGAGACGAAGTCAACAGCTAGCCAACCATGAGTTTGTAGCTGTGACAACGCAAATCCTCATTCACACAGGCCAACAAAGTTACGTGAGAAACGTCCAGCTCCTTGGCAACATCCCTGATGGACCTGCTGGGGTCGTGCTCGAAGATGTCTGACACCCTCCTGATGAAGTCGGGGGTCCTGGCCTTGTGAGCGCTGCTGGAGGGCCAGAAGGCCCTGTCGACGACATCACGAGGGTCCTTGGTATCCTTCAGCTGCTTCCTGATCTCAGCAACCCTTCTTCTGTCGATCCCGAGCAGCTCAGAGACCTGGGTGTTGCTGATGGTGTTGTCCTTTATACAAAGAATCTGGATAACGGCACACCTGCGTTCTTGCTCGTTCCAGATAACAGGCTGTAGATTTCCATATGCGTGCCATGACGATGATAAAATTCAACTGAAATGATCTCTCAAATGCTGGTTGTCTGCTAAAAAATCAGCTGCGCGTATCGGATGACGTCATCCTTGTTAAAGGATGTCCTGAAAACTCGCCGGATTTGATCTTACCACCCTGTATATATGCTTTGCAAATATATATAAATTCATTTAAAGTATATGATTGAGTAAGAACATAACAGGAGAACGAATTAAAGCATAATTTAAAAAAATAGTTTTGTTTTGTTTCAAGGCCTTTTTTGTATTCTTGAAAACTTAAAAAATACCTTATTGTTAATGATACACATTTCATTAATTGACAGGAATCCATTGAAATCATTTTATTGATTGGAGATTCGAATCCAAGATGACATTTCCGCTGCAGCTAAAATTATAACTCAAATTTTGCTTAGATATGCTGGAGTTTCCTAAGATTGTATTTGGACAATAAAATACTTGTAGTTTAATGCAGCTCATTCAATTGCTTCTAATACATGGTATATTTTTTCAGAAAAATGAATAGAAAATATTCTATAAGTATGCATCTTATATTCAATTAGGTTTTTTATTATTAATACTAATGTGTCTTAATGACTTCAATTTCATTTTTTGAGATGAATGTTATAGTCAAGTTACCTTCGAAAGAAGTTATAAAAGTAAGACTAAATCCAGGTGAGAGAAGTTAATTAATTATTAGTAATATTGCATGTAATGACAAATACTAATAAAATACACAAATAACACTTTTACTAAATATTTGAGAAAATGAAATAAACTATGACATGCATTTTTAATCCGAATTCCACAAGGAAGCTCTTCAATAAAAGTTGTTTTTTACCTCCGCCGAAGGAGGTATTGTTTTCACTGGCTTTAGTTTGTTGGTTGGTTTGTTTGTCAGGAGGATAACTCAAAAAGTGCGGAACGGATTCGGATGAAACTTTGTGGAGCTGTTGGAAATGCCAAAAGGAACAAGCGATTAAATTTTATCATCTCTGAGTGCAGAATTAAAATGCAAAACGAGCTAAATACTAATAAATATTTCAAGTTAGCCTACTCTGCCAATAGATGTCGCTGTGCTGTGAAATTGGGTGCCGGGAGCGTCTTCCTCTTGGAATTTCCGTCTAGGGGAACCCTCCCCCGTCCCTCTACGCCGCCCCAGTCGTGAAAAATCCACCTCGGAAGGCTCATAAGGACCCCGTGACGGCGGAGGTTTACACTCTCTGAGTGTATATATGCCTCTAGTTATATATGTATATCAATACTTTTATTTTGATTATGTTGCACGTTTTTCTTCTCTTTGATTACTTTAATATAAACGAATTTTAATACTTAAATAATGTGACGTGTCTTTCCTTAGAAGGATAATTTAGAAATAAAATGTTTATTTATGACCTTATTATCACAAACCCTCTTGGTATTTCATTTATTTACTATTGTGTAGATGTCAAACGTATAAGTCTTAATTAATATATGTATATAAACATCATTTTTCCGAATTACTGCCGATGGACAATATTCCAAATATACTTTACAAATTTTACTCTTTTTTCACCTAAATAAATTTTAATAATTATTTTTTGAATAAGAGTTGTTTTTATTTAAAGGTGTTGAAAGTTTTATTTATATAAACATTTTAAATTACATATCTTATTTACAACCAATAAAAAGTCGCACTGCATTTGAATGGCCGCAATAATTTACGTTTCAGCATTTTATGAGGGTATTCAAAAAGGAATATATATTTGGGTTCAATATTTTTTTTCAACAATTAATGATGAAATTCTATATATTTTACGTTTATTTCTTATAATTGTTCACACGTATAATAACATAATAAAATACACTTATGTGAAATGTCTTCGGAACAAAGTTTTCCTGGTTTTCTCATATTCCTCTGTCACTATGATAAAGAGAAGTGGGCCTCAGTGCATGTCTTCAAAGTGATTAATAGAAGGAAGAGGACGGATCTCTATTTATATTTTCCTAAAAAGACAATTAAGCAAAGGATGAAATATTATTATATTAACCTTATGATTAATTTATATGTGACCATAGGAACTTTGAAATTGACTATTATTCAAATACATTAGTTGAATTTAGAATGTTTCTATAATCCTTACTCTAAATATTCGTTTTATTTTACCAAAAATTATCACACGTACATTTGAAATTATTTGATATTGTTTTTAATTGTTTTTTTCCTTTCTCCTTTATTATTTAGATTATATATAAAATTATAAAATAATAATATATAAGTAAAATAAACATTATGGTGAATAATAAAAATCTAAACAAGATGTAAAACAATAAACAAAATATCAAATGGGTATCTATTTAAAATATTTCAATATTTTTTGCATAATTTGAAAACATTATTTTGATTTGGATGGATAAAATTTGATGACGTTCCCTGCATGGACCCATGAGTCCTCGGTGTCGGAGGGGATCTTGAGGGAGAGGGCGGTGTATCGGGCGGCAGCAGAGAGCATCACAGAGCGAAGAATAGATGGTTTTACCATTTCTTTTTTCGTTAAACAACTCGTTATGTAGCTTTGGAATTTGACAGAGCAAATTCAATAGCCTGATTTTTATGGGAATTGAGTCCTTTTTTCTTTAGGAGACCGAAGAGGATTGCTGATTTCGTATATTTGCAGCTGTTGACCTTAAATCCCCTTATGTTGATTGTCAGAAACTTTTTTATGATTATGACACGCGGACAGTCAACAAATTTGTGCTCAACGTCGTTGTACAACTTGCCACAATTAAAGAATGGAAATCGAAGGATAAACAGCCAGAAAATAATTGTTAAAATATTAATTTACCATCATAAAAATGTATCTGATTAAAATAATGTTATGTATAATATATATTAAAAAAATAAAAATCTAATGAAGGATATGTTTAAAACATAAATGAACATTATAATTATAATTTATTGTCAACATAAAAAAACTAAAATATATTTGGGCTAAAGAATGAACCTATATTTACGAGTAGTAAACAAGATAACTAAAAAATTCTAACAGTTTTTTTTCACATATTTTTTAACTTAAAGAGGTTGAGAGGGTTAACTCAAGTTGTAACAAAAGTTTACGATCACATTAGTAAAATAGACCAAATGTGTTATTTAATTGTCGCAGGAAAATGATTCTCCAAGAGGCATCATTTCAACCAGAAATACTCATTAGATTTATGTTTGTATTGAAGGACTTTCTGAGTTTCGGGAAATGTAAAAATAAATGCATGTATGAAGAGTCATAAAAGTATAGGATTGTTTTTTACAGAGTTTTTTAACTATATATACATATATACGATATATATATATATATATCAGGAAACGACCGGGACACCATTTTTCGGCGGGACCCAGACCGGACCTTCAAATTTTCAAGCCGGGCCGGGCCAAAACCGGGCCGGGACATAATATATATTTTCGTTCCTTCTACATTCTAAAGTCATGAATCTCCAAAAAAAGTGATGACGTTCTTTTTTTAGAAAAGAATCTCCAAAAAAGTGACGACGTTTTATTTAGAAAAGAATCTCCAAAAAAGTGACGACGTTTTATTTAGAAAAGAATCTACAAAAAGTTTCTGAAGTGATGATTTTTTACATTTTTTAGGGACAAACGAAATATTGAAAAAATATTGATGTCCCGGCCCAGTGTATAAAAAGCCGGGACACTGACCGGGCCGCCTACCCGGTCGTTTCCTGATATATATACAAGTGAGTTTTTTTTTTTTTTGGGGGGGGGGGGAGGGATCGAGATCCCCTCCCATTCTTCCATAGTAAAAGGGCTCCATGCAAGGATCCTTGACAATATGCGGTCCCTAGTCTTTATCTATTTAGGCAATTCACCATATTTTATAATTTAAGTATGTTTAAAATGTAGGTCAAATAGAAGAAAAAAATGAACGTTTATTTTAATTAATTTTTTGCTAGTAAAAAGAATTTCTTCTTACAAAAAATAGTTATATTAAAGTATATTTCAGCTACAATGGATCGTTTTGAAATGTTGAGCTATATTTTTAATTTTTTTTCTTCATATGTAGATACAAAGACCTAAATGAATGGATTTAATATTCTACTTTTACACATCAAAATATATTTTTATTTACATAAACAACAAATGATAATAATTCATAATTCAAAGCCTTTTCTTCATTCCCCCAAATATAGGGCTTGAATATGTAAAAAAAACCTCTTCATACAATGTATTGAGAGGGGAAAAAAAGTGATGATTCAACATATGAATGCTTTAAAATAGATTTTACTTTTATTTGTATGGTAGGGAATTGTATGGGAATCTTGCGCATAAGGATTGAATTTAGACAAATGATGATGCATTTATGGAAGGAAAGGAAATAAAAGCAAATTGTTTGTTGGGTTGCTGGATCTTTGTGCTTTCCATGGCATTGATAAATGATGCCTCCTGCAAGGTGTGTTTATCATCATTCAACAACCCCTTCGATATTGCTCCATAAATAACTCAAACAACAGATGGAACCCCTTTTTTAGCTTTTTATAATATCTTTACTATGCACACACATGTGGGGGATGGACTTAAAACAAAGGAGGTTGAACTTGATTATTTATTTTATATTGATATGAAGTGTTTAGGAAGTGTGATTAAAAAAGGAATTTCGTCAAAATACATCATATTTTTCTATACATCAATATTTTGAATGAATCCAAAATAATTTATAAGGTTTTAATACAAAAAAGGTACTATAACAATGTATTATACTATTTAACTATTAAAGTTTATGTTTAATATTATATGGTTATTGATGGATATGGATGAGACAACTCATCAAGAAGTGAATGAAGAACGTTATATGCATGAGCATGGTGTATGCTCATGAATGTAGTTTGTTTCCTTATAAAATTCATTTGTATGTGCATGAGCATGTTTTGTGCTCATGAGTGTATATATTTTTCTTGTAGGATTTATTTGTAAAATAGATCAGTTCTGATTTTCTCCTCATTGTGATAATATATATTAATCTTTTATAAATCCCTTGTGTTACATTTACTTTGTGAATATCTGTGTCAGCCCCGTTAGAACTTACAAGAAGCTCCAAAGCTTACTATATATCCGGATAGTATTTTTATATTTACTGTTCGAAAATATTTTTCTATTGCAGTTCATAGTTTCTTTTTCATCTTGTCAATCTTTTTCAATGCAGCATTAATTTTATGAAAGCCTAAAAAATAACGAAAAGGCTTTTTCTACAATGGATCAAAACAGAAAGTCTGAAATATTTTGTTCGCAGTTGGAGACCAAGTTTATAAACAACACCGTTTCTTGGTAAGCATTTAAAGCCTAATAACTTCTTCATGCCATGTGTGTAGAGTAATAGTAAGAAAAACAAACAATGTCCTCATATCTTCAGAGACTGCAAATAGATCAGCAGGCATTGGGAAAGAATGGACAAGACCTTTGAGGAGCGTGTGGGGAGGCAATCAACCAAGGAGAATATAAATAAGGTGAGTCAAAGAGGAGATCTTTGACTTATGCTCTTGTTCAAAAGGGAGATTTTGTGACATCTCGAATGCTACAATAAAAAAGTCTTACCATTATTTATTTTTACTATAATTTAGAAATTATTTCTCAACTTTATCTCTCAATTGAAAATATTTCATTACAATACTGTTTTGTGCTAGTGTCTTGTACCCATGTTGCATGAAAAAATATATTATGTAAATGATTTATCATTAGTATTAATTATTTTATGTATTGAAGAAATAATAATTTTAAGCAATAAAAATATTTTTGTAATCAAGATTTTAATTCATTTGAGGGAATTTATAAATGACAATAATATAATAATACATATATACATACAAAAAAGGGGAAATAAGAATATTAATATAAAATTACGCTAATTTGAAAACTAATTTAAAATATCTGTTTACATTTTCTTAAATTGGCACTAGCAGTTTAAGTAGCTTATTAAGAAAATTGACTCGAATTTGTGTTTTTGTTTTTACGAAAGCAATAATAATAATTTATTTTTGCCAATTTAGATATAAATTGATAAGTCTTTGAAAAAAATGGGATTCTTTATCGATTCTGTATTGATGGCTATTATGAAAAAAATGGAAATTATTTCTAAGAACTTCGAAAAATTGGGTGAATTGGCGGTAAGACCTCCCTTGAATAATAACTTAATCCAAGGACTTTGAGTTTCTTCAAATCCGTGAATGTCATTCGTATTTTCCCCCAAATTTGAGTGGACGTCTTTAAACTTCCTGAGGCATTTGTTTTTGTAGCAGGACAGCTTCATTTTCGTGAGTGGAAGCTCCTTGTCGAGCTTCGTGCACTTACGCTGCCAAAAATTAATCCCCTTAGATTCCTCGCACTGGATTCCTTTTCCAGTTTGTAGACATCTGCCTGAGTAGAGACTGTCTTGACCAAGGGCTCTTCTTGAGACTCAATCCCTTCATGAGATGTTTCCGACTCCTGGGCCTCGTTCCTTCTCACTAGTCGACTCACAATTTTTTTTGTACTTGGGCTTCTTGAAGGACCTATCTGAAGGACTTGGACACACTTGAGGAGGGTGATCCAGGGATGAAGAGTGTAGGAATTCTTCTTAGCAGAGATGCCAAGAAGCTCATCCAGAAGATTCCTTTGGAAGTAATCTGGAGTAAAATGAGGATCACAGATCTTCACATTCTTTAGGCCAATCCTGTCGGATCTTCTGCGTCATGCAATCCATAGACGTTGGATATCGATATCCTTCGTCGGAAGTGCAAAATATTTTGCATCACGAGGATTAGAGCAAGAGTGGATGACACAAACAGGATTAATTATTCGAGAAAATGACATTTTCGCTTTACAATACAAACTGAACTAGAGATCAAGTGTAGCAAATGTGACGTCACGACAAATTGTCAGCTGTCACCCTGCAATTGCCCACGTCGATTCCCACTGCCTCCCCTTATTTATATTTCAAAATATTCAGAACCACTTCCAAAGTAATTACCCAATTCTAAACTAATAGTGTATGTATATTTTAAAGTAATCTATACTTATAAAAAAAGAATTCCGTTCGTTCGTTCGTTTCCCTGTATCTCCCGAACGGTTCATTAGATCTTGACGAAATTTTCAGTGAACAGTTTTGAGAGCTCAAGAAGTGTTTTAGTGGGGTTGTCAACTCCCGGAAAATTCGTCATCGACATGCTTATTTTATCCGCCAAACGTTTTTTGCCGATTTTTTAAAATTTACAAGTTAGATTTTGCCCAAATTTTCTGTAGATAAGACTGAGTTACTAAGACGTGTTTTTGTTTTATTGAGTGTTTCCCGGAAAATTCGTTTTCTACATGATTACTTAAAAATATTTTTCTTTCTGTTCCTGTATGTCCCCCAAATTTAAGTTTTGTGGAAAATAACAACACTTTTTTATATTGCAACATCGTGCTAATCAAATTTCAATAATGCCTAGAGATGGAGAGGGATGTCAATACCCAGCCTTAAGGAATACAAAACGGAAAAAATGGCAATGCGATGCAATGACGACTTTTTAAGGAATTACTTCTCATAAGAAAATAACATAGGCACTCTATGAAACGACTTAAAAATAACTTCTTTTTACGATGTTTAAATTCCCAGCCTTAAGGAACAAAAAACGGAACAAATGGCAATCAAGACCCAAGGACAACTTTTTAAGGAACTGATTTGAATATGAAAAATCACAAGTAATGACATCACTAAAATTATTCATCTTCTTTTTACGATGTTTAAATAACCAGCCTTAAGGAATACAAAACGGAAAAAATGGCAATGAAGAGCTATGACAACTTTTTAAGGAATTGGTTTGAATATGAAAAGTCACATGCGATGATTTCACTGAAATTATTTTTGTGATTCCTTCTTTGTGTGATATTTAAATACCCAACCGTAAGGAATACAAAACGAAAAAATGGCAAGGAAGACCCAATGACAACTGTTGAAGGAACTGATTTTAATATGAAAAGAAAAGCGATGACATCACTGAAATTATTCGTGTGATTTCATCATTTTACGATGTTTAAATACCCAGCCTTAAGGAATACAAAACAGAAAAAATGGCAAGGAAGACCCAATGACCACTGTTGAAGGAACTTATTTTAATATGAAAAGTCACATGCGATGACATCACTGAAATTATTCGTGTGATTTATTCTTTTTACGATGTTGAAATACCCAGCCATAAGGAATACAAAACGGAAAAAATGGTAAAGAATACCCAATGATAACTTTTTAAGAAACTGATTTTAAAATGAAAAGTGCAATGACATCACCGAAATTATTCGTACGATTTCTTCTTTTTACGATGTTTAAATACTCAGCCGTAAGGAAAAAAACGGAAAAAGGGCAATGAATACCCAATGACAACTTTTTAAGGAACTGATTTTAATATTAAAATCACATGCGATGATTTCACTGAAATTATTCGTGTGATTTCTTCTTTTGCCATGTTTAAATACCCAGCCGTAAGGAATACAAAACGGAAAAAGTGGCAATGAAGACCCAATGACAACTGTTGAAGGAACTGATTTTAACATGAAATGTCACATGCAATGATATCAAAATATGCTTATTCGTGTGATTTCTTCTTTTTATGATTTTTAAATACCCACCAATAAAGAATACAAAACGGAAAAAATAGCAATGAAGACCCAATGACGACTTTTTAAGGAACTGATTTTAATATAAAAATCACATTCGATGACATCACTGAAATTATTCGTGTGATTTTATTTCCATCCATAATATGGTCAAGTTTGAAAGTCCCGGGCAGCGCCGGGTAACATTCGCTAGTATATTTATATTATGATAAATTTCATTTTGGAGTATATTTGATGTTATTATTTGAAAACCTTTTAAGTATTTTTGTTTTTTGTTGTCTGCTGATTTTATTTTTGAAACTTGTATTTTATTCCCTTCATATATTCAATTTAGTTTCTCTATGTTAATTATGCGTTTTAATGTTGCATTATTGTTAATGTTTGATGAAGAGTGAAACTATATATATAATAAAAACTTTTTCGCAATAGAGCTGCAATTGTTCTTTTTAGAAATTTATTCCTAAATAGTAGACTTGGCTTAATTTATAGCATTAGCTTTATTTATGTTGCTATAATAATCAAAGGAAAAGATAAAGGGATGCATGAAGTATTGAGTAATTTCCTGAAGGCTTCTTTTTTTAATGTGTAGACCTTGAGTAAATCTGTAATAATAATTTTTATCCTGACAGATCTTTCCTTACCCCATTCATTCACTAATGTATTTGCTAGAGAATCTGATTGTGTGAGGCTACAAACCAAATTTTATTCTTATAACCAACATATGTAGTATAAAACCCCCGGCTACTATTTCAAATGAAAAAATAGAATAAGAAGAAACTGTTAAGTGTCAATGATCTGAATAAAAAGCTGTCTTATCATTCCGTTCCATATGACTTCAAGGGCTGTTCTATTAAAAAATAAATTGTCTTTAGTTTTAGTTGATTAATGAAAGAACACGATATCATGTACGGTTTTCTCGGACTCTGTTTATTTATATATAAATTATCTGTCTTGTTGATTGGCCATTCATTTGTAATCGTTCATCATCATTCGTCGTTCGTGAACGACAAAATTTTGACGAATGACAAACGACAACATAAATTTCCTATCGTTGGTCAACTCTATCTCACATGAACATGTCATGAAGACAGTGAGGAGACTCCTCCCTAAAAGATATTTTAATCCCATAAGAGCACTCTTTCTTAACAGTACTTCTGTTGTGTCAATGGGCAATCTGAACAGTCGGAGTATTACTTTGGGCAGGAGTTGTTGTCAAGGATGCTCTGCTGTGCCTCTTTTATTTGCCGCCGGACTAAAGGATCTTAGCGATTCCGTGAAGAGTAAATTTAGTGTTTTTGTTGCGGATTTGGATCTTCGAAGCATGTCATCGATATGTATGCCGATGATATAACTCTGCTCATTCAGGCCAACACAGAAGTGCAGTTGACAAAGCGTATATAAGTTTTAATGAACCATTTTAGTAAATATGAAAGAAAGTTGGGGTTCCTCGGAAGGCTCATAAGGACCCCGTGACGTCATTGGGACAACCTGGAGGGGATCGGCAGAGGTTTGCACTCTCTGAGTGTATACATGCCTCTAGTTTCTATTGTAATAAGGGATACAAATTAATAAAGGGGGTACAATCCAGTATAAAAATAATACATAAATAACATTATATTAAAATCAGACTACCTGCCAAAAGACTTACAAAAAGGACATATTTAAGTGTTAAAATATTTGATATATATATGTTACGGACAATTTGAAAAATCGGTCATTTTGCAAATTGCCCGGGCATTTTGTAAAATGCCCGCTCCTTCGGTCATTTTGCAAATTACCCGGGCAATATGATAAAACAGAGAATCACAACTCCTTCGGGCATTTTGCAAATTGCCCGGGCAATTTAAAAAAACGAAAATCGTGATAACTAAGTTATGTTTTTTAAAGACAACAAAGGAACAAAGAAATTGGTATAAAAAATTGTATTTCTGCGTCATACCAATAATAAACGTAAAATCGCATTTTTACACATTTTTGGCAGAATGCACAGAGTCCTTGGAAATACGTGTTATGACACGGTATCTATTTAAGAAATATAATGTCTCGTTTGGAACATTCTTTCTACCCTTTATTTATTTCGGCTCAAACCAAGAGGATATTAACTTTATATTATTAAAAGTATTTTACATCCTCTATAAGTTTAGAAGCACCCAAAGTCCCTTAACCAGCAATCTTTTATACCATATTGAGGAATTGACCCCCCCCCCCCCGTAATAGGTATATGTTTTAAATAATTAACTATCTGGATGCTAATGTATGCCATTTTTTAATTTATTAAGAATGTAATTAGTTTGTTTCAGAGTACCATTTATTTATTTATTATATGCTTGTTTTTTTGGTTATTTGTTCCATTTGATGTTGATTGATGGTGTACTGTTGGTTTTATATTTGAAAGATATAAACACTATTAAAAACCATAGACTGCAACTTTAAACTTGTGAAATAAATTAGACAATTTTTTAACAATAGTTATTAATTTATTTGACGAACACAATTTTCATATTGGTACTAAATAGGTTTCTTTACTTTCTTCAGGCACAAAAAAAAGACACAAACAAAATATATACTTATCAACAAGAAAAACAAATGAATTCAAAATATATTAAAAAGTTATTATTTATTTTTACAAGAAGCATTATCATGGCATTTGCTATTGCACAAAAATCCTTTTTTCTTGCAATTACACCTATTGGTGTCACAACTGTTATAGTTTTTACAATTGCATTTCTGAAAACCTTGCCCATTTCCTTCGGAGAGAACTGATGCGGTTTGCCGTAGCGTCACCTCCTTACTTTTTGGGACATCTTCAATGTTGATAAATGAATTCTTAGTAGGGTTAAATTGGTTTCGTGAATAAAGCTGCTTTAGAATCCCGTTAGTTGTGCCCAATCGGTAAAGTCCAGCTTCAGTTACATCTAGAACAACGGCCAAGACGTTTCGAGGATCCGTCTTTCCACGATCTATTCCTGGAACAGGGACTTGCACACACTGTCCCACATCAACAGAATGAAAGCGCTTTGAAGATAGGTCCATCATCCTTTTAGCTTGATTTTGTTGATGTTTTGATGCTCCGTGTCTTTCTCCTTGGCGATCTTCATCATTTTGGCAATGAGTGCATTTTATTTGTTCATGCCCATGAGCTTCTACCATGATAGTACTACAAGGTTGTTCAGAATGGCATGGAAGTTCACAGATAAAGCATTTTTGTGATGTCGGTACAAGTTCTTGGCAAGACACGCATTGATTTTCGTTAGTTTCGTTAGAATTTATCTGCTCAAACATATTTGAGAGCTGCTCCTCTGTATTTATATTACTATCTAATAAATGCAATCCTTCGAGTCCGACAGTGGCAGGGTGGCCATACATTGCCTCATATGGAGTTCTTCCTATGCCAGAGTGAAAGCGGCGGTTCTTTGCAAATTGAACAAACCATAGTCCATCTGACCACTTAGTTGTTTTGTTGTCACGTTGCCACATCATCAGTATGTCCTGTATGTCTCGATTTGCCCTTTCCACAGAACCCTGAGACTGTGAGTGACGAGGTTTCCCATGCACAAGTTTGCATTCTGGCCACATGTGAACGAGTTCCAATACAATCTTATTAGCAAACTCCCTTCCATTGTCACTTTGAAGAATTTGTGGGGCACCTTTATCGCTGAAGATATGCAGAAGGTGATTCGCTACTTCCTCAGCTGTTTTTGTTTTTAAGGGACGTAAACACACAAACTTCGTTAAATGATCCTGGTAAACCATTATATAACGATACTCGCGATCTGCCTGGCTTTGCATATCAATCAAATCAACTTGACAGCGCGAGTTCATCTGTTGAGATACAATTGGATTCACAACAATGCCTTTCTTTACTTTTTTTTGCTTAAGTTGACAACTCTCGCATAGTTCAAGAAAAAGCATTATGTTTTCTCGTGTAACATTACAGTAGTTTTTTTGGAGCTCCTGAATCATTATATTGCGTCCAGCATGACCCAATTTCATATGGGTCTCATTGATGACTTCGAATAAATTTTCTTTCGGAACAACCAGTGTTGTATGCCCTCTTCTTGCAATTTTATGAACTCCATTTTGAAGAATAAGTTGATACCTGTTTTTCCATGCATGTTCTATTTGGGTTAAGGTTGATTGGTTGTCGACTTCATATTTCTTAAGAAAGGCCAGTATTTTCCCGTATGTTTCCTTATCCAATATGGAAGTGTTGTTCGCCTTCTTTTGAAGTAGTTCCTCAAGTTTTGAATAGTAAATTTCACGTTTTGGATGATTCATGTCGTGAGTTCTCGATCTAATAGTGTTGATTAAACTGAACTTAACATTAATGGTTATGTACCCATAACTTACGCGCATTTATTATTGTTATGACGCAGAAATGTAATTATTTATACATATTTCTTTGTTTCATTGTTCTTATTGTGAAAAATGCGTTTTTACGTTCATTAAAATTATTTATACATATTTCTTTGTTTCATTGTTCTTATTATGAGAAAATGCGTTTTTACGTTTATTATTGGTATGACGCATTTTCTCAAAATAAGAACAATGAAACAAAGAAATATGTATAAATAACTTTAATTTTAAAACATATACCTATTACGGGGGGGGGGGGGTCAATTCCTCAATATGGTATAAAAGATTCCTGGTTAAGGGACTTTGGGTGCTTCTAAACTTATAGAGGATGTAAAATACTTTTAATAATATAAAGTTAATATCCTCTTGGTTTGAGCCGAAATAAATAAAGGGTAGAAAGAATGTTCCAAACGAGACATTATATTTCTTAAATAGATACCGTGTCATAACACGTATTTCCAAGGACTCTGTGCATTCCGCCAAAAATGTGTAAAATGCGTTTTTACGTTTATTATTGGTATGACGCAGAAATACAATTTTTTATACCAATTTCTTTGTTCCTTTGTTGTCTTTAAAAAACATAACTTAGTTATCACGATTTTCGTTTTTTTAAATTGCCCGGGCAATTTGCAAAATGCCCGAAGGAGTTGTGATTCTCTGTTTTATCATATTGCCCGGGTAATTTGCAAAATGACCGAAGGAGCGGGCATTTTACAAAATGCCCGGGCAATTTGCAAAATGACCGATTTTTCAAATTGTCCGTAACATATATATATATAATATATACATATTAACAAAATGTAACAAATGAATGTACACAATATTATTAAAACTTTTGGTTGTAAAAGCGAAAATATGGTTTCACTATATTCTTTAGATGGCTAAAATATCTGAAGGAATCATCCACTGTTATTCACCCAGTCGATGGCGTAGTTCCATAAAGAACCCCTTTGATCGAGGATTTTGAGGTCAAATTGATGTATCTCGCCGAAGTCAAGATTGAATTAACTCTCAGATCTTCTCAAAGTAAAACTCTCCAGACGTCAACCTCGAACTAATCAGTGCTTTATCAATTAAAAGAGCAAAGTGAATTGTTTCAAATTTCAAGATGTTTCCTTATTTTTTGGAAAACCCATATAGCAGTACTGCCTTAAAAACCTTCTGAAGAAGACATGTTTAATATCAAAAACTCAGTTAAAACTGAGACATGTTGACCGCCAACAAATGCATGAATTGTTGTGTTAATTTTTTCCACTACAATCTTTAAAAGGGTTATGAAAAAAAGAACACGGCCAAGATTTAGAATTGAGAAGTGAACTCTTTCCTTCCATGAACCACACCGAAACTCCTTTATTTTACGAAGTAATCCTCAGAGACTTTAAGGTATTTAATAGCTTTTTGACAGATATATCTTACATCCTCATCATACGAAAAAGATACATTTATTTTAAGGTGCCGAGGACAGGGAGGACGATGATAGCCACACGCTTCGTTAGAAGGTATTTAATTTCTCATGGCTAATTGAAGATAAGGTTTCTTTTGGAGGTCCTGAAAAGTAAGAATGCCTCCCATTAGTGTCATCTTCCAAGGCTATGGGTTTTCATTTTTCTTGAAAAAGGCCTCTTTGCTCAATTTTGATCAATAATGTTCACTGTTGAAATATAGTCGAAAGATATATGGCAAACCCAAGTAATTCTCTGGACATGAAGAAAATAATGGAATTGATTGTGTTCATCATTAAAAATCTATATACTGAGGATTTTGAGACGGCAACCCTCCACTCAAGATCAGGCCTTGTGAGCCGTTTTCAAAATATCATTTATTTTTGATTGAAATTGTTTAAATGTATCCTGTGTCATTAAAAAACCTTTTTAAAAGACGCAGACAAAATTGAAGATTAAACTTGCCTTATGAGTAGTATAGAAGGAGTAAAATGATGATAAAGTTTCAATCTTTACAAGCAAATATATCATCTTCCTACAAAAGCCATTGGTTATATACATTTATTTTTAGAAGATGTACAGAGCACAAGTCAATAACTTTTGGTAAGATGCTGGCTCAGAAGATATTGCACTCTCTTTACTTTAGAAAATAACGACGGAGAAACTAAAGCTATACGAGATGAAACGACTCACACTACTACAAGAGATACAGTCATCCGGATTTAAGACACCTAGTGTATCCACCAAATTAACCGGAATATGAAATCTCTAACTATTGAACCTTTAGCATAGCTACGTGGGGCATTTTTATACGTGTTAATAAAGATCGTAACATACTGAAACACAAGTTTATGAGTGAGTGGTGAAAATGGTTGTTTCCTCTAATTTAGAATATAATTGTATTTTGTTTCAAGTAATAATGGCTTATGGAATAATTTTATTTACTTTAATAAACATTCTTTCAACTTTTGTTTATTTTAATTTTTTTCATCGTGATAAAGATTGTAATTGTTTTACATGACGAATTACTCAATACAGCAAAGTTTTGCAGATCTCATAGTCAAAATACTCAATTGAGTTGTGATTATAGATTAAGTATTTAAAAAA
>CP045893.1:28931530-29037675 GCA_013387185.1 Caligus rogercresseyi | reverse complement strand
TTTTTTTTACATATGTTTTTTTAATCTGGACATTAATTTTGCACTAAAATGTTAATTGATGTTTTTATTACATAACTGTTCCAGATTAGAGTTTATTTTCTTTGTTATCTGTATGTTTTTAGTGTATTTTTTACACTGTATTCTTCTTTGCCAGTAACAGAATAAAAATTATTTTTAACCAAAATAAATAAACAAAATATCAACAAGGTATTTATTTTGTGTGTATGGGGTGTATAAGTTGCCTGGATCGTCGTCTAGTTGACCAAACCAGACAATTTAAATAACAAATTTTAACTAATGTATTATGTCCATCATGAAATGCAGCATAGCCAGTTATTGGAAAACATAAAAAACAATGCCTATAGCAGTTCTGAACATTCGTTTCTCTTTTATTGCTTAATGATATATGACATTTTATATAAATATTTTATATCAGTAACAAAATATACACAGTAGTTTATAATAAAATCTAAACAAGAGGTATAAAAATGAAAATAGTTTGAGAGAAACTATTCAAAAAGTATAATTTTATAATATTCTTTTGATTTTGAAGAATAAAATTTGTTGACGTTCCCGCAAGGACCCATGATCCTCACTTTCGGATGGGGGATCTTGAAGGTGAATGACGGCAGATCGAAGAATAGACGATTATATTATTTTTTTTTCTTTTTCCTATTAGGTTAGGATATATGTTGCAATCCTATTTTAATATCTATTAAGCATAAGATTCCCATGGAATTGGGTTCTCTAGCTCTACCAGTCCAAATATGACATATCGAGGCTACAATGTCGAGGATACGATGAACACATATCCAATCTTCTATTATTGTGACCGGCAGAATCCGATATGTACCCCAATGTGTCCTATTTGTAGGAGGTGTACATTTTAGCTCCAAAGTATATTAATTGTGTCCACGGAGTTCTTTTGGCTATATTTTATGTCTCCATTTTCATAGTTGCCATCAAAAGCGTTTTGTGTATAGTCTGTGCTAAGAAATGTCCATTTCCCAAAAAGTGTTCTTTTTCTCAGAAATGTCCGCTTACAAAGTGTGTGTGTGAAGAAACGTCCCGTCCCAAAGTGTGTGTTTAAGAAATGGCTGTCTTACAAAAGTTAGGTTCCCGGTGTTTATTAATAAATGAAATATATAATTCAGTAGCCAATATAAAGTTAGTTGTTTCGCTAAACTGAATACAAATTATATGATACATTTTTTAATAATCCATATATTAATGAATTACAGTAGTTTTTGGTATTTAATATAATTTGTATAAAAATGCATCTCCTTTTTTTGGTGATGTATTCTTGAAATGCCAAATTTAGTACTTTCATCCTTTGAGAAACTGCCCTGGCAAGATTTTGAGGTACGAGTAATATCAATAAAGGCTTTTTTACTTATAATTTTATTGTTTTGTTATATTTCGTTAAATAATTGTTATTTATTGATCGTTTTTCACTAAGTAGTGCACAACCTTTTTGTATACGTTGGCTGATCTGTCGAAATATATGCCCACGGGCCAAGAAAAAATAAATAAAAATAAATAACGTTTTTTTACTTGCAAGAGGATGGATGCATTTTAAAGAGTAAAAAGAACCAAAAAATAAATACCCACTTGACCTCATAGTGAAGTATGAAAAGGTAGTACCATAGGTACATTTATATATATTATACTTACAATCAAGAATACAATAGATATACAAGGGGCAATGACCTTTAATGAATGGAAATAATGGAGTTCATATACCTAGTCAAATGGTAATAGCCATATATAATTTATAGTAATATCTTTATTTAAAAACATACAAGTCAATATTTATCTATGGATTCAACGACGAGGTACTTTATTTTTTTGCATGGTATGCAGACCTGGTCAAAAGTAATAGTAATAAAGAAAATGGTTTGTTAATGGACAGTAGAAATAAAAAATATAAATATCATTTTTATTATTTAGGTGTCCATACAACATGTTAGAAGGTGAGCTTTCATATGTTGATATTGCGTTTTTATAGTTAAAGATAAAGTAATTGACATATTCGTCCGTTTCTTAATGCATATTGAAATTTTGACTAGAGATTCATCAATAATTACACTTTTAAGGCTCACAAATCATCATTTAAATGATTCATTGACATTAACACTCCTTCATTTGAAAGAATCACACATGAATGACACATTTCTATTGTAAATGCATTCGTCATAGTCCAGAAGTATCCTTGACAATGGGCAGCCCTTCACATTAATTGACTTACAAGCGGCCATGCTTAGATGCTGCACACCGATCTCGGAGTTTACCCCATAAAGAAGAACCAGACACTGCTCTAAAAAAACCCAGGAATATAATACAAGTATTCTAATATAAGAATGTTATATAAACTTACAGGCCGAAAGAAGTATTAAGAAGGCTATCAATTACAAATCAGAATCCTTTTTCTATGAGTCATGTAGTGAGATTCTCTGAATCATCACCTTAAAGTATATACATACCGTTAATTTAGCTCTTTGTTTTAGCTGTGGAATGGAATGGGCCAAAGACCTCAAAAACTTTGATTTTACAGAGTCATAATTCTACTGCAATGACATCAGAGGATTTAAGAATACAAGAATGTGAAATATTCGTTACTTTATTTATTTTTGATTAATCAAATAGATGAGGATAAGCTCATTTTCATCGTAGCCATAAAAGAAGTTGTAAGTTTAAATATATATATATATATATATATTGAATCGTCGACTATCATCTAAATTCGAAAAAAATAATCGGTATTATTTTGTCTTAAAAGTCAGTCGACCTCTACTGTGGCCATCCTCAGTGGAATAATGTAAGAGCACGAGATGCAGCGGCGTCTGAGCCGGAGCTGTTTAACGCTACCAAACTTGACAACAATCTGGAAGACCTTCATAGACCTCAAGAGGGCAAATAAATTGTCAAAATTCAAGGGCAGCTTTAAAATAATGTTCTGCAAATGAGACTTTTTATTGGTATCCTTCTTACGGTCTTTATTATTTTTTAATGTGTTAATAGTATTCCTTATATTTTATGACCATAAGTTAATTCAATTATTTCACTCTTTATTATTAGTGTTATAAAATTCTAAGCTAAAAGTAGGGATAACAAATGAGTAGCTTATACTCATTCACTAATTGCCATCTGACGGTCTTATTTCCTTTTGACGCCTAATCCATTTGAGTTATTTAGTTATGCACTTTCATTGTTCCTGAGTAAGATCAGTTTTTTATAGCAGTTAATTATGAATAATATATGATATTCGAGGAATCCATTCAGTGGATGCTCGAGCCATAGATATGAAGCCCATGAGAAGATACAATGATATTTTTATGGATCATTTTCTCTCTATATTCCCAACAGCCAGGAGAGAAGTGATGCTTTTTCGCATAATGTCAACTATTTTTTTAAATAACTCCTTTTTTCAACCAATCACGTTTCAAAATATTACCTTTTTAGTTATGCTAATTATATCACATATATTGTGTATATTAATCCTTATAAATAAATATCATGATACACACTAATAAACACTCAAGTATAAGTCTAGCCCTTCACAGTAAAGTATATCATTGTATCAAAGCAGTCCAAATCAATAAAATTGCCTTCTTCAGTTCCTTAAGTTCCATAACGATAGGATATCCCTCTGAATACACCCCTTTTGATGGAGACTCCTTTTAGATCAAGATGACAGATTCACGAGCGCCTTGATAATAATGATGTATGTATGTTAATGTCTATTGTTTCCTTCTTAACTTCTCCTTGGCCTTGAAAGATTCCGGTGTGTATCTACATATGAGATATCAGCCTATCGTATATGTAGAGTGCTTTTAGATTCACTGAGACCTTAATACAACAACGGATTGCAAATAAATTAATATTTGAGAAAAATAGGAATTAATACTTTTGGCTGCCATATTGATTGTGGTTTATTAGCGCAAGTAAAAGTTAAGGCCTAACACATGGGCTGAAAAGTCCCGGACTAACACATAGATGGCAGTATTTTTATTACAGTGACCTTTTTTCAGTTAATACTAACCTTCAAAAGAGAGCTGTTAAAATTTTCAATATATTATATCCATTAGTTTTTTGAGATATTGTGCTAAGAGTGGCGCTACTGTTGTTATTTTCAAAACAATGGATCAAAAACAATTTCGTGTTTTAATTATACACTGCTTCTTGATGGAAAAATAACGTTCAAGCAATACATGTCTTGAAAAGGGTTATGGGACTCCGTTACATCATAACAACAATAAAACGTTGGTTTGCTGACTTCTAACGTGGTCGTAGAGACACCAATGACGCAGAACGCAGTGGACGTCCAAATGAGGCGGTAACACCGATAAAACATAAAAAATCCACAAAATCGTTTTTGAATGATTGAAAAGTGAAGTTGTATTAGTTAGCTGACATCGTAAAGATATCAAAAGAACGTGTTGGCTTTATATTGCATGAGCATTTGACTTTGAGAAAGCTGTGTTCAAAGTGGGTGCCGCGTTTGCTCACTGTTTGACCAAAAATAGGAACGTGTTGAAGATTCTGAGCAGTGTTTGGCCATGTTTAAAAGTAACAACCGGAATTTTTGCTTCGATATGTGACAATGGATGAAACATGGATCCATCACTTCACTTTGGAATCAATACGATCGTCATCTGAGTGGACAGCAACTAGTGAACCTCGTCCAAAGCGCCCGAAAGCACAACAATTGGCTAGAAAGGTTATGGCCTCGGTATTTTGGGATGTGGGTGGTGTAATATCATCGACTATCTTGAGAAAGGAAATACCATCAACAGTGAATATATATAGCGTTATTGGAGCGTTTGAAGGCCGAAATTACAAAGAAACGACTGCATATGGCATTTTTTGTTTCATCAAGACAACGCACTCTGTCACAAGTCAATCAAAACATGGCATAACTACGTGAGTTGAATTTCGAGTTGTTCTCACATCCACCACCAGATTTAGCTCCCAGCGACTCCTGGTTGTTCGCAGACCTGAAAAAAATTCATTATTTATATTCTGGTCTGTGTGCAATGTTTACCCTCTTTCTTGCAATACAATAAGACGCATCAAGCCTCTTCAATAAATTGCAATGACAAATTCAATCATTAACGCCTTACACACTAAAGCGACAACTCTCATCACATAATCAATTCACTTGTTAAAGGAAAATTGCAAACACAAACACACTTCAGACATCCTCTAGAGATTTAATATAATACTCCTTGTATCTTCATTATATTTAGTATGTATTGTTGAAAGGAAATTTAATAGTTACTCTTTCAAAAAGAAGTGCAATTTTTTTTTTGGGAGAGGAGCAGATCAATGGAAGAAGAAGAAATAATAATAAAAATAACTATTTTGGTTAACGAAGAGTAATTTTTCATAAATAGTTACCTATATAAAAATAAATAGGAAATAACATATTATGAATGGATATTAAGTGTTTATGAATTTATAACAAAACTGCTGGAAGGAAGGTTGTAGATAATTTATTGTTTCATTTGCTAGAAGTTAAAGATAAACTCATAATATGGACCTATGGTCTACATATTCGTTTTATTGACATAGTTTATTGTAATTAATATATACAATGTTTTCGATCAAATCGTATACATTTAGATGATGGCCAAGTTGTCATCCATTGTATTGCAATCCTCAGAATAGTATAAAGAAAATGTGTAGTTTATTTATTATACATAGATTAGTCCTTGGTCAACAAAGATTGTTGAATATTTATTTTTGAACTTCTTGTTATGATATATATGGATAAATAAGAACCGGATATATTTTTTTAATAGAAGAAACCAATAACACAGAGCTTGCACTCAAAGTCATGACGAAATAGGGGCAGCCTTCAAAAGAGACTCATTTTGTTTAATGACTTTCATGTTAACATCGGCAGGTTTCTCGTGTTTCTTGGGAATTTGTAACCTTTCACATAAAAATGATTCTCTTGTTTTTGTTCTTGTTCTATGTACTACTTCCATAATTTGATTAAATCTGGCTTTTTATTAAATTGTGATTCATTGTAAGTGTATAAATTAATTTGTTAGTGATGTGATTAAATGCTTCATGAATATAGTAGTACTTGGTGCAAAAAAAAATTCAATGAATTATATGAGGTTTCAATTTTCAAAGAATTGTACATAAATTATTTATATATTTCATAAGCGTCAACATCCAAATATGGGATCGATTGCATAAATTATATATACAGTTATAATTCTTCTCATCGAATTATTCCATTGTCTTATATGATATCCCCTTACGTTATAATTGAACCAAAGGACACAGAAGCCATTTTGCATAAAATAAAAGAATATATCCACCGGCAATGCCCTAAATTCAATATTGCTTAAAGTAATCCAATCAATATGCAAGTAGGTTTTGTTGTACATTTCAAAAATATTTTCAAACAATGACGTCAGTCTATTCTTGAATGATAAGAGAAGGTTAGGAAGCCTTACTGTATAACCTCTGAAGGCCGTAAATAATACCTTCAAAAATTGATATTTAAATGAATGGAGGCCTAGATCCTCATGGGATTTGCATTTTTTTATGCAAAGCCTTGTCAAGGCTTCTATCACTCGTATTATATATGCATATAAAACTAACTTTAGGGGAGATTTTAATTTCATCATTTAATTTTCGTCTCAAAAGATCAAACTTTTTTAGGTATACGTCCAAACAGCATAACATTGTTCAAGATTTTGATGTAACATAACATATCCACCGCCAAAACCTAAAAAACTAACACTAAAAGAGGTAAGCATATAACAATGTGCATTAAAGCAATACATTATAGTTGTCAATTAATTATTTAAAAGAGACATTTTTCACCATATTAGCACAATCCTGGAAAAAATAATATTAGGTATGGATACTTTTACGTATATTGTTTATATAAATAAAATTGTGTTTTTGTCGTAACGAAATTAATCCTGCCTGATGATGCCTACAATAAAGTGAACAAAATATTTCCAAAGCAGTTGCACATTTTAAATTAAATAAAAACTTATCTCAGATAGCCTAGAATTTCGTAACCTGAGTGCACTCTAAAATGAAATGCTTCCAAGTAGTTCCTACAGAAAAAGAAATGCCTTTCATCCGTATTTTTTCCTAGCTTAAAAGATCTAATATTAACTACTCTGTACTTTAATCAAGACAAGGATCGAACTTATTCATAAGATTCAATATTCATTTGGATCTTAATAATGCTGTTCTATATTATCCAACCTAAATTACGGTTAAAATGATTTTGTTTAAGAAATGATTATGCATTTCTATTAATATGAAAAAGTTACTATAAACTTATTTTGTGGCACTAAAATTAGTATATTTTAAAACTAACTTATGAATCAAGCCTGAATTTATATGTGATTGGAATTAATGTTTTCGACATGCAAGAAGCCCTAAAAGCAATTGGTTGACTCCGTTTCCACCTCTTTTTTGAGTCTCCACCTGTATTATAAAAAAGAAGTGATCCATAGAGAAAGAGAGAGTTTCGACTTTCAAGGCAACCAAATGTTTATCAATAAAGATAAACTATGGAATAATTTAAGTCACCGGCGAATACCAGATTAAGTTCCCCTGAGGTAGGATTAAACATGTCTTGGCGCCTTTTTATGATGAAATAATATATATTGATTTGATTCAATTTTAGATGTAAATAAACGTATAAACATTCACCCACTCTGCTTTTGAGGTCAAAATACCTGATTTGGGAGCGTTCAACTTGGAAATGGGCTGGAGACCTCATTAAATTTTATCCAAACAGTTCAAATTCTATTGGAACGACATCAGAAGGATTTAAGAATGCATCGCCGTTTTGTATTGAATACAAATTAGTTTTATCAATTGTTGTTTTATACATATGTTTTTTATCTTGACAGTAATTTTGACCTATAATGTTCATTGATGTTTTTATTGCGTAATTGTCCAGATTTTATTGTATTTCTTATGTTATCTGTATATTTTAGTGTATTTTTTTAATATAACTTAATTTATTCAGAGAAATTGCACATAATATAATGTATAAATAAACATTGTAGTTTAAAATTAGTTCCCTAAATATAAAAGTTATTCATCACTATTAAAACAAAACACAATACATCAGACAATAACAACAATTATAAAAATATTCTTTAAAAAGTTAAATTCAAATAAAAGTAACAAAACATTGTATAATGAATATGGTACAATAAAATTTGAAAATTCCCAAGATGAATCACTTCCGCAGAAGGGGTAAATTATAATATTATTTATTTAACTTCTTAAATTTTTTGTTAACCTTAATCAAGTTTTTTAAGAAATTGAGATATTGCTTTGAGCAGGACGGATAAAATCTGACTAAGTCGCCTGTATACGTCCAAGAGGAACAATTGACATCAGGGATCTTAATGGATAAGGCTGAGTACCTAGCTGCAGTAGAGATCAAAATAGTTTTGATATCATACTTGGATATAAAATCGGCGCTAGCTAGCTGTTGAGAAATATAACTTCGGCAACTTAGAAGAGACATGTCCAAGGCACGCGATTTTGGAGGACTTTTATGGTTTGAATTGAGACCAAATAAAAGAATAGGAGGTACATTTTTTTCACATATCCCCTTGACATTTAGAGAAACAAACTCTCTCAAGATGTCAAGAGCCGGGCAATTTGCAAATGCATGTGATATTTTGTTGTAAATCACTCCACAATCTTTGCATGGAGTGTTAAAGAAAATACAACCCGACGATATTTGGAACTGAGCTGTGAACCTCCTGTCCTCATAAATTCCCGAAATTGAACTCAATATCCGTGGTCTCCACGATAAAGGAAGGTCCAATTCTTTAATATATTTCTCGCAAATTTGGTCAGCTTCTTCTTTAGAATTCGACAAAAATGACATCTTCAAATGCCAAGGGTCTGGAACTTGATGAGAGATTGCCGCTCGCTTAAGTGGAAAGAAAAACTTTCCAGAATTAAATACTGGTTCTCGATGAAGATCGTGGATTGAATAAATCTTTCGAGATAGAGCAATCCACTCCAGCTCTTTTGGAGCAAGAAGGTTTCGGAAGAAAAATTTCTTCTTATAGTTTTGCCGAATAATATCAATCGTGGAATTTGAATTAAAACGAGGAGTACCCTTCCAAATTAATCGCTGAATGGCTGCCAAAAAAGCGGATAAATTTTCTAGCTTGTCATTTGTAAAATCTGTTCCTAACATTAACCAAATAAAAGCAGGGCTTGATGTAAAAACTGAACGCCATTCATCATGCGGATGCGTTGAGATATCTATTAAAACCTTTTGAAAAATCTTTGGTAAAATTTTGGACAACAAACTTAGACCTCCTCCTAGGTGTGATCTTGGTCTTTTCAGGGCCTTCAGATAGCTCTGATGGAATAACTTGTTCAGCCAAAATTCTTCTTCCTTTATGGCTCGCTCCGCTAACCAAGGTATAGAAGTCGCTTTAAAAATAATGGCGGGGACAATGATGTAATTATAGAGGTCAATCCTCTTCTGGAGGTTATTATTTCTCCAGAGTGGGATCGATCGACTGATGAGATTTTTCACATTCAGCCAATTCGATTCCGAAGCACCCGTTCCTTCCCAAGTAACTCCTAAAATTTGCACACTTTTTTTAACAGAGCAACCCGAGATGATCAAGTCATTTAGAGGGTTCCACTTGCCTAAGGGAAGAATATAAGTTTTTTGTTTGTTTACCTTCAGCCCAGACCGCTTTTCAAATTTTTTGAAGTGGCCCAAAATCACTTCAATTCTCTTGAGTAATTGTTCTTCAGAATTCGCTTCAATCATTAGGGTCACATCGTCAGCATATAAATCAATAATGTGCTTAGAAGACCCAAAGTTCACACCAAATCCTCCGTACTTTTTAATGATTGATTCGCTCAGTTCTACAAGCCCAGTAATGAATAAGAGTGGGGCTAAAGGGCAGCCTTGACGACAACTTTTCTGAAGGATTATAGGGTCGCTTTCTACATCTCCCATAGAGATTGTGGAAGTACCATTGTACAGTAGGGCTCTTATAGGGTTAAAATATATTTTAGGGAGATTTTTCCTGATTGCTCTAAAAATATGCCGATGCTCTATGGTGTCAAAGGCTTTGCTAAAATCGACGGCGATGATGGCTCCAAATGTATTTCTTTTAGATAAAAGTTCAATAGCGGTTCCAATGTTCCTTGAAATATCCGAAATTTTCCGGCCCTTCAGGAATCCCTTTTGTTCTTTTCCTATTTTTTATTTAAAATTGGCTCAATTTTAGAGACCAGAACACCGGAAAGAATCCTATAGCTCTCGTTGAGAACAGTAATAGGGCGCCAGTTATTTAAATCAGTCGCACAACCTTTTTTGGGGATTAAGGTAATTCGTCCTTTCGTAAGGGTTTTCGGGAGTTTTCCGTGAATCTCCATCGATTTCCCAAATTCAAACAAATAGGGAACGATTTCATGGTTGCATTCAGCGAAGATTTTGCCACAGATACCATCTGGCCCTGTTGCTTTTCCTTCCTTGAGCTTCTTTTTTATATGTTGTTCAATCGTACTTTTGGTAAAAATTAAGTTTTTACCCAATCTTGGACGGGGAAAATTGACTCTTTCTCCACCAAGAAGCTTTTGAAATCTTACATGAAAGAGTTTCAATATATTTTTGGGATTGGTGAGTGTTTTCCCCTCGTGAATTATTTTCTTAATGATAGTTGTTGAGTGGTCCTTTGGAAGAGGTTTTTCAATCTCCTTGATGGAGAGTTTTCTTTAATTTTAAAAAAATCAAATTTCCGAGACACGAAATAAATGAGTAAAATCCGACGAAATGGAACGTAAAAAGATGGAGCCATTATCAAGCATATCCTCGATGTTTTTTTGGAAGGATACTTCTCTCTGTCTTTTTTTGCGGATGCATTGTAACGAAGTAGACTTAACAATGTATGATAAAAGATAGGCAAGCTTCTTGGGATTAAAAGAGTCTTTAAAAAGTTGAATAAAACGTTTCTTGAGCTTATCAATAAAATGATTGTCGTTTAAAATACATAAAGGAACCCTAAAACGACCTTTTTGCCGGTCTTGATGAATATCGATCTCTATCAACTTATGATCTGAGCTATGTTGAGGACGATAGCGAGCATTTACGATCTTAGATCGTATTGAAGAAGAAGATAATGCTAAGTCAATCCGTGAAGACTTATTTCCACATCTCCATGACACATTTTCATTCGGACTGAAAATTTTAATTACGTCATGTAGTTCAAGAGAATGAAGAAGCTTGGACAAGATTTGATAATTAGAGTGTTTCACTTTTGACCGGTATAGATCAACATTGAGATCCCCTATAACCAACAACGGATATAAATCATTTTTACATTGATTGATTATAGCTTGGTAAAAGGATGTACATTTAACATTTGGGCCATAGGCATTGATGACATAAAAGCCGCCATTTTTCGTCGATATAAAATTTTTATGCCAATCCCCTTTGGTCGAAAGTTCGCTCACCAACTTAGGGCAAGTAAGCATTGACTTTGAAATAAAAGACACCACTCCTCGATTTAAACCATTCCCCGTAAAGAAATGGTAGTAATTTTTCGGATACATGAAGAACAATCAAGAGAGCAAGTAGAAGATGTCGGTGATTTAATATCTTGTAAGCAAATAATGTCTGGTTTTAGGTACAAGAGACTTTTCATGAGTGAATGTCTTGACAGACGATTTCTACCCCCTCTCGTATTCAAAGAAATTATTTTGCCTATTCCCATATTTATTTTATAATCCCTTGATGCAGTTGGTTCAAAAAAATTGTCGATTTTAGTTTGAATCAAGGACATTTAATAGGCACTATCGTAATTTTAACAATAAATTCTAGTTTTTTTGAAGTTTGTTAGGAAAGTCTTTTTGAGGAGACAGGCCTGATATGGTGGATGTTCTTTTGGAAAGTGATCCCGACCTAGTTCTAGTTGGTAAGATCACATCAGGATTCAACATTGACTTCCTTGGCTTAGATTTATTTCTTGTAGAATTCTTGTCAGTTCCGTTAGAATTTAAAGGTCCTTCACTTTCGGCTGGACGATTCAAAAACACATTAGAACCTTCACCCTCATTGGATGAAGGGACGTCGCTTGAACATGAACTTTCCAAGATGGGATGTCTTGTAGTACTGTTAACTTCCCCATTCTCAGTTTCAACGTTATTTGATAATTCATTTGTACCACGAGTGTATTTTTTTACTCTGTATTCTTCTTTGCAGTAACAGAATAAAATTATTTTAACTACGATAAAAACATTGAATTTATTTGATTACGTTAACAAATAAATATCTACTTGTATAATGTTTGTTATTATATTATATCTCAATCTTTCAAACTTTATATGAAAAAGGATTTTTCTAACTTTATCAATGATATAATAACGATATTAGAGATAAAATCCCTATTAATTTTATTTTGTCTTTGAAAGCATAATTAAAAATGGAATATTGAAAATAGATTATCTTAACAAAATCCATTTATCAATATAACATTAATGTACAATAGTTCAAAGAAATGAACTAAATGGAATCAGGTGGAGTAAGGGGTTGCAATGAATATTAATGAAATATCTTGATGATAATAAAGATAAGGTGTTCCATATGAATATTCAATTGAAGTCATTCCTTTTTTATATGAATTTAAACATGAATTTTCGGTACTATCAAATATTCTTCTTACATATAAATTATGTGAAATTGAATACTTACATAGAATTTTCTTATGATATATATATATATATATATATATATGATGAAATAATGATCAAAGCGACTTATTTTCGTTCATGATTGCCTTTTCGGCAAAAAAAAAAAAAGGAGAATGCTTTTATACTACCCCAAAGGGATAACCTTTGAGATATAAAGGTTAATTCTCTTTTGTAGGTTGAGGGACCTCCACATTTTTGTCTATTGAAGAACGAGGTTATTCAAGCTGTTCCAACTCCTATCGTCAATCCCCCATCTTTTCCAACGAATTCCCAAAATCTCTATTCTCGACTTCACTGAAGAAGAGTGAATCCTAAGACCTTGAGATGCAAACCAGGAACCATTTGGAATTATTGAGGCTTTAGCTCTATTAACGGAAAGACCAGATATTTTTTCGAATTTTGTGAAAAACTTTAAAACAAATTCAATCCTCTTCATGAGTGGAGGCTCAGAGTTGGCTAAGTTTTTTTTTTTAAATTTGGTCTTTGAAACTCTCAAGGAAATAATACGATTGGAAGATAACTTTTTTTAGCCCCCTTCAGGGAGACGAGGAACTAAAAGTCTTACACCGAAGTTGTGTAAATAATAATACGAAGAGATCGTTGGAGACAATTGATTATCTAAAGAACAACAATTGTTTGTATTTAAAATTGTGTGGAAGATATATATATATATATATATATATATATATATATATATATATATATATATATATATATATATATGGGTTCGATAGAATTATCTGAAGGTTATATAAGCATTATAGCATTAAAATTAGTCACTCGAACCTAGGATCTTATCAATGAGGTAGACCAAAAATGACCATCCCTCTCGGGAGTATTCGAACCTGCGCCCCAACATTGAGAGTTCAACACGCCTTAAGAAGATATTTAGGTTTATTCAACTCAAATTGATGCTTATCCAAGTATTTGGCGAATTTTTCCTTTGGTCATAATTTTCGTTATCTATCTTGACTATTTTTGCTAAGGCTTTTTATTATATAACGTTTTTTCCAAGACCGTTTTTCATGAACACCAAACCTATCCGCTACTTCATCCCATATCAACTTAAAATGCACATTTAGGTTTTTAAAAGAAATAGTTTCCCCTCATCTCATTAATGGATTCGCAATATGACTATGACCCTCTCAATTTGCAAAAAAATATAACTCATTTCCTTATAAGTTTTAATTCAAAGAACATAAATTACATCCCTCCATGAACAGCCCATCATCACCTAACAAGCAAAAAATCTTATCTGTATCAACTCTGTAAGGCTCTATATTCAATCGTGCAATTCTCGAAGACGACGCATTCACTCAAGCGGCCTTATTCGGAACACCTAATCAATAGGCAAAAATGAATCAGTTCAAAAGGCTTCTTCCTCTTTAGGAAAAAGAGAATCATAAATTTAAACAAAACAAAATGGGAGGGAGGGAATTTAACGAATTATTATTAGTATTATTTATTTTGTGTTGAAGCAGCATTTTACTTCATATAATTGAATTAGACTTATTGCTTTCATAAATTAGTAATTTTCTTTTTTTTTAACGAAGAGCAGTGGCACATGACTACTCTGTTCAATGAATTGTGAATGCGAAACGGTATTTATATATCCGCAACCTTTTAGCAAATCCGTCGCATAAATCATTTAAAAAAAGTTTTACAAGCTTTCAATATTATGAAAATAAAAATAAAGTGTTTTAAAATTCGTTGAAAATATCAAGTGATCTCACTTTAATGAAATGAAGCTCAATTAGGTTCACTGTCATGATGCCGTTAGGAGAATGCCTTCATCCCTAAAAAATATATTTATGAAAATGATGCCAAACAATAGTCATTTAATATATATTATTTGCCTTTACTGTTCGATTGAGTTATATCTATGAGGAAATTAATAAGCCTTATAAATTTAAAGTTTATCAAATCTAGAGCTTTTTAAATGAGGTTGATCAATTTTGATATTATCCTCAACAGTTGATTGAGCCTGTATCCTCATCTATATTAATTTTCAACATAAAAAATATACACAAACAGCATAATTCGACAAAATATATCAACCATTTTGCCAGATCTCTTGAGTCTTCCATGTATATTTTAATTGGGTAAAGAGAAAATTGTTCGGCACAAAGTTGCAAGTCACTTGCCTAAGAAATCATATATTTATAGGACGCCCATTTTATTTGGACTCTGATATCTTGGATTTACAAAGTATACAGATAATAATAAAGCAATTTATGTGTTTATAATATGTTAGCATTAAGTTTATTTTTATTATCGTGCCTGAGTGTGTAATTAATGAAGCAAAAACGAGTGTATTAAAAGTTTATGAGTTTTTATATTACTTTGCGATCCCGTGGATATAACATCATTGAACCAAAGTGTTTATCTAATTACTAACTATTATCTAATAATGATATTTATCTTACAAAAAAAGTAGTTTAAAACTCGCCTGAAATCCGCTTATTCATAGATTAAGAATTAAAATAATCTCTCTATTTGTACGTGAGAGATTTATGAAGAAATTAGTGTTTGTAAAGGTATGTATAAAAAAGTAGAACGGGAGTAAGTAGTCACCTACTAATGTATTTCATGTATATATGTATTATATATATATATATATATATATATATATATATATAATATATATATATATATAACAGCTATAAAGTATTTTTATAAATACTTACAAGTTTTCTATATGCAAAATTTCTTCAGCATGAGCAGCATGAATGACTCCTTTATGATCACCTGAAAGTAGTTGCACTTGTTATTGGTCTTTTAGGTGGAGACATTAAGTACTGCTCTTTTTGTGTGAATGGGATAGCCGAGCTAGAACTGCTCATTATGTTGTGAGGTGAGACTGGCCAAGGCATCAATCACTGCAGCCACGAAGCAAAAATGCCACTGGTTGATTCCCTCCAAATATTTTACACATTAAACTGGGGCTGATGAAAAACCTTGTCAAAGACATTGATAGATCCAAATTGACTTCCAGATTCATGTAAAGAAGTTTGCAAGGTCGAGAGGAAGTGAAAATTGAAAGGCGTGTTTGTTGTCCACTAGTTCGTGAGCTTATACGAGATGATGAGTACCAGAGCTTACTTGTGGCAGTGAGAGAGGTAGCATGGGGGCCCACAGGTTTCCTCAAAATAGTCGTACAGAAAACTATGAAAGAACTCCTGGAGAACTTGCTGCCAGCTTAAGCTAAACAGGACTGCAACATGTCCCTAAAAATCAATTTCCTCCACTTTGGTCAGGACTTTTTTTACGTTGAGGCGAATTGAGACATCAAATTGGTACAAAACAAACAAAAAACTATAAATCATCCAAGTGTACCCATGTTTTCTGGAAAGGATGTCTTTTGATGATTTTTGATGTTGGAAAGCCTTTTTCCCAAACATAGTCCCCGGGCATATCAAATTATGCAATCTCTTAGAACATTTCTCCGGTCATACTGAGATCAACTATGGGTAAATACAGATTTTATAGAAAACTTTTGTATTGATCCCTGAATATTACTTTCTTATCTGTCTTTCTACCACTACCAGACCCTTTTCCTCTATAAGCTCTCTGCATCCTCGACAAGATGCCTCACGAAAAAAAGCCCTGAAATTCATATACTAGGCAATATTAATTATTGTTCTGGATGGCCTAACTGTTTTTGTAGAATTAAATATAAGTTAATATTTAAATAGTGTTTCCTCTTAACAAAATAGAAAAAGTTTAACTGATATTGAAATATTTATGTATTTTATCATTTATTTTCTCATTGGCTCCTACATTTGAATACAACATAAAATATAATATAAAGCTTACAAAATCATAATATAATACAAATTAATTGAATAATAAAAATAGCAAATGAGTCTGTGTCAATAAAATAATAAATAAAAGTAAACGATAATAATGCGTCCTTTTATATAAGGTAATTCTTCAGGGCAGTAAATGTGGTCTAAAATATTCATTTATGTTTTCTCGCAACTGCGCTGAATTCTTTGTTTTTGTATAAAATTTTAGTGTGTTTTATTTTTATACTGTATAAAATTTTCACAGTTAACCAAATAAAATATTTTTAACCGAAAAAAGTAAACGAGACAGCCAATGAAACCAAGATAAATTTTGGATATGTGCTTATAAAATACAAAATTTCCCCAAAACTTTCATTGAATAATTCTTTAAAGTCCTTTTTCGTCGAGCAAAGAGTTCTAAGAGAGATTAAGAATATAGGAATTTAGGAGACAAATTTTAATAGTTCAATACTCTCTTGTTTTGTAAATAAAACTATATTCCTACTACGCGCCACATATAGGTATACAAATATGTAGATACATATTTATCTTCCCCATGTACATTATATATGCTGATATCTTCATGCATTCATGTCGAGTGTATGCATGGTTTGCCAAATCATTTTCTACATGCCCTGTACTTATCTTTTATGACTCTTTTTATAGGAGAAAGGGGCTCGGGGAATATGGCTATCTTCTGATAAATGTGTCCACATAGGATGATGACTCTTTTATGTTGTGTGTCCCCGCGGGATTTCAAAAAGGCCCAGAAAACATAAGTATGTTTTCCTTTTTATCCCTAAACAAATATAAATATATGAAGGCGTAACTATATTTTTTCTTCATTTATTTATAACAATCTAAGGCCGAATAAGAAGTCATCTCCTAATAAAAAATCTTTATGGTAGTTGTGTACGGTATATGCTTACTAAATTAATACTTACGTATTAAAAAAGGACGTAACATTTGGGCTTTTTTAACGTTATTGCTTAACAAAACTTGCGGCAAGTAAAAAAGCAAAATGTAATTTAAAATAAGACATAATTTTTTTGTTTGTTGTTGAGGTTTAAACATCAACTCAGCTATAAGGATATAATTTCATAGAATACTAAATGTGTTTTCTAATGGGTCTTGAACATTTATGAATCCTTTATTAGACTTTTTCCATGTTGACTTTTATATGAGTCAAATAAAGCAGTTCGTCACATGAAGAGAAAAAATTATGTTAGTTTATGGTTGACACTAAAAAAAAAAAGAAAATAGGACTTTGCAACTGAAAAAAAAAATAAATTTATCTATATACGTTAACAGAAATCTGCCATATCCTTTAGATACATTACAAACTTGACTCTATTTACTTTTTATGTCATTTTGCAATGCTATATAAACAAAATTGAATATTTTGTGATTTAATATGATTTAAAAGCCAAATTCAATAAAATATTTGTAACTTCTATATTAATATATTGCTGGCTCATTTATCACTACTTTTTTGTTCTTCTAAATTAGTCAATTAGTGAATGTGTTATTTTTTTGTTAAAGATTTATACTAAAAAATAATTGTATTTGTTTCATATAGCAAATTCAATTATTAAAAACATAGGTAGAAGTATAAAAAAAGATATAAGCAATAACGTTTCAAAATACTCGCCTACTTACAAACTAGAAAGACGGTTCAAAACAACCTGAACAACTCAAGATAAATATAAATACAAATCACATTTACGTTATCTGTAACCTATGATATAACGCTTTTTAAATCACAATTATATATATTTGCAAGGTTGTAAAGGTTAATTATTCAACACGCACTCAATAATTTTTCTTTTATAGTATAAAGCGAGTTACTGCAAAGTCACATGTCAGCACATAAATCATGTATTGAAGCCCCTTAATGTTCTTTTATGTATTTTATATGGTTAAAACAACCTTATTTATGTGAGCGGTATTTCATATATAAATAGGATAATAAATTGTAATGTATCGGTTTATCTCAATAACCTTGACATTTGATAAAGATTTTTTTAAACCTTTGTATATTAATTTTAAGGAGCTAAGTGTGATTTAATTAATGCTGTCATTTAAAGAATTAAAGATAGCAGAACAAAAGCGGTTGATAATTTAATATGTATTTCAAAACCTAGGAGAGTTTTATTTAGTTAAGTATCCATTTTTAAAGAAGAAAAATTAGTGGTTGTTTAAGATTACATTTATTAAATGGAGTCCTATTTAAAGTCTAAGTAAATGAGTAGTCTAAAATTGGTCATTAGGGTGTTTTTGGGCTCTTCACAGTTTAATAAATGTGGATGAAGTAGTAGCAAAATCTTATATTTTTGTGAGGCTTCATTTTTTTAAAAATTCAAGCTATTCATATAAAAATAATAACTTACATTTTGCAGCATAACGCACTGTTTTAAAATAGGCATTAAAATTATATCTATTTATGATTTTTCTTTTTCAAGCATACAAGGAAACTAATAAATTATTCTAAATTGACAGAATGGAACTATACTTTCCCAAACATATGAACATGTCTTATTATGCATTCATTCTGTTAAAAAATAACGCTATAATTTTTTGGGTAAGCACTTCCAATCTCATTGAATATAATACCTACATATCAAATACAAAAAACATATTTTTGTCTATATTTTTATTAAGCTGGTATTTACCCAAGGCAATTTTTTTTCATTATTAAGGGCAAACTAAGGTTGTAGTTCAAATTGGTAGTAAATGTTTAAAAATATCATTTGTGATTTAAAAAATATTATCAAAAAATATTTTTAAATACATACTTTTATATTTAGAAAAATCACAACCTACATTACACAAGCTTATAGATCGTTGAAAAACATAGCTTGGCCTTTAATGTTCAGTTAAATAAAGGAACCTGAAATAATCCATCAAATTGAGAGTTTAAATCTTTAATAGACGATATTAATGATTAATCTACTGACCAAGTTATCATCCAAGAGATAAAAGAATAACACAGGATTGATTGATTTGAAATACTTTTTTCATGGTCATTAACTTTTTATTGTATGTATGCTAAACTTATACACTTTATACTTCTCTAAAGTAAAATCCTCGTGAATTATTTTTCATGCAAAAATGCCTTCCAAGGAAAACTCCTAGCTTGAAGGATATGTTTAGTACAGAAAATTCCTCGTTTGTCAATTCTTCACGAATCATGATATGTTTTATATAAGTTTGAATCCCATACTACGAATAGATTTAAAGTCTTTGATCCAACGATATGAGGCCATTTTTAAAGGATAACTTGCTCTAAAAATTACATAAACCATCAGTCATTTTCACGACGCCAAAATTCCCCGATTTCACTTTATGCAAAAAGTAAAGTCGAGTAAAAAAGCGGGAAATTATCTAATAACTATATTTCTATCTATATCTCTATATAAAAATAAATATAGGTATATCTATAGCTATAATTATATACATTCTAGATATATATATATATAAATATATATAAATATATATATCTATATATATAGGCACATATATATATGTATGTATATATATAATACATATGTATGTACATGTATATATAATTTCCCGTTTTTTAATTCGGGAAGAGTATAATATATTATATTATAATAATAAGGTTTATTTTGTTTATTCATAATTCCGATATATGGACTCTCATCTTGACTTTACGTGACTAATAACAAATTATCTTTTTTAGTGAGTTTGCAAAAAGTACCTTTTTCTTATTAGGACGTATGATAACCACTTTTTGAAGTATTCTCCTGGGGTTTCTAAGATGCAGCTCTGCAAATATTTTTCCCAGGGGCATTCTCTCCTTATACCTATATAATGTGTTGATATCTCTGTGTGTTGCGCACAATGTAAATGCACTTGGTCAAGCAGGGGCATGATAAAGAGGGTGGGGGGGGATAAATGAGCAAAGGAATGAGCATTACGGACTAACGACGGGCCTTAAGCGCTCTCCCATTTGGGTCTACCTTTTGAGAGGAGAAGCAACAAACTACCACCTTTTCATGGGGCCTCAAGTAAACAACTTTAAAAGTATAAAATACATATATAATTATGTTGGACTCTTTTAGTTAGATACTATGTATAAATATTATATATATATTATAAATATTGTATATTTATTATAAATATTATATATATAGTATAATATTAAATATACATATTGTAATATAATTATATTATATATTGTATATTTATTATGAAATTATATAAATATATTATAATAATATTGTATTTTTATATTATAATGATATTATAAATATAATTTTTTTTTTGTAATAATTGTTTTTTTATTTGTTATATACAGTGCAATACAAATTAAATATTCAGTTAATAACAAAAATGAACAGTTGTGCAATTAAATACTCAAGGAATATTCTAGTCCAAATTAATGTTTAAAAATGTCTATGATATATATAGTATGATGATTCCTTTAAAATGAGGTTATTTTGTATAATTATTCTAGGCTGATGCTTAGAAATGACGACAAATTTGAAGGTAGGAATCGTTCAACGCCTCCTGTCTCTTCCAATGTATCTTTATATGTTGCCTTCAAGATCCTGATAAATAAAGTATATATTATTATATACGGAGGAAGAACACAAAATAATAGCAGAAGATTTTATCAGAATGATGATATTTTGCTCAAGAATTCAAGAAGAAATGTACATACGAATGTATAATATGTCTATAAATGTTTTTTCTTAAAAGTATCTATTGGTTTACACTCTAGTGCAATATATGCTTGTATATATGTCACTGGCAAGAATTAATTTAAGCTTATCTAAATATACACCATTGCTTAGTTATGAAACTTTATTAATTATTCTTGCATACATAAGTTAATATAATGAAATAGTGAACTTAAAAAATAAAAATATATAGAAATATTAATTATTACTCAATAACGTTTATTAAATATTTAATTTTTTTATGCTTGCATATGTACAAGTATTATGGTTTAAATTACAAATATAATTCCAAATCAATATTATGGTGAATTTTTTGAGTTGAATCCTATTAAAAATCTCGATGTTTTCAATTGAAGCTCAGGTAATTGCAATTTAACCAAAATTCAACAAAGTATTCAGATAATTGTAGAATCATTTGTTATAAAATATAAATCGCAACAAACATTCCACGAACAAATAAAACCAAAAATCTGTAAATATATATTTCGTTTCTACTTGGTTTACTCAAAAATATTTTTGCAAGATTCACTTAATGCAACCATAATTAACTCCACATATAATGAAAACTCAGGTGGCTCTTAAAATAGTCATTGTCGACATAAGACGCTTTTTCCATACAGACGGTATGGTAAAGAAAGTAAATTTTGAGATTGTATGGCCATCAGATCATAATACTTTTCTTAGGCCACTCAGGCTTCAAACACGTTCTCTGGACTCATATTAGACCTCTATCTCTGCCTACTTTTTTTAAGCATTTTGAGTTGACAAAAAATGAATAGCATTAAGGAAAGTACGAAATAAATTCGAGCTGAGTCACTAGCTAAAGGTTGAAGCCTATATATACACTCAATGTAAACGGGTATAATAACATCTCTCCCAAACCTTTTTAATTGTTAATTAGAAGATGAGCGAGTCCCTTCTGTTATAAACAAAAAACATAATTTATCACAATGCTTGGCATTTATGAATGATGAAATAATTACATTAGTCTTATTGGTTCAACTAATTGCCTCATATTTTTTAATAAAGTAATAAATTAATTTCATCATTTATTTAAGGAATAAAAAATAATTCATAAAATTATATTTATTTCATTATTCTTAAATAATTTAAATTTATTCATTCCACTTATGCATATAATTTACTGTTCTTGATTACCATTAGCTTTCATTATATATGTATAACTACTTGAATATATTGCATAAAATATAAATTATTTGCATAATCTATGCTTGAAATACCCCGGTCATTAAAGGGGTAATTTGTTTGATAGATTTGGGAGGGGCTATCATTAAGGCTCAATTGTCCGTCATCAGGCTTGAAGAGCATTGTGCTAATGATGACTGCATCTAATCCTAAAAAATGCAGATATTCAAACCGGTTAAGTTGTTGACAGTTTTTTTAAAGAAATGTAATGAATAGCGAAATAAGAATGTATCATATATAATTTTAGCTCTATAGAATACTAATGCTTGAACATAATTTATATCAAAGAAGATGCGTTTCATCCACTCACAGAGGCACTATAGCCTAAAAGCTCAAACTAAACATTCAAAGCGACTTAAAAGCTTTGAAGCACGAAATATATATCTTTTATGGCTATATTTACCCTTATTTCTATTTAATTAAATAAATTGACACCCAATAGCATCACCAAAACCGTTTACGTCATAACTAGGCGGCAATATTTGAAATTATTTTCCGCAAATATACGCTGATCTAACAGAATTTTGAAAATCTACTTTTAAATATATTCTATATTTACTAAGGTGTATGGAATGCCATTAAGCCATAGAAAACCAACTTATTTTACGTCTTTTTCCTATGGCATATGGTCTTGACTGTCACGTTGATCCTTTATGGTGCAAGGCTTAATAATTTTAAAAATACACAGTAGTAGGTGATATTAGAGTAATCTATTCAACATGACATGGATCAAGGACGATGTGAAAATTAATTGTTGTTATTCTTGTTTTTGAGATAATTTGAACATATCACCAGCCGCGAGTAAAGAGATGCTTTGTTTAAATTGTCAACTGTTTTTTTGTACTATTCTTTATCTCTTTCTTTCAACCAATCTCGTCCGAGAAAGGTCACCGTTTGTTATTCTTAATTGCATTTGCTTCATAAAAACCTTGTTGGTGAACATAAATTTCGAAATAGAATTCACATTGTTAGAAATAGACATAACGACTCCTTTTTATTCAATCATATACAAAAACAGTCAAGTATAGAACCCCATTATCCTTCCGACCTCCTCATGTTAAACTCCTCAAGATCTTCATATAATGATATGAACATTGAATGCGACATTTCAAGTGGTTAATGCAGTGTCCTTGCATACAATAAAATGCTCTCCCACTCAGGCATTAAATTGTATGTCTTACTTCAACATACGTAGATATAAAACTTTTTAGAGGATGTAAGAAATATAAGCATACAGATGCCATTTTACTTATGAATACATATGTGCAAAGCAAAAACCCTTACAGAATGAGTTATCCAATTGAAAGTTTTATATTATCTAATGACAATGATAAGAATGGAAGAGATCGTAAAACAGTTAATACTACGACTTAGTGAAGATAATCTTAATAGACAATTTCATTGGTGATGACCTTTATATGTTATAAGCGGTATCCACATTATTTCCTCGTTAGAAACAAAATCATTCTAATGAGATCCTTTACATTTCACAGCCGTACTTTCATCAGCGAATTGAATAACTAATCTACATTTTTTATGTAATCACAATATTGAAAAATCTTGTTCTCTTAGTTGTTTCTTTTCATATTCCGAGATATATCATATTTTTTCCTTTTACAATATATTAAATGAAGTACCGAGATAATAATTAATAAATAGATCCTCTGATGATAATGTATATTTACTCTTTAAACCCATTTTTAGCTAAGAGTAATTGCACTACTTTTTTTCTATCATTTGGGTTAGGTCCAGCGTGTTTACCTAACAGACTTCTAAACTAATGATATGGTTTTTCAAAATTGTGGATGGAAACATATTCTAACTGATTTATGCCAATTGTAAATTCCATATGAGATTTGACGTCTACATATATTATATAGTTTAATTTATGTATATTATATATAATACATAATAAAGTTTTGAAAAACCCATTTTTTTGTATTTTCTGTAAAAATGACTATTTCAAACTAAATATTTGATATTTAATTTAATATTTACTAATTTGGAATCCTTGCGTACATACTTATATTTTGCAGCAAACTGTTTTAAAATAGCATTTATATTGAGGGCATGAGAGGCGATCGAATGGCGAAAAAAAACAACAAAAGTTTAATTTATAACTTTTTGTCCGTTCAGGAGACACTTATCGTTATCGATTTCTTTCAAACTTTCACAAGAAGATCTCTATTGGTTTTTGGGCAAAAAATAAACTAATAAGATACGTAATCGAAGTAGAATGATAAATCCCGTATAACCGTTACAAAAATCAAAAGACTCTGTATAACTCTTACTGATATTAAACATATATGCACTATATAGTGAAATAAGTTATTTTTTTGCGAAGTACACCATTAAAAACTCCTATAGATTGTTTAATAATATAAAGTGCATCATTTTCATACTATCAATATCTTATGATGCTACGCATGAAATATTTATAAGCTAAATTATTTTCACATTTTATGCATTTCAGAGTTAGCCTCCCTAGAGTTAATATAATTCGATACATCTTTATTTTTAGCATGTAGTGCTTTTGTATTAAATTTTCTTTTCAGTTGAGTATCCAGTTATTACATGAGCTGCCGCCTTGTGCGTTAGTTGATATTCTGGCATAAATATAAATAAAATAATTATATAATAGCATTTTACATGCTTTGCGGATTGTCGAACAGTACGCATTTTAAACGCTTTGTGGAGCTGAACCTAGAGGATTGGAAGGAAAATCATCCGACAAGTACTCTAAAGTTGTTGTACTCTTTGGTTTAAACGTGGTAGCCGTTCTTCGACTATAAAGGCGTTCAACTTTGGAATCCTCAACGCAAAGGCCCTCAGCGAAAAGGGTTACAACGAATGAACCCTTTATCCCTGGGAATTAAAGGCAATTCTTCTATCGGCTGCGGCAAGGTACGCTGCCTTAGACCTCAAGATACCTTACCTTTTCGACAATTAGTGGACCATGGCATCGGAAGAAATTAAAACTTTCCATCGGTGGCGCTAAGTCATGGATAATTTTAAAAAGTTTACAAATTTTATTAGTTGCCATCGGTGTTATATATTTTACTGAGATATAATGAATTATATTATTATCAGTGGTTTTAATTAGATGTCCTTTGTACCATATAATATCGTTGCAGTGTAATGATCTTGTTTAATTATCAGTAATTTTAATTAGAACATTCTATGTATGCTGAGGTAAATTTAAAACTATAATTTTTATTTGTGTATTTTTACGTATTTATCTCAATTTAAATAAATATATATTTTTTTGTATGTGTTTTTTTAGAACTGTATAAAAATATTGACACAAAACTCTTATTTTCTTTTACATTCCTCCAGATTCACGTTATTTTAGTTATATCTCTCGCATCTTCTCCAACATCCATTTGTTCATCCTTGTTTTCCATGTAGAGTAGTGATCTACATTAAGTGCTCCCATTATTGGCGTTTTAAACCTTATAATAGGATAAGCCCTTTCCTTATCTGAAGAAATGGTTCACCTACCTACAAGAAATTATGGTCCATTTGTGTTATCCTTAAAAAAACATGGGTTCAGCTCACCCCAAAAGGAAAAAAGGTTTCCTTTTGGTCCATATTGTGCGTGTGTGTGTGTGTGAGTGTATATCTATCCAATTATATACTTCCTAAAAAGCATGTTCCCCAACACATGTTCAAATATGGAGAGGGACGATAGATAAGGAGAAACCATATTTTTCAAGTCCTGTGTTTTTTTATTTTCTTTCTCCACTGGAAGGTGATGAAATTTATAGTCTAATATGAAGAAAGTATTTATCTAGAAATTTGCCCATAACATTGAGAAGTTGGAATATCTTGTTAGAATATTTGACAAATGCCTAGCCGGTTAAAGTATTTCGCCGATTAAACGGCCAACATTTACAAGCTCACAATTTTTTCTTCCATGGGGATTTTCTGTAATTAAAAAACCTCCTTCATTTTTACAATATGTTTCAAATCCTATTGATATAGTTTGATATTTTCTATGCATATAAATACTTTGTGGCATGCTATTTAAAATGTCCACCCCAAAAAAATATTTAATAGATATTTTAAAATTGTGTACGACTAATGTCATCCTTCTTTAAATGCACATAAAATGCCTTGATTTTTACCTGGGTCGGCGTTGAAGACCGTAACAATTCACTTTCGCACATACTTACCGATTCACACACAAAATGGGTCCAAACTTTGATTAGGTCCGACTCCTAAGGGTTCCATACGAATAAAATGAAACTAATCCTAGATTTTTAATATTTAAAACATCACATCAAAAATCTAACACCTTTGATATATTAGTCTGTTCCTTTAGCATGTGTCATAGATGCTCTTCATTTATTATCCTTGTCAATGGCTTTCAAACAAACTGAATTGGTAATGTTTTTCATCTCTTTTCTAATGGTTTACCTCAGTTACGAAATTTAATCGGGTTTCAACTCGTAAATCTATCCTTCAATTAACATCAGAAAGCCTTGAGGATGTATATTAGAGTTCAAAACAAAATTGAGGTGATCCATAAATTATGAGCCTGAAACAAAAAAAAAAAAAAATTCAAATCAAATTCGTCAAAACACTTAGAAAAGTTAGAAAATATACTCCCTTCGGCTGCCATGATTTGCTCCTGCAACTTTTTTGTTAAGTCGAACAACTCGTTTTTGCCCACTGATTAGTTGTGGTAGCCTTATACCCCATAAAACTCTTGTATATCTTTTGAGACTATTTTATTTGTATGTATTTTTTTACCAATGCTTAGCTGATTATCGTCTCTCATCGATTGATCGGTCAAAGTCGTAACCAATTTTAAGAACAACATTTTCAAGCTTATTATTTTTCTTCCAGTGATCCGCTACTAATTTTTATGTAAATAAAAACTTTCATTTTTTAATATGTTTCTTTATGTTTTAAATTTATTGACATAAATCGATATTTCTATGCATACTTATATTTCGTGACTTGTTGTTTTAAATATTCATGAATGGAGGGACAATTTATTGGTTTCCTTATAAACATTAGGTCTAGCTTTATATACAATGTATATTTAGCTATAGCTTATGTTAATAAGTCCTTCTATATTATGTCTTTGAATGAGTTAAAAGAAAATAAATTCAAAAAAAGTCTTAGTAGTTTGCATGAATTTCAAGGTTATTGTTAAGGAGAAGGGTTATTTTTGAGTGGTTGTAAGATTTAGGCTTAAAAACTAAGGTGCTATTTGCTTAGCATGACATCTATTTTATTTGCAGTTACTTTGAAAAATCATATACAATTTTAAATATGGTTATACTTACCAAATTATTTTTGGTTCATTAACGCTCTTTTTGAACTATAATGGAATGTTATTTTGATATATTTATAAAGCTAAAGGATAGCTTGTTTTTAAAATTCGTTATTATATACACGGATATACAATGTACAAAGTAGCATTATCGTAATTGACTCATAAATAAAAGTATACATGATCATCGACCATAAATATTATATATTGACAGTTATTTGAGAACACCAATAAATTCATTTGTATAGAAAACAAAAATACTTTTCAAGTATATCATATTATTGATGTTGAGACCAAAAGATTTACTGAACCTAGCCGATATTATGATCATACTAATAATTATTATCTATCAATTATTTAAATTTAAATGGTAGAGGCATAATTTATTCCACTACCAAAAACAAGGAAGCCATGCTTTAGTACGAACATTCTTTGACTAAACTGACAGTTCTGCTGTAATTTTTAAGGCTTTGCATGTAAGAGCTACTCCGATTCCAGTCTTGACTGTAGTGATAATAACCTCTTTTTGATAGCTAAATAGTTAAATTAGATAATTGAATGAACAATTTTAATGCAAAAGGCGACGTTTACATTTTGGATCATGGAGTGCACTGATATTTTCTTCATACTATTCTATTAAAAATCCCTTAATAAGTATTTATGGTAAAGTTATATTAGTATCCGAATTATGATTACTTGCAGGTATAAGAATGATCTATTCTGTTAACATAATTTCAATTCTTTTGGCAACATTTACTTTTACCAATAATTCATGATATAATCTAAATTTAGTACATTATATACAAATCATTGGATAAACGGAGCATATACACATTTCCACCAATACATTGACGACTTTTTAGGAATTTATTTTAATATGAAAATCACACGCGATGACATCACTAAAAATATTCGTGTGATTTTTTTTTTCATCAGACGATACGTCAAGTTGGACAATCCCAAGCAACGCCGGGTAACATTCGCTAGTATACTAATAAAAAAGAATCCGTTCGTTCGTTCGATCGTTTGTTCGTTCGTCGTTTTCCCTGTATCTCCCGAACAATAATTAGATCTTGACGCAATTTTCAGTGATAGTTTTTGAGAGCTCAGGGGTGTTTAGTGGGGTCGTAAATGAACATTTTTGTCATTATATTTTTACGGCTCAAAATCTTAACTTCACATTTTATTACAAATACTATGTAAATAGTACGTATAATGTCGACTGCTTCACAAGATATGTTTTTTTCTTCTTCTGCACTGAGGAACGACTCAAATAAGGGCTGAAGCGACTACAAATATTAATATTGAAGATTGTAAAAAAAAAAGATTTTACTACCATAGTAATTAATTAATATATGTATACATTAGTTTATTAACCACATCGAATATTACTCCTATTTCTGCCCGGATTTCCAACTTGACAATAGTCTGGATGGAAAAAAAATCACACCAATAATTTTTAGTGATGTCATCACGTTTGATTTTTCATGTAAAATAAATTCTATAAAAGTCGTCATAAGGTCTTCATTGCCATTTTTCCCCCGGTTTGTATTCCTTAAGGCTGGGTATTTCAACATCATAAAAAGAAGAAATCACACGAATAGTTTCAGTGATGTTCATCGCATGTGACATTTCATATTATAATCATTTCCTTCAACAGTGTGGCATGGGTCTTCATTGCCATTTTTTCCGTTTTGTATTCCATACGGCTGGGTATTTAAACATCGCACATGAAGAAAATCACACTAATAATTTCCAGTGAAATCATCGCATGTGACTATTCATATATCTGATGTCATCGCTTTTCTTTTCATATTAAAATCAGTTCCTTCAACCGTTTGTCATTGGGTCTTCCTTGCCATTTTTTTCGTTTTGTATTCCTTACGATTGGGTATTTAATATCACACAAAGAAGGAATCACACAAATAATTTCAGTGAAATCATCGCATGTGACTTTTCATATTCAAACCAGTTCCTTAAAAAGTTGTCATAGCTCTTCATTGCCATTTTTTTCCGTTTGTATTCCTTAAGGCTGGGTATTTAACACATCGTAACAAGAAGATGAATAATTTTAGTGATGACATCACATGTGATTTTTCATATTCAAATCAGTTCCTTAAAAAGTTTTCCTGGGTCTTGATTGCCATTTTTTTCCGTTTTTTTTGTTCCTTAAGGCTGGGAATTTAAACATCGTAAAAAAAGTTATTTTTAAGTCGTTTCATAGAGTGCCTATGTTATTTTCTTATGAGAAGTAGTTCCTTAAAAAGTCGTCATTGCATCGTATTGCTATTTTCCGTTTTGTATTCCTTAACCGCTGGGTATTGACATCCCTCTCCATCTCTAGGCATTATTGAAATTTGATTAGCACGATGTTGCAATATAAAAAAGTGTTGTTATTTTCCACAAAACTTAAATTGGGGGGACATACAGGAACAGAAAGAATAATATTTTAAGTAATCATGTAGAAAACGAATTTTCCGGAAACACTCAATAAAACAAAAACACGTCTTAGTACCTCAGTCTTATCCACAAAAAATTTGGGCAAAATCTAACTTGTAAATTTTAAAAAATCGGCAAAAAAACGTTTTGGCGAATAAAAAAGCATGTCGATGACGAATTTTCCGGGAGTTGACAACCCCACTAAAACACTCCCTGATCTCAAAACTATTCTCTGAAAATTTCGTCAAGATCTAATGAACCGTTTTGGGAGATACAGGGAAACGAACGAACGAACGGACGGACTCTTTTTTTATAAGTATAGATATACTTTAAAATATACATACACTATTAGTTTAGAATGGGTAATTACTTTGGAAGTGGTTCTGAATATTTTGAAATATAAATAAGGGGAGGCAGTGGGAATCGACGTGGGCAATTGCAGGGTGACAGCTGACAATTTGTCGTGACGTCACATTTGCTACACTTGATCTCTAGTTCAGTTTGTATTGTAAAGCGAAAATGTCATTTTCTCGAATAATTAATCCTGTTTGTGTCATCCACTCTTGCTCTAATCCTCGTGATGCAAAATATTTTGCACTTCCGACGAAGGATATCGATATCCAACGTCTATGGATTGCATGACGCAGAAGATCCGACAGGATTGGCCTAAAGAATGTGAAGATCTGTGATCCTCATTTTACTCCAGATTACTTCCAAAGGAATCTTCTGGATGAGCTTCTTGGCATCTCTGCTAAGAAGAATTCCTACACTCTTCATCCCTGGATCACCCTCCTCAAGTGTGTCCAAGTCCTTCAGATAGGTCCTTCAAGAAGCCCAAGTACAAAAAAAAATTGTGAGTCGACTAGTGAGAAGGAACGAGGCCCAGGAGTCGGAAACATCTCATGAAGGGATTGAGTCTCAAGAAGAGCCCTTGGTCAAGACAGTCTCTACTCAGGCAGATGTCTACAAACTGGAAAAGGAATCCAGTGCGAGGAATCTAAGGGGATTAATTTTTGGCAGCGTAAGTGCACGAAGCTCGACAAGGAGCTTCCACTCACGAAAATGAAGCTGTCCTGCTACAAAAACAAATGCCTCAGGAAGTTTAAAGACGTCCACTCAAATTTGGGGGAAAATACGAATGACATTCACGGATTTGAAGAAACTCAAAGTCCTTGGATTAAGTTATTATTCAAGGGAGGTCTTACCGCCAATTCACCCAATTTTTCGAAGTTCTTAGAAATAATTTCCATTTTTTTTCATAATAGCCATCAATACAGAATCGATAAAGAATCCCATTTTTTTCAAAGACTTATCAATTTATATCTAAATTGGCAAAAATAAATTATTATTATTGCTTTCGTAAAAACAAAAACACAAATTCGAGTCAATTTTCTTAATAAGCTACTTAAACTGCTAGTGCCAATTTAAGAAAATGTAAACAGATATTTTAAATTAGTTTTCAAATTAGCGTAATTTTATATTAATATTCTTATTTCCCCTTTTTTGTATGTATATATGTATTATTATATTATTGTCATTTATAAATTCCCTCAAATGAATTAAAATCTTGATTACAAAAATATTTTTATTGCTTAAAATTATTATTTCTTCAATACATAAAATAATTAATACTAATGATAAATCATTTACATAATATATTTTTTCATGCAACATGGGTACAAGACACTAGCACAAAACAGTATTGTAATGAAATATTTTCAATTGAGAGATAAAGTTGAGAAATAATTTCTAAATTATAGTAAAAATAAATAATGGTAAGACTTTTTTATTGTAGCATTCGAGATGTCACAAAATCTCCCTTTTGAACAAGAGCATAAGTCAAAGATCTCCTCTTTGACTCACCTTATTTATATTCTCCTTGGTTGATTGCCTCCCCACACGCTCCTCAAAGGTCTTGTCCATTCTTTCCCAATGCCTGCTGATCTATTTGCAGTCTCTGAAGATATGAGGACATTGTTTGTTTTTCTTACTATTACTCTACACACATGGCATGAAGAAGTTATTAGGCTTTAAATGCTTACCAAGAAACGGTGTTGTTTATAAACTTGGTCTCCAACTGCGAACAAAATATTTCAGACTTTCTGTTTTGATCCATTGTAGAAAAAGCCTTTTCGTTATTTTTTAGGCTTTCATAAAATTAATGCTGCATTGAAAAAGATTGACAAGATGAAAAAGAAACTATGAACTGCAATAGAAAAATATTTTCGAACAGTAAATATAAAAATACTATCCGGATATATAGTAAGCTTTGGAGCTTCTTGTAAGTTCTACGGGGCTGACACAGATATTCACAAAGTAAATGTAACACAAGGGATTTATAAAAGATTAATATATATTATCACAATGAGGAGAAAATCAGAACTGATCTATTTTACAAAAATCCTACAAGAAAAATATATACACTCATGAGCACAAAACATGCTCATGCACATACAAATGAATTTTATAAGGAAACAAACTACATTCATGAGCATACACCATGCTCATGCATATAACGTTCTTCATTCACTTCTTGATGAGTTGTCTCATCCATATCCATCAATAACCATATAATATTAAACATAAACTTTAATAGTTAAATAGTATAATACATTGTATAGTACCTTTTTTGTATTAAAACCTTATAAATTATTTTGGATTCATTCAAATATTGATGTATAGAAAAATATGATGTATTTTGACGAAATTCCTTTTTAATCACATGTCATTCACTTCCTAAACACTTCATATCAATATAAAATAAATAATCAAGTTCAACCTCCTTTGTTTTAAGTCCATCCCCCACATGTGTGTGCATAGTAAAGATATTATAAAAAGCTAAAAAAGGGGTTCCATCTGTTGTTTGAGTTATTATGGAGCATATCGAAGGGGTTGTTGAATGATGATAAACACACCTTGCAGGAGGCATCATTTATCAATGCCATGGAAAGCACAAAGATCCAGCAACCCAACAAACAATTTGCTTTTATTTCCTTTCCTTCCATAAATGCATCATCATTTGTCTAAATTCAATCCTTATGCGCAAGATTCCCATACAATTCCCTACCATACAAATAAAAGTAAAATCTATTTTAAAGCATTCATATGTTGAATCATCACTTTTTTCCCCCTCTCAATACATGGGTTGTATGAAGAGGTTTTTTTTACATATTCAAGCCCTATATTTGGGGGAATGAAGAAAAAGGCTTTGAATTATGAATTATTATCATTTGTTGTTTATGTAAATAAAAATATATTTTGATGTGTAAAAGTAGAATATTAAATCCATTCATTTAGGTCTTTGTATCTACATATGAAGAAAAAAAATTAAAAATATAGCTCAACATTTCAAAACGATCCATTGTAGCTGAAATATACTTTAATATAACTATTTTTTGTAAGAAGAAATTCTTTTTACTAGCAAAAATAATTAAAATAAACGTTCCTTTTTTTCTTCTATTTGACCTACATTTTAAACATACTTAAATTATAAAATATGGTGAATTGCCTAAATAGATAAAGACTAGGGACCGCATATTGTCAAGGATCCTTGCATGGAGCCTTTTACTATGGAAGAATGGGAGGGGATCTCGATCCCTCCCCCCCCCCAAAAAAAAAAAAACCTCACTTGTATATATATCAGGAAACGACCGGGTAGGCGGCCCGGTCAGTGTCCCGGCTTTTTATACACTGGGCCGGGACATCAATATTTTTTCAATATTTCGTTTGTCCCTAAAAAATGTAAAAAATCATCACTTCAGAAACTTTTTGTAGATTCTTTTCTAAATAAAACGTCGTCACTTTTTTGGAGATTCTTTTCTAAATAAAACGTCGTCACTTTTTTGGAGATTCTTTTCTAAAAAAAGAACGTCATCACTTTTTTTGGAGATTCATGACTTTAGAATGTAGAAGGAACGAAAATATATATTATGTCCCGGCCCGGTTTTGGCCCGGCCCGGCTTGAAAATTTGAAGGCCCGGTCTGGGTCCCGCCGAAAAATGGTGTCCCGGTCGTTTCCTGATATATATATATATATCGTATATATGTATATATAGTTAAAAAACTCTGTAAAAAACAATCCTATACTTTTATGACTCTTCATACATGCATTTATTTTTACATTTCCCGAAACTCAGAAAGTCCTTCAATACAAACATAAATCTAATGAGTATTTCTGGTTGAAATGATGCCTCTTGGAGAATCATTTTCCTGCGACAATTAAATAACACATTTGGTCTATTTTACTAATGTGATCGTAAACTTTTGTTACAACTTGAGTTAACCCTCTCAACCTCTTTAAGTTAAAAAAATATGTGAAAAAAAACTGTTAGAATTTTTTAGTTATCTTGTTTACTACTCGTAAATATAGGTTCATTCTTTAGCCCAAATATATTTTAGTTTTTTATGTTGACAATAAATTATAATTATAATGCTCATTTATGTTTTAAACATATCCTTCATTAGATTGTTTTATTTTTTTAATATATATTATACATAACATTATTTTAATCAGATACATTTTTATGATGGTAAATTAATATTTTAACAATTATTTCTGGCTGTTTATCCTTCGATTTCCATTCTTTAATTGTGGCAAGTTGTACAACGACGTTGAGCACAAATTTGTTGACTGTCCGCGTGTCATAATCATAAAAAAGTTTCTGACAATCAACATAAGGGGATTTAAGGTCAACAGCTGCAAATATACGAAATCAGCAATCCTCTTCGGTCTCCTAAAGAAAAAAGGACTCAATTCCCATAAAAATCAGGCTATTGAATTTGCTCTGTTCAAATTCCAAAGCTACATAACGAGTTGTTTAACGAAAAAAGAAATGGTAAAACCATCTATTCTTCGCTCTGTGATGCTCTCTGCTGCCGCCCGATACACCGCCCTCTCCCTCAAGATCCCCTCCGACACCGAGGACTCATGGGTCCATGCAGGGAACGTCATCAAATTTTATCCATCCAAATCAAAATAATGTTTTCAAATTATGCAAAAAATATTGAAATATTTTAAATAGATACCCATTTGATATTTTGTTTATTGTTTTACATCTTGTTTAGATTTTTATTATTCACCATAATGTTTATTTTACTTATATATTATTATTTATAATTTTATATATAATCTAAATAATAAAGGAGAAAGGAAAAAAACAATTAAAAACAATATCAAATAATTTCAAATGTACGTGTGATAATTTTTGGTAAAATAAAACGAATATTTAGAGTAAGGATTATAGAAACATTCTAAATTCAACTAATGTATTTGAATAATAGTCAATTTCAAAGTTCCTATGGTCACATATAAATTAATCATAAGGTTAATATAATAATATTTCATCCTTTGCTTAATTGTCTTTTTAGGAAAATATAAATAGAGATCCTCCTCTTCCTTCTATTAATCACTTTGAAGACATGCACTGAGGCCCACTTCTCTTTATCATAGTGACAGAGGAATATGAGAAAACCAGGAAAACTTGTTCCGAAGACATTTCACATAAGTGTATTTTATTATGTTATTATACGTGTGAACAATTATAAGAAATAAACGTAAAATATATAGAATTTCATCATTAATTGTTGAAAAAAAATATTGAACCCAAATATATATTCCTTTTTGAATACCCTCATAAAATGCTGAAACGTAAATTATTGCGGCCATTCAAATGCAGTGCGACTTTTTATTGGTTGTAAATAAGATATGTAATTAAAATGTTTATATAAATAAAACTTTCAACACCTTTAAATAAAAACAACTCTTTATTCAAAAATAATTATTAAATTTATTTAGGTGAAAAAAGAGTAAAATTTGTAAAGTATATTTGGAATATTGTCCATCGGCAGTAATTCGGAAAAATGATGTTTATATACATATATTAATTAAGACTTATACGTTTGACATCTACACAATAGTAAATAAATGAAATACCAAGAGGGTTTGTGATAATAAGGTCATAAATAAACATTTTATTTCTAAATTATCCTTCTAAGGAAAGACACGTCACATTATTTAAGTATTAAAATTCGTTTATATTAAAGTAATCAAAGAGAAGAAAAACGTGCAACATAATCAAATAAAAGTATTGATATACATATATAACTAGAGGCATATATACACTCAGAGAGTGTAAACCTCCGCCGTCACGGGGTCCTTATGAGCCTTCCGAGGTGGATTTTTCACGACTGGGGCGGCGTAGAGGGACGGGGGAGGGTTCCCCTAGACGGAAATTCCAAGAGGAAGACGCTCCCGGCACCCAATTTCACAGCACAGCGACATCTATTGGCAGAGTAGGCTAACTTGAAATATTTATTAGTATTTAGCTCGTTTTGCATTTTAATTCTGCACTCAGAGATGATAAAATTTAATCGCTTGTTCCTTTTGGCATTTCCAACAGCTCCACAAAGTTTCATCCGAATCCGTTCCGCACTTTTTGAGTTATCCTCCTGACAAACAAACCAACCAACAAACTAAAGCCAGTGAAAACAATACCTCCTTCGGCGGAGGTAAAAAACAACTTTTATTGAAGAGCTTCCTTGTGGAATTCGGATTAAAAATGCATGTCATAGTTTATTTCATTTTCTCAAATATTTAGTAAAAGTGTTATTTGTGTATTTTATTAGTATTTGTCATTACATGCAATATTACTAATAATTAATTAACTTCTCTCACCTGGATTTAGTCTTACTTTTATAACTTCTTTCGAAGGTAACTTGACTATAACATTCATCTCAAAAAATGAAATTGAAGTCATTAAGACACATTAGTATTAATAATAAAAAACCTAATTGAATATAAGATGCATACTTATAGAATATTTTCTATTCATTTTTCTGAAAAAATATACCATGTATTAGAAGCAATTGAATGAGCTGCATTAAACTACAAGTATTTTATTGTCCAAATACAATCTTAGGAAACTCCAGCATATCTAAGCAAAATTTGAGTTATAATTTTAGCTGCAGCGGAAATGTCATCTTGGATTCGAATCTCCAATCAATAAAATGATTTCAATGGATTCCTGTCAATTAATGAAATGTGTATCATTAACAATAAGGTATTTTTTAAGTTTTCAAGAATACAAAAAAGGCCTTGAAACAAAACAAAACTATTTTTTTAAATTATGCTTTAATTCGTTCTCCTGTTATGTTCTTACTCAATCATATACTTTAAATGAATTTATATATATTTGCAAAGCATATATACAGGGTGGTAAGATCAAATCCGGCGAGTTTTCAGGACATCCTTTAACAAGGATGACGTCATCCGATACGCGCAGCTGATTTTTTAGCAGACAACCAGCATTTGAGAGATCATTTCAGTTGAATTTTATCATCGTCATGGCACGCATATGGAAATCTACAGCCTGTTATCTGGAACGAGCAAGAACGCAGGTGTGCCGTTATCCAGATTCTTTGTATAAAGGACAACACCATCAGCAACACCCAGGTCTCTGAGCTGCTCGGGATCGACAGAAGAAGGGTTGCTGAGATCAGGAAGCAGCTGAAGGATACCAAGGACCCTCGTGATGTCGTCGACAGGGCCTTCTGGCCTCCAGCAGCGCTCACAAGGCCAGGACCCCGACTTCATCAGGAGGGTGTCAGACATCTTCGAGCACGACCCCAGCAGGTCCATCAGGGATGTTGCCAAGGAGCTGGACGTTTCTCACGTAACTTTGTTGGCCTGTGTGAATGAGGATTTGCGTTGTCACAGCTACAAACTCATGGTTGGCTAGCTGTTGACTTGTCTCCAAGACCAATGGCCCCTAGTTCCCCCGATTTGAATCCTATGGACTATTTTTTCTGGGTACCTTGAGCGACACACCAACCGACTGGCTCACAAACACAAGACCGCCTTGATCAACTCCATAATGAAGCAGGTCAGGATGTTGGACAGGGCCTGGTGGCCAAAGCCTGCTCCTTCTTCCGCGCAAGGATCCAGTGCGTCATCGACGCAGAAGGCGGATGGATAAATAAGCAGAATTTACACATCCGTACGAGCATTTTAATGTCTAAATAAATAAAATTGGACAGAAATTAACGATTTTACGGTGTATTTTAATTTGAGAGAATAAACACGCCGGATTTGATCTTACCACCCTGTATATAGTATATACTGTATATATATATTATATATATATTATAATCTTGATGGATAGGATGTAGGAAACAACTCATTAAGAAGTGAATGAAGAACGTTATATGCATGAGCATGGTGTATGCTCATGAATGTAGTTTGTTTCCTTATAAAATTCATTGTATGTGCATGAGCATTTTTTGTGCTCATGAGTGTATATATTTTTCTTGTAGAATTTATTTGTAAAATAGATCAGTTCTGATTTTCTCCTCATTGTGATAATATATATTAATCTTTTATAAATCCCTTGTGTACATTTACTTTGTGAATATCTGTGTCAGCCCCGTTAGAACTTACAAGAAGCTCCAAAGCTTACATGGCGCAGTCGGTATTTGAGGTAAGCTCGGCCTAAGATTTACGTAAGTGTAATTGGATTGTGAGATAGAAGAAATGGCACCCCATCCCCAACAATTCTTGCAAAGGCCACTAAGGAGGAGCTGTTGAATAAGCTCAGTGAGGCAAGAATCAAAGCAGGTCTACCGGAGGAGATGGAACGTCTGAAAGACTGAACAAGGATGAGTTGATTAGAGAACTCGTACTTGTACAGCATGGACTGTCTCGGAAGGGTGTGCCCAAGCGCTTAAGGAGGAAGAGCCGTCAGGGAGGAAATCTGACTCGTCGGAAGTGATGCTCGCCATGGTTATGAAGCTTATGCAAGACCAGCAAGAGTGGCAGAGGACTCTATTGGAAGTCTTGCGTGAAACTAGGGGAAGAGAGGAGGCATTTAGAGGTCAGACTCAGGGAAATAATGCTGTACACCAATCGGGATATCAACGGCAAAATGCCAAGAAATGGATGTGCCTCGCCTCAAGAGCCCTGAAGGAATGGACCTTGCGGACTTCGGGACTGGAGGGAACGGTTTGAAGACTTCACTGCGGTAACAAGGTTGACTAAGATGATGAATCAACACAGCGAGGTATTATCCGTTCAGCATTACACGAGGATTGGACCAAAATGTGGACTGAAGGTACAATCACGATCCCTGAAGATGCCAATTTGAAGGTCATTTTGGACGCCTTGTATGCCTACCTTCGACGTCATCGACATGTATTATTGGATCGTCAAGCGTTTCTTGAGCGAAACCAGTATGCAGGGGAAACTGTTGATCATATTGTACGGTGTTGAGACAATTGGACCGTAGTTGTTCTACGAGCATTCGTGTGGTGATCGTAAGGCTCATCAGGACGAGAGACTACGAGATAGGCTAGTCACGGGCCTACTCAAATCAACATGAGACAGGAGGTTCTGAAAACTCCGTTGAAGGAATTGTCTTTGGAAGCGACCTCACATATGTCGAAGTGTTGATTCCGTTGTGCCACCGACTCTGGACTCTCTTCGAAACGTCCAAACTTGTAAACAAGGTAAGCAAGTCTACTTACAAGACGAACAGACATCTTAATCAATCTAAGGCAGTGGTTCTCAAACTTTCAATACTGAGTACCACCTGAGAAACTATTCAGCTGTCCAAGTACCACCATGATGACCGATTTAAAATATAGCCATAATATGCCTTCTCAATTAGTTTTAACACACAGGAGACACGTTTATCCTTTTTGTGGTAATTTATTATACCCGAATTGTTACCTTTGAAACATTGTATTTATAATGCATTGTATTTTTCTGTTTTTTTAAAGTGAAAATGTGGAAAATGAAAACATCCCCACATACCACCGAGAGTGCTCGCGTACCACAGAGGGTGCTCGCGTACCACTGGTGGTACGGTACCACTGTTTGCGCACCACTGATCTAAGGGATACCAAGTAAAGAAGAAGACGAAGCCAAGTGGTAATGGATCCCATGTGGAAAGATGTCAAGCATGTTTTCGGATGCATGATAAAGGGATGTGTAAGGTAAGAGACTTGGAGTGTTACTCTTGTGGAAAGAGAGGGCATTTAGCATCCAGTGTTTACTGTGGAGACAAAAGAATGACCCATTCGTATGCGTCGTCCCCAGTGAGATTCAAAGCCCATGAGACCTATCTGTGATGGTCTCAGTGAGGGGGGGCATGATGGATATGGATGAGACAACTCATCAAGAAGTGAATGAAGAACGTTATATGCATGAGCATGGTGTATGCTCATGAATGTAGTTTGTTTCCTTATAAATTCATTTGTATGTGCATGAGCATGTTTGTGCTCATGAGTGTATATATTTTCTTGTAGGATTTATTTGTAAAATAGATCAGTTCTGATTTTCTCCTCATTGTGATAATGTATATTAATCTTTTATAAATCCCTTGTGTTACATTTACTTTGTGAATATCTGTGTCAGCCCAGTTAGAACTTACAAGAAGCTCCAAAGCTACAATATATATATATTTATATTTATATATTGCAAAGCATATTTGTATATATGCCCTGTCGTAGTAATTATTAACCAACAAGATTGACGCATTTTTATTTTGTTTGCATGCATAATCTGTTAAGTGTATGCAGCATGGAAATAAATTGAATTATACATGCTGCAAATACTTAAATGCATATATTGTCAATCAATTATATTTTTTTCGCTAGATAAAAAACTTATAAGTAAATATAAAATGTCTTCTTCACTTTTATGTATGATTTTTGTTATGCTTATTTTTGTCAGCAAGGTATAATTATTTCATTAAGGTTTAAATTAAAATAAATTGAAACATAGTCACTAAGATATTGTAGTTTGAAATATATAAGATAGAATTATGTGTGAAAGGGGTTTATTATTTTTTCTACGAAAAAAATCTTCTAACTGTGGCTTTTGGAGGTGCTTTGGGTATCCAGGACTATATCTATGATATATATATATATATATATATATATATATATATATATATATATATATATATATATATATATATATATATATATATATATTATATATATATATATATATATATTCGTTCAAATATCTTGTGAGATTGTAGGCAGACCCTCAGGATAACCATGAGGATCGATTTGTTTAGTCATCTGGGATTTGGGTCCTCAAAATAAAAAGTCTCTTGTCGTCAATTATCTACGTCATTATTCCTACACACTGAAGATCAGGTCTTCACTTACATAAATATGCAAGGAATTGTAGTTCTATTATTCCTTGATTTATGGCAACTCTACCGCCTCACTTGACCGACGCAGGCAATACGGAGAAGATAGAACAATGAGAAAAAACGTAAGATGGATTGAATGAAACATTAAGGAAGAAAATAAAATAAAACAAGAGATGATTTTTTTCATCAATAGACCAACCGGTAAAAGCAGATCTCAAACTTACTCTACTCATAGGACAATTAAAAAAGCAATTAAACAACTCACGTGAGTGCAGTTACCACCGGAATGAAGAAGCTCTTGTAGTATTTTTGAACATCGAAGGTACTTTTGATCAGGTTGGTTTTGATCACATTATTCATGGAATGCAAAATTATGGAGTGGACGACAAGACAAATTCGATGATAAGGCAATCTTCTAAAAATAGAGCATTTTTGCAGACCTGGGCGATGAGATTGTATCAGTGCCACCAACCAAAGGATTCCTGCCAACCCTAGCATGGAATCTTGCTTTCCAAGAAGCTATAGACCAGCTAAAACCATCAATTTATTAATTGCTTAGTTGGATGACTTTGTCTTTTGTGTTCGAGGTACACATCACCAAACTATCATCAGTGCAATTACAAGTGCCTCAATAGGCTTAAAAGTTGGACAAACACAAGAGGTACTATCATCAGTTCAAGTAAAACTAAATACATGTTTTTTTTTCGAAAATGCAAGTACATTTCCCTACACCTCAATGGAGCATATGTCGAGGGAGCTCGTAGCTTCAAATAATGTGGTTATAACTGACAATGATCCAAAGTGGAGAAATAAATTGAATATTCAATCTCTAGGGTCAAAAAGAGTCTCTCTGTTCGTAGACTTTCGTTGGGTCGATCTGGAGACTTAGTCCCCTAAAATCTAAATCGATATTCGAGAATTATGTGCAATCTATAATCAGTTATGGCGCTATTGTCTTTGCACTCAAACTTCTAGGCAGTAGGTCCATGAAGAATTAGCATAACATGGAGCTATGAAATTTAAACCTACTGCTCCTATGGAGATGTTTTGTAGCATCATTCCACTCTATTTTTGGGGGATGGAGGGTGCTTATTTCACTTGAACTAAAAATTAACATTTTGAAATCCATTGTATTGTTTGGCTTTCTTCATAAAGGAAAAAAACGATCAGATATTTTTAAAGCGATTATAAATACAATCATAAATGCAAAAGCACTTATTGCAAAAAGGTTAACTGCAAACGAATGTATCAGATCTGAGGAACTAGCGCCATAATGCTCCCAGCGGTGGCAAGATATGGAGCCCTTCCCCTACGGATACAGTCGCTTCTAGACAACTCCTGGACCGTCGTAGCAAAATAAATTATGTTCTTCCCATCAAAATCAAAGCATCTTTTAAAAAATAATGAAAAAGTAATTGAAATTTTACTAATGCTTATTAATTGTTTTATTCTTGTGCATTCAGTTTTTATTTGTTGTTAGAAATGTAAAATTGCTTTAATCTTTTATGAAGTTTTAATTTTAGATTACAATGTCTATTTAAGTATTTTTATACACAATTACTTCATATTAATAACGATTGGTGAAAAGAATAAAAATTAAACTCCTATGGAATGGTTCAAGCACTTAGGTAGGGAGCAATTAAACATTTTGATAAATATTTGAAGATAAAAAATATCCCAACTCCTTAACAAAGGGCACCTTTCTTGTCAAATAATCAGGGTAACGATGCCAAAACAATTGTTGTATTGGAGATATTGATCTCCTTGGTTAAATGGACGGATCAAGGATCAAACAGGCGCTTACGAATGTAGACAAATGGTTTGACCAAAAATCGCTGAACTTGGAAACACAAATATATATTTTCAAGCGTAAATTGAAGCTATCAGAAATGTATCCAGTAATTTATATGGAGATAAAAATGATCGAAAACCCATATTGATATTTTCTGACAGTATGTCTGACATCAATATCACATACCTACATAAAACCAGGCTACCTCTTAAGTCCTGAAGTTATCGTTTGCAAAGATGCCATCAATAAATACAATTGCTCTGTCACGTTAAGGTGAATTAAAGGTCACAACGGAAATAAGTCTGCTGACGTATTAGTAAAGGATGATGTCCTCAGAGGCACATCAATTTCAGTAACCGTGTCTTTGTGTTGAGCAAAGAATTCCCTCAGACAAGAATCCTATGGCAAATGGTGAGCCGTATGGACAAATATGAAGTGTTGTGACCAAAAAAACTTTTCATCACAGAGACCTTTGTTGGCAAAAAAATATTAATTACTACTAATTTCAATAATTATAGGAATAGCACTAAATCGACATCTCTTCTAAATGAGGAAGGTAGAGAGTTAGGAAACACATTAACATATCATCTGCTTACTTAAAGAAAGAAAATAAGGCAAATTGTAGAAACTGTCTAGGGACAAAACTGTTTTCAGAGGATAATATTTGATTTTTTTAAATTTTATGATCCTTCAATACATTTTTATTAATAAAGACAATAGCTATTAAGGCTAATACAGTCTTAAGTTCTTATAAGATTGATTTATTCTAGGAGCTAACCAAAAAATTATATATATATGTAAATATATATATATATATATGTATATATATGTATATATATATATATATATATATATATATATATATATATATATATGTATATAATATATATATATAGACCCAAACCGCTATGTAATCTCTTATGTTAACTTTTTATCCATGCTAAGAATATATTCGCCAGTTTTGCTTCAGACTTTAAAAAAGTGATCATCAATCTTACCCAAGCTTTATCCCGCAACAATATTATTATCTCAATGAGTGCATAAGGAGTATGGATATCATATCTTAAGACGAATTTATATATATATACATATATATATATATACATATATATGTATACATGTATATATTTATCGTTAATGAGACATATTTATGTTATAACTTAATTATAATAATTTATTTTCTTTGTAACGTAAGTGGATTACGACTTGGTCTGATCTTTCTTAAATATACTTAATTTTACAAATTATAAACACTCATAAAATACCTTTAGTTCCCTGTATATTATAATAATGATGATATACGTTCACCTCAAAATTATATAAGTATTTCTGTAGACGAGTTGATCAAAATACAATTATTTTTAGATTTCTTCTTCAGAAATTTAGACTTCCTCTAAAGTCTCCTATAAAAGATTAATTAATTTAGCAACATCAGTTTGTTCCATGCTCAAAAATAATGAAGAATTTCTCTTGTTAACCGCCGCACTCCCGTATGGAAACTTTTCTCTATGTGGTTTAGAGCTTAAGGTCTTAAACATGAAAAAAACACTTTTTATTGCTTGAATTATTTCTCAGAAAAGTCATAAGTTTGAAAAAGAAAAATATTAATGTAGACAAAATTTGTACTTTTAATCAAACTATATATAAAATAAGTGATATTGTGGATACAGTAACTAATTTCAAGAAATACTATGTTTGTTTCATGTCATGAAGTCTCTTTTAACGGAATTCATAGTAGATGGTGACTTCTGAAAAAATAATTGATATAAGTTGGAGGAAAAAAGTATCAGGATAATTATTTTAGAAGACTAAAAATTTAATTTTGAATTAATAATATTTGCAAGAAAGTAAAATATTTTACTTGTTTTGTGTAAGGATTTTTTGTGAATAGAAACAATTTATAATATACAACTATGAATTTTCATTAAGTGTAATAGTTGTCCGATAAGGATAATCAACGTAACGAATTGGTTATCTCATTATATTAAAACTGGATTTGTTTTTTGTTTTTCCAAATCAAATAAATGATGATCACTGTTTGCTTCTAGTATTTTCTGAAGACAAGTTATGGGACAAATAATCTACTGTTGCAGATTGTCTGACAGTGGCAGTTCTAGATAAACTTATTTTAATACAATATAAATACTAAGCTCTTTTTAAAATCATTTTGATGTTTTTTTAATGTTCTGAAATTAAAAGCCATCCACTGTTTTTCTAAAAATTTGAAATGTTAAACATGATGGTAAGTATTTGATTGCAATAAAACAATTAGGACATATTGCAAAATTCTGATGAGCTTTATAAACTTTCATTTTGCAATGGATCACAAAACAAAACAGATCTCTGAACCTAAATAAAAGTTCTTTTTTGAAGAGGTATTATTTTATTATGTATTTTTTGCAGTAATGCGCTTGCACATATATACATATAAGTGCATAGTAGTCTTTACAAATTGCTATTTTGTTGGTAGTCTCCTACTCATGGATCTAAGTAAGTGCACGGAAATACTTATTGTGCTTTTAAACGTTTGTATGGTTTTTTTTTTTTGCTTTCTTGACTAATTCCAAGTCAATAAATATCTACACTAATGAATATATCCCAAAAAGGGCATTAACTTTCCTTATGCATACTTGAGGAGAAATATATATATATATATATATATATCAGACTTGTTGACGTTCGCGAAAATTGTCGTGCGTCGTTCGTTTGTTGTTCACCAAAAGTTATTGTTCATCATTCGTCGTTCATTGTTATTTTTAATTTAAATCGTTCATCGTTCCTCGTTCGTTTGTCGTTCGTTATTCTGAAAAAATTGGCAAAGTTTTTATTAGATAGGAATTTTTTCTCGCCGTTCTGAAAAAAGTGATGACGTTTTTTTTAGAAGAGTAATCTTTCCCCAGAAAATGAAAAAATTGGCTCCAAAAACGAACGACGAACGATAAGGAATTTTCCTTATCGTTCGTCGTTCGTCAAAAACTTTGCCGTTCGTCGAACGACAACAAATGAACGATAAATCAACAAGTCTGATATATATATATATATATATATATATACCAGGTGAAGGAACAAAAAGGGCCGTATTTTATGAACAACTTAGTTCAACTATATCTCTGGATAGAATTAATGAATTAAATTGATTTTTTCGGAGGTTCGAGATCTACTATAGACATGACTAAACATTGATATCAAAAATTCCCTAAACAAATACAAGTATAAGAACAGAAGCCAAATTTCGAGCGACTCCCAGGCGACGCACATCTGAACCCAAATGATCATGGTACAACAGGAAATAAATAATTTTATTGCCATTTTTACAAATCAAAACTTCAAACCATACTAAGCATTTGCTCAATTAACTTGAACCATTTCCACTTGATGATCCACTGAACCAGGCCATCATCTGCTGCAACTACCTCTCAATCTTTCTTAGGTCTGACTCCATTTCCTAGGATCCTCTCTAATTTGGACCTGAATGCCTTACAGCTGTTGATAATGTATTCCCTGGCGTCCCAATTACGATTTATTGAGGCCGTCAATGAGTCCAAGGTGTTGCGGGGCATCACATTGGCGATCATGGAGAACTCACTCCATACGGAGTAATCCAAAGTGTTTGCATCAGGAGAGGAGGGGTCAGTGAACATTATGATCCCAGAATTGCTCCTCTTCTTCGCATCAAACAGTCTCTGTCTTCAATAGAGTGATTCGTTTCTCTACCTTGAACTTATTACATAAACACAGGAAACAGGAGAGGGAAAGACAGAAGAAGATTGACAGCATACTCAGAGACAGTTCATCTTTTCTTCAGACTTTCACAGCGGAAGTTTTTAATTCATATAGAATTGCGGAAGTGGCAGAGTCGGAGATGGCAAAAAAAGTGGAAGCAGAAAGTGACCCTTTATCAAGGTTGAAAAATTCGTTGATTCAGGGAAAAAATTCTGCAAAATCCATATCAAAAATTATTCACAATGATTCTGTATTCACTCGTCCTAATGACATTCTTAACTGCTTTTACTCACAATTCCAGAAAGTTGTTCATTCCAACTTTATCAACTATCCAAGACAAAGGAAAATTAGAGCGTGCAAAATTTATACCTAGGAAAAATTAGATCGTACATCAAGAATAAATTCAACGGGAAGAAGGCATCTGGTGTGGATGGTATATTCGGGGAAATTTATACATTATTTCCTGAAGAAGCTGCCCCTTCCTTCTTCGCATTGGAGAATCAATGGAAAGAAAAGGAAGGCTATCGAAATCTATGACAAACATTAGAAGCCAACTCTGAGGTGCAATTAATAAAAAGAGTTGAAATTCGTTCTGATTCCTAAAAAGGGTAACGGGACCGAAATCAATCATTGGAGACCCATCACAGTCCTTAATCAGTCCTATAGGATTTTATCCGGAATCTTAGCGCAAGATATGGAAAAAAGAGCTCAATAAAAAAATTGAGAATAGCCATAAAGGTTTCTTAAGGAATCGCAAAATTTCCGACGTTTCCCGAAATATCCAAACAGTGATAGACTCTGTCAGGACTAGAGGAAACATGGAGCTTTGGTGGGAATAGATTTCAAAAAAGCCTTTGATTATATCTCCCACCAACAGATACTTCGATCGGTGAGGAAATTGCTGCCAAAGGAATTTTTCAACCCTGTTCGTGCTCTTCTGCTAAATGGATCGTCAGTGATAACCTTAGGAGGCCTTGAAAGTAAGCAATCTTACTAAGGACAAGCTGTAGACAGGGATGTCCGTCTGCACCTCTTCTCTTCATAGCCGCTATTGAAGAGCTTGTAGTTGAGTTAAAGCAAAATATAGCGAATTCGGTGTCCAATTTCATGAATCAAAACATCTTATAGACCTTTACGCGGATGATATTACTCTAACATTAGAAGCCAACTCTGAGGTGCAATTAATAAAAAGAGTTGAAATTATTCTTAAAACTTTCGATAAGTTCAATGTAAGGTCTGGATTGGAATTGAACCGATCTAAAACTTTCCCTATAGGTTTATGGGATCCTTTGGAGGGTAAGATGGTCCATAATTGCTTCGTGAAAAAGAAGGTTTCGATCTTAGGAATTGACTGGGGTTCCAAGGGCATTTTCGAGAACAATTGGAATAAATTGTCCTGCCTCATCAATAACTGGATCTTAAATTTTAGACGGTTTAATCTCCAAAAGAGAATTGACCTCTACAATTCTCAAATCGTTCCTGCCGTGTTGTATAAGGCTTCCATCTCTCCTATAATCGCAGAAAAGGCTTTGGTGGAGGAAGATGTTTGGCTCCTCAAACTTTTCCATCGACGTTATCTTCCAACACTAAAAAGACCTAAAAACAAATTGGAGGAGGTCTCGCTCTTTTATCTCAGATTTTACCAAAAATCTATCTTAAAGTTTTTATTGGCATCACTAAGAATCCGGATAAGGAATGGAGATGTACTATAACAAACAATGATTTGTATGTTCGTCTACTCTTTGAAACTGATCTTACCAATGCACAAACTGCGAGGCTATCAGAGATTTGGGGTGCCGCGCAACGGATTATTTGGAGATGGGTCCCTAACTTTAAAAGCGACTGCACTGTGGATATCATTCGCAAACACACCAAGAAAAAGTTATTTTTCAAAAATCTCGATAGTCCATCAGTATTGGAAGAAAAGGCAATAAGTAATAATATTTTAAGTCTTCATCGTACAACGCCCGATTGTCTATTTCGTGATGGACGTTTTCGTTTTCCTTTGGAAAGAGCAGCCCATTTACATGGGGTCCATGGCACCTCAAAATGTCATCTTTAAGCTTTTATGAGGGAGCTGAGTCTATTGCCAACGTCTATATAAAAAAGCTTTCCCTTCCAGGGGAATGGAAATCAAGGATATTATATTCTCTCTCTGGAATCTACGACGGAAAAAAGTTCACGGCTCAGTTGCAGATATCTGCTGGCTGTTTATCCTTTGATTTCCATTGCTTTAATTGTGGCAAGTTGTACAACGACGTCGAGCACGCTTTTGTTGACTGTCCACTTGTCATAATATTAAAAAAGTTTCTAACAATCAACGTAAGGGGATTTAAGGTCATCAACTGCAAATATACGAAATCAACAATCCTCTTCGGTCTTCTAAAGAAAAAAGGTCACAATTCCCATAAAAGTCAAGCTATTGAATTTGCTCTGTCAAACTCCAAGCCTACATAGCGAGTTGTTTGATGAAAAAAGAAATAGTAAAACCATCTATTCTTCGATCTGTGATGCTCTCAGCTGCCGCCCGATACACCACCCTCTCCCTCAAGATCCCCTCCGACACCGAGGACTCATGGGTCCATGCGGGGAACGTCATCAAATTTTATCCATCCAAATCAAAAGAATATTTTAAAATTATGCAAAAAAATATTGAAATATTTTAAATAGATACCCATTTGATAATTAGTTTATTGTTTTACCTCTTGTTTAGATTTTATTATTAACTATAATGTTTATTTTACTTATATATTATTTTTATATAATTTTATATAACATCCAAACAATAAAGGAGAGAAGAAAAAAAAATTGCTCCTTTCACCAAGTTAAGCAGCTTCTGACACCTCATCATCCTCGACTATCTATGGCAAGCCTTTCTTTTAGGTCCAAACTCAGATGCGGCGCTATTGTTTTTAAAAAGCGCTTGATTTATTTGGTTGTTTGAGAAGAATGCTGCTTACAGCTCTTTAAGAAAAGATAGAGCAAAACTGGTTTAATCACATAACAGAACAAAACCAGTATTTTCTAGGGGTTCTAAACACTTATCCATAGGACAAAAAATATTTTTTGCTTTAAATAACCATCGCGGCCCTTTTTGCTCCTTCGCCCGGTATCCTGCTTGAACCAATTAATCGCCTTAGCCTCATCAATCCTTTTAAAAGCATGAACCATATTTAATACAGCTCTCTTTTCTTATCGACGTTTAACTTATCGATGCCCTTCAGTTATAAACTTACACTAATAATTTTTCCTTCGACATTTTAGACATTAAAGAAATAAACCCTTTTGAGTTTTTCAAATCTATCACGTATGTCAATCGGAAATTTTTAATAAAATGCCGCCTGATTCATTTCGAATTTGAATTCACACTGGCTATTTCTTACACTTTAAAGCCATAGACCATGGGCATATCGTATAATTCAACAAGATTTAGACCTTTCATACGAAAGAATTTATCCTGAACATCCTTAATCAAAACAATAAACACCCTCCACTTAAACTTCTTGTCCCAGTCAAGAGTTTGAATTTCACAGAGCTTCTCAGTTTTCTTTCCTTTTTTAGATCACTTGTATAGAGTTTCTTAAGCGGGTGGTCTATCGAGCGGGCGACTTTAACATTTTATTCAGGTTATAGATATAAAGACATAAGAACTTATTGCATTCTTCAGAGGCATACGTAATTGTGCACAATATAAACAAATATTATATCTGTATTATCAACTTACGATGACGTAATACCAATTACTTCGTTTATATTGGTCACAGGTGACAGCTGAACGATGTTTCTTTGCTATTGAAGGGAATAAGCTCTCTATATCTTTATATCCCTATGGGTAAAATCAACTAACTCTCTCACCTTTAATATGATGCCGGTCAAGCTCCCAGATGGTGATTCTTCTTCTTGATTAGAGTGTAAAATGAAGTCTGAAGAAAGAACTTCTTAAGATTGTGCTAAGAAGCACCGGAAAGGGAGGGAGACAGGGAAGCACGTAGCAGAAAAGACGAAGATTAAAAAGGCAAAGCAGATCAATATAAAAGAAACATTCCCTAGATACAAGGATTAATTCCACACTCCAGGAGACTACCACAGCAAAATAGTCTTCCGATAAGCACAGTAAATAATACTATATATCTCCACAGTTTATATAGCTCTCCAGAACACAAACAAAACGTTACTTCTGCACAAACACTATTCAATGTATGTAGCGTAGAGAGAACGTTCGCTAGTGTCAACGGACACACAAAACTCTTCCTTTTTATGCAATAAGCGATGGTTCCGAATTTGTAATACTCGATTTTCATTTATATATATATATATGTATACAAATGTATATATATAGGGTGGTCCAGGAAAACTTTTTCAATAGATGCTCTCGGTTTTCAGGTGTTCAGACCCTGGTATCTTTAAATGGCTTCCCCTTTCGATCCGGTAGCAAAGAAAGCTTACACATATGTCGAAAATATGTTGAATTCCTCAAACTTCCACTCTGTTGGAGATGAGAAATCTGATATTTTTAATAGGAATTGCTGATGATACAAAATTTACGGTACAATGGCAGATATCCCAAGATCTCATTCACTTTATATATCCAAGCAAAGATTGTGGAAAACTTTATGACTCTACTTTACAAGCTTTTGATGATTGCCATACATAAACCAACATTAAACAATCCATATATATGTATGTTAGAGGTCTTCAGACTCTAGATGCAAATAATTTTTGCAAAGCTTTTGTCCTTTTCAGTCTTTTCAGATCCCCTCCTGCAAAATATAGAGCAATGAATAGTACTTTTTTAAATGTCAAAGCTCTTTTAGCTAACAAGTTTACATCTCACTCTCCTATCAATCTGTGGGAGGTAAGGGCAATCATCCTAGCGGTGGCGATTAGATACGAGGTGTTGAACCTCAAGATCTCCTCTGTCATAGATGAAAAGTGGAGTTGGGCACCCTCGAGTTCGCTCCCATTTCGAAAATATATCTAAAAACTGTTACGTAAATTCAAGGATTTGAACTAAAAGTTTATGGTTTATGCACCTTAATTCATTCTGACAAGTTATTTAATTGAAGTTTTATTTTTGCTTTGGTTCATACGTGATGTTAAAAAATGTATACTAAAATGTGTAATTTGGTTCTTCTACGCATTTTTTATATTTTCTTTTTCGTGCATGTATATTTTTAATGGGCTGTGGGTAAAAAAATATTCTTTTTTTGTCGTTATAAAAAAGACGAATGGCTATGTTTATTTGTTCCTTCTATTATAAAGCATCAATATTTCAGTTCATGTCAATTATAGTTTGCCTCACAGGAGCCCATTCTGTCCACCCAATTTTAAATACAACTTCCATTGTGTGAGCTTCAATAGCTGCAATGGCGACTCCAATTTTGTGTTGCAAATCGTCAATCCTTTTTGGATGGCTGGCATAACAATAATTATTAACGGCTCACCACAAAAAATAGTCGAACGGAGTCAAAAAGTAGCTACGAAATCGTCAGTTGACATTGTCGTTTCGGCTGATAATGTGATTATCAAATACAGTGCGCAAAAGATTCAATATAACTCCACCTGTGTGTAGTGCCATCTTGTTGGAACCAAGTGTCATTGATGTCTTCCTTAACTAAAAGGAAAGAGCGGTCAACGCAGTTCAGGGGAAAAGGAAAAAAAAGAGTGTGTGTCTAAAGAGTTCCAAAAAGAAATAGTTTATTGCTATGGATAGAAACATAGTTCCTTTTTTATAATTACATTTTTAACCCTTGATACAATTGGTTGTAGATGTTTCAACGAATCAGAAGATGTTCAAGAATTTATTTCATGTTTTTACTGTATTATCAAGGATGAGGATCACTCCGTGAGGAAGGGAGTCCTTCTACAAGGCTATGGCCTAGGTTCGGCCATTTGGAGGAGTGACTCACGGGGAAGCTCAAAGAATCGCAGAGGAGACGCTTGGAAAATGTTATGGTGTACTTGATGTTATTTTTACCATATTAAGTATTTTTAATCAGACATATATTATTATATATGGCCAGATCCGCATAGATCTATCTGGTTGATGCTACTATCTTCACGCTTTTGTGTTTTTCTCTCTTTTTAATTATTTAAGGAACTATGTCTAACCATAAAAGATAAGCTTACCTTGTGACTGTTGATCACTTTTATTGAAATATAATTTGAATATAATTTAAAGAAATATTTCATTTAAATCTTAAAACAGATTATAGCTAAGCATTATATATATTTCCATGTTTAATTTCAGATTAAAAATTATGCTGTTTAAACCCTTTTCAAACTTTTCAGGATATACCAGCCTGAGATTGGAATGGATCGTCTTTTTTTGCTATCTCGGCAAGACCAATTTTAAGATTTATTATAGGAGTCCAGTCTTCTCTACATATACGCAGCACTTTATAGTCGATCCTTTGTTCCGGCTGGCTTGGAGGCGTTTCTGTACAATTTCTTAAATGTTTTAGTGTATTTCTTTTGCACTGGGGAAGGCGTAAATCCTGTCCCTTTGAATTTTATACTGTATTCTTTTGTTAACCCATTAAAGACGAGTGGCAGGTTTTCCTGCCATTCAATTTAAAATGACGTAGAAGAAGTTCCATCTAATATTTTTCCTTTGTTTAAGTTTTAACTTGTTCTTAATACATTTTAGGTTAACTAAGTAATAATGTTCATTGCCATATATATAATATTCTTTCGTCAATTCAGTTTGAACACAAGCTAGTATAGTAAGAATTGTTTGAATTGATATGTCTCATAAATATGGCCATGTATAAGTATAGTTCAGATCAAAGTTGTTCAAAAATTTAGCTAATTGGATTCTTGAATTGTATAAAAATAACATGGCATTAATATTTTGTTCACTTTTTTTTTTTTTTTTGTGGTGCAACAAACTTTAGTGGCAGGATATCCTGCCACTCGTCTATAAATACTTGAAATTAAATTTTATGACATAACTTATGGTTTTTGATCAATTCCTTATAAAATCATAAACATAATCGAATAAAGTATGTTCTCTCGGTTTTTTTATTATTTTAAAGTGCACTCATGAGGAAATTCTCCATCTTCGATTTGAAAATATTGCAAAAAATATTCATACACAAAATTGCAATGTGGTAGGAAGTGTACCTCCATTGATGCTAAGAATGACCAAGATGAAAAAGGAACGAGGCTACATGGAAAAAATATTTCACTTGTGTAGTGGAAAAATAACAAGCTTGTCACAGTAGCCTCAAATAAAAATTAAAATCCATTTCTAACAGCTATCAGGTGGAATAAGGTCAAAGGAAAACACATAAATGTCGAAATGTCCAATTGTATGTATTAGTATTTACAATATGCTCGTAGGCGGTGTTGACCTTTTTGACCAGAATGTATCCTATTATATAGTGAGAATTCGTTCCAAAAAAATGTGATGGCCAATTTTTGCATGAAGTGTAAATTCCTAAGCAGTTTGTCTAAGGAGAATATATCAAAAGGAAAAAAGACATATAATTTTGAGAAAATAAGATAACTATTGCAATTGGTATTTCAAAAAAGTTTGGAATTTTTAAGAAAAACAGATCCTAGAGTACATCCCAGCAGGCCTGCTACAATGACTTTTCGCTACAATAGAGGGCAACATTGGAGGTCAAAGGGGAGTAGATCGAATTCAAAACGTCACCACTTTTCCTCCAGAATATATCACTAAAATGTTTGATGTACCTTTACACTCCGAATGTACTGAACCTTTCCATACAAAATAAGTAAATTAATTTAGAATAAGAAATATAGCAATACATATTGATATTTGTATGTATGTTATAACAATAACAGTTATCTTGTATATATGTTGACAATTGTTTTTTAAAGTTGCATTTAAAAAGAAAATAAACATGATTTTATAGCCGAGTGGCAGGAAATCCTGCCGCTCAAAAAACCCGGTTTTTCAGTATTTTTTCTCCAAAATTTTATCGGATATGTGAAGAAACGATAAAAATCAATTTATATTCTCAAAAATTTATTGATTTATGCGACAAAATAATCTTCGCCTTTAATGGTTTAATGTAACTTTTTTAGTGCGCATAGATTTCTCAGTTTTATCATTCTTTAAAAAAAATTAGGTTCTTCTTATACTTTCTTATTTTTTATGTTTTTTATTCTAAAAAATATGTATGTGAATAAAAAAGTTCAGTTTAGATTTACAATTATTTAATATTATCGGCAACCCATTATTCTTTAATGCTGCTAATAAAAATGGATCCGTTATGCTAGTATATTCAATCACCTTTAATCTTTACCTATTTTCCTTATATAAGACAGTTTGAGAGACAACTCTCCAAAACATTTTGACGCCTCATAACATATTTCTATTATAATATCAAAAACATCTCACATTTTAGCCTTAGCCCTAAATGATGTTATGAAGTATGGATGAAGTGATAAAATGAAAGAAAGTGTTAGGGAACTAATTTGCATACAAGCAAAATAAAAAATACAAACTAACACAAAAAAATTGTGTTAGTTGTTCACATTTTCCTTCTAAGCTAACTTTTTAAATATACATATATACGACGTAATTACAATATTTGTCATTTAAGAACGGATTTTATAGTTTATGTTTATTAATTAGATAATTATGTTTTGAACTTTTTATATTTGTGTCCTAATTTTGTGTCGCTGAACCCCTGACAGACTGAGAATTTGAATTCTATTGAATAATCTAGCTTTAAATTTTTAGGCCAGAGTTGACAATTTGTAGGGATATTTAGGAACAAAGTCCTTCAACGTCAAATACTATACATACTCGTATATTTATACTGATTAAGGGCACCTACATGCTTTATAGGTTACAAGGATACACCTCAGAATTGAACATGTTACACAGGCTATCATCATTTTTCTTCATTCTACCGTATTCAAGGGATGCATACCAAGGTCAAGCCATAAAAAGATCGCTCAGTACATTAAGGCGTATTCAATTCTCAATGCTGAGAGCGTAGGTTCGATTCCCGAGAGGAGCAAGTCATTATTGTAAACCTCATTGATAAGATCTTATGTTCGATAGACTAATTTACACGCTAGTATGCTTATTTATATCCAGTCGGATGCATTTCTACTGAACCAAAAAGGCAAAAAAAAGGACAATTGACGTTGTTGTTGTATCCATGTTGAAACCTCTGGCCATATAGTTTATATTGTAGTAAGTTGTAACTTTATTTTTTTTAATATATTTCAGTTAAAAAAACATTCCAAAGTAATTGCGTTACAAACAAAACATAAATAGACATTGTAGTCTAAAATTATTACTTTGGAGAAGAAAAACACCAACAAGTATGACTTTATTTTTGAGTACAAGTTGATCGGCTCTAACACAATTCTATTTAATTCAAGTCTTCTTGAGCCGTGCAACACTTCTATTCATTATAATTAAGTAAATTTTTATACCCCTTTGATTCTTCAAAATGGCTACTGAAAGTGTTCTCATATATACTTGTTGACTATGCTTTGCTTCGTGGTAACAATTAAGATATATACTATAAATATATATATATATAAAGAAAGTTTTTGTTCTTTAATACGAAGGGGCTTTCTAAATTGGTCCAATTATTTAATTACGCTTTAAAAGGACCTTTTGTATAAACATATTTATCACGGAAAGGAACAAAGAGATGCTTGATTAAATAACTTTTGATAAATCTTTGTTGTTAGGCAAAGGTAGATTGATGATGATATAAGCAAACATTTTATAAGGGAATAAAGAGATAATAGCTACTAAGACAAAAAGTTAGAACAAAGAAAACTCATATGTTAGTAAATAGTCATATTTTCTCATACATTCGATTATGTTTGGTTTCAACACTGGCAGGAGCAAAGAGAAATTGCAACCGAAATGAGAAACATTTCATACATTATTATCACTAGGTTGGATTTATATATTTTTTTGTATTTATATATATATTATTTTTTAATGTATATATTAGTGATGGGTCACGAGTAAAACTCGTTTTTAATACTCGAGTTTTATTTAGTAAGTAAAAAAAGTCTTCAAATACTCGACTCGTGCATGAAATCGACAAGCTTTTACTCGTTACTCAGAGGAAAACTCGTTACTCGAAAAAAAAAAACTCGTTACTCGGAGACAAACTCTTTACCCACGTGTGAATTTATTATTCAACGAAAAACTCGTCCCTTCAAATAATATATCTGGACCAACCAAGAGCTTCAGAAGGCATTAATTTTTAATAATAATTAGTTATGACTCGGTCTTATTGTGGTACTTTATGTAAGGAATATGTTATAATTTATTGTTTTAAATAGATTTACTGTTCCTTTACTAATCATCCTAGCTTCATAAAAATAAATATAAACAATACATCATCTAAAAGTCAGGAAACGACCAGGATACGTTTTTTCGCCGGGATCCTTTATGATTCTGAAAGATACGACATAAAAAAAAGAATTTTTCCTATTTTTGTTTTTTAATTAAAAAAAGAAAGTGAAGACGTTTTTTAGAGAAAAAAATTAAAAAAAATTGAAATATTAAGAATTATTTTCTAAAAAAACGTCCTCACTTTCAGAATGACGAGGGAACAAATATATTAAAGTCCCGGAACGTTCAAAAAACAGGCGGGCCGGGTACCCGGTTGTTTCCTGATATAATTATATATACATATAATATTTGAGCTGTGAATAAAAAAAATTCTCTCTTTTTTATATGCATATATAATAATAATAATGTTTTTGGAATGTCTTTTTCTTTTCAAGCAACTTCAAATGGAACAATCCAGTGAAGAAGAATCTTCAGTCTCATAAAAATTACTTAGAAACGTCACTAATTATCTCAAAAAGCCTCAATCTAATGTTTGAGGGGATTTTTTCGATCCACTAGTCTTAAAAAGACAATTTTTTCAAAATATACAATGATAATAGAACAAGTATTTCAACGAACAAGAAGTTTGTTTCGAAGAACTGAATATTAATTTAGACTTTGATATCAAGAATTTATGAAAAATATCACTTCTAGCTCAAAAACCTGTAAATCCTAAAAAAATATATATTATAGTAAAACTGAGCGCGAGGGATAAATCTTAGAATTTGACAAAATAAAGGACTTACACCCTATTTTTCAAATGAGCAAGAAATCCCGAACTGCAGAGAACTTCTAATTCGTATGTATGATTATTGCATATCAATCAGGATGTTAAAGGATGATCTAAAAAAATACAAGTATTCCTGGGAGTATCAAATTTTCTTCTTTTTCATATATATTTTAAATAAAAATGAGCTCTTTCAAGTAACGAGTTTTTTTTGCGAGCTTACAGTTTTACCCGAGTTACGAGTAAAAACTCGTAATACTCGAGTAATTTTTCTTACTACTCGCCCAAGCTCGAGTAGTAAATTTAAGCTCGTGACCCATCACTAGTATATATATTATATTTATAATTTTTGTCACTTTATAAAACAAATTTTAGAAAAAAAATATATATCTTTATTATCATATGATGCATATTGTCCTTGATATAGACTTTTTCATTTCCATCTTAAGAGTGATTTATTTTACCGCAGTTGTCATAACATTAGCCAGATATATCTTGATTTATTTGATATCTTGCTCGAACGATATACTTGGTCATTAATCTATGTATTTGCCATGTTTTTATTCTTAATCATATTAAAATAAAAAGCTTTCTTAAATCTATATCGCAGTTATTGTTTATATATAAATGTTTATTTATCTAAATTTACTTTGTTGGTGTTTTGAGACATGGAATGATGAAGAAATACTAAAGCTTCAACAGTTTACTTCTTCAACAAAAAAAAGAAAATATTTTGAGGAATCTTCGCAAAACTTAATACAAAATCCAGTGGGTTTTTTTGGCCAATAAGCGTAACTGTATGCAAGTTTAGTAGACATAATCGATCATTCCAGTAAAAAAAACTTTAAAAGGGATAAATATAATATATTTAAAAGAATCTAAGCATAAATATAATATTTTTTTGTCAAACTTTATAAATGTATCATTTGTAAAATGGCCGCATTGTTGAAGTCCCCCGACACTCTATTTGTATTTGCTAAGGCTTAGTGAAAATGACGATGACTTTTATATATGGGTATTTAATTGATAAACCAATATATGTTGTATTTCTTTTTTATCTCAATGATATCGAGCTATGTGAATATTTCTAGTGAATGCAAAATATCTCATGTTTTGATTCTATCGGCATAAAAAACATAGCTTTCAACGCCCCTCCCTCCTATTGTTGTATTTGGTAAGCGCTATATATATATATTTATTTATTTATATATGAATGGAACTATGATTAAAGATATCATAATATAATTTTCAGCGTTTTCCGAGATAAATACCTGAAACTTTAATATAAAGTTTAACATATGTACCAAAATTATCCAATTTGGTGATGATCAAATGGTATATCCAGTTGGCATGGAATCTTCCAAATATGACAAAAATTTAGCATACAATATAAGGCTAATGGTGAGTCATGGGTCTTACAAATAATTAAGAGACAGAAGAGCGATGTTCGAAAACAAAAATTGTTTACTATCGTCATGGATGGATTTGTATCCCAGGACGATAAAATTCGACTCTTCCGACGGAGGTTGCACAGAAAATTTTATATATCCAGCAGTGTAGAGCTCAAATGCACACGAAACAAACAGTTATTATTGGAACACAAAACACACACATCCGTACGCTTTAACAGATAGACATTCCAATGTAAAATTGATATTGCATATAAACATTTCTTAAGATAGCTTTAAGCATTCGTCATATAATAACTAATGTCATACGAGTACATACAAGTTATGCACTGATTTGTATAAACTCTACATAATGCAATAAGCAAAAAGTTCTCAAGAACAATCCTAGCGGTTTGAAATACAAACATATACCCCTTGAAGAATGGTTTAATGAAGAAATCATTATAATTCTTTTGACAAATATTGTTTTTACCTAAAGCTTCATTATGATGGTTTTTAAAAACTGATCCTTGGATTAGGATTATAAGCTCTTTGTATAATCAATAAAATAAGCTCCTAAGAATTTATTAAGCGTGTTGGAATTCATATATATTTATCATTAGAAAAGGATCAAAGTTATAACATCATACTTTTAACAATACGATATTCTTTAAAATTAATGTACTTCCCCCCAATAAAGCTAAACTTTTTATTATTTTTATTCATTCAAGTGATGTATTGAGCAAAATAAGAAAGACCTCGATGAAAAAAGCTAGAATTATGGCAACTACCATTAAAAAAGGGAGTGTAGAGCTATCATGCGTTTTCCTTATATCCTTCACGTTTTTTATTTAATGTTCCTACTTTCTCCTCCTTCAAGGAAATACCTCCTGAGAGGCATTTTGAGACCTTTATTTTTTTTATATTTAATGATAATGATAACTATGTCATGGTTCTTTAATTTTTGTGAGAATGTGCGAATGAAGAGAAATCATTAAGGGGCCATGCTATCCCAAAGGTGTGCTAATTACTCCCAAAGAGTCTATGTCAGGATATATTTATATAAGTTAGGCAGCCATTAAAACTTTCTCTCTTATTGGTGCTCTCCTCAAGCAAGCGAGAACAAATAATTATAAATATGGAATGTGCAAAAAAACAAACAAATATACAGTGAACCCCCGCTATTTCAAAATAATGTTGTAGATACCGACCGCGAAATACACCCTTTTGGAAATTAATTGAGACAAAACCTTTTACCCTTAAAAAATCTGCTTTGACTGAATTGTAATTAGCGAGTGTTTGCTGTTTAATTCAGTGGTTGGATAAAAATACTTATTATTACTTGCGAAGGAATCAGATCATTGTGTCAGTGTTCACTTATTGAGCGAGTAATTTATGAGTGCAATATTATGGATTATCTTAGGACGAGGCCTTTTTTAGTGGGTCTTTTATTTAAAAAGCAAATATAACATAATATATGTAATAATAAATAATAAATAACAAGAGGGGTTGTGATAATTAAATTGATAAATAAACATTTTAGTTTAAAATTAATCCTCTGAAGCAAAACTCATCACATCGTTAAACATCATGATCAAAATTATATGAAATGGAAGTGAGTAACACGAAAAAGAGAAATAAATTTTGTAAATAGTATATACAACATCTTTTATTGCACGGCTCCCTCGATGATGTCATTTGAAGTCCTCTTATATCTTCTAACAATGTGTCTAAAACGGGAGTAAAAATGACAGGACCACTGAGGAAAAACTTTGACGATATCCGCGGCGAAGTCCCATAACGTCACTTGCTTAGAATGTGGTATCTTGAGGGCAAAGGCTCCATATCTTGCAGCAGAAGAAACAAATATTTTTTTAACGACTAATTACGTAGGAGTGTATTGGAGGTTAGACACTCCGCGACGTGAGCTTTAGAGCTAGCAAGTGTAAAGCTTAGAGCCTTGGATTCAGGAGATACTGCTGTTGCCTTTAGAGGTACACCAAATAAGATATAGGCCGATAAAAACTTTGCCTCATTTTCAGAGCTATCTAAATGACTTATATTATGGGTGACGAAAGAACGAAGATACGACAAGGCAGGGCAATCAGCAAAAGCGTGAATGGTCGAATTATAGATTTTTCCGCTTTTTTGAGAACTATATTTTGTGTCAAATGACTATAGAGCGACTTTTAAAGATGAGGTAGAAACTGGGTTTGCAACAAAGACGAATTTGTCCTTGGTATAGAACCAATATGGAAGGGAGGGACGTGTCATTGATAGAGGTGATGGTCATTTCATCACCAAAAAACGGGTAACTTTTCAACTTCGTTTGCTTATAAAGGGTGTCCAGTAATTTCATCGCGAGTAAGTTTGTCGCAGACCTTTTATAGCCGTTTTTTTTTTCGCGGGTATTTACCTCGCTTGCACTTTTAAAGTCAGTCAATTTCCTCGTTCTCCTTTTTTAATGGGTAAATTTGTCGCCAAGCTTTTTTGTAGTGAAGTATTTTTGTCGTTCTTCTTTTTCTCGTAGGTATTTTTGTCGCGAAGCATTTTTGAAGTGAAGCATTTTCCTTGCTGTTTTAATTTTATTTTGTGGACCTATTCATGCGGACTCTGTCTGGGATCCCATGGGGTTTGAATCTACCGCTGACATTTTTAGGGAGAAAAGACACGCGGCTTAAGAGTTGTGCACACCTTAGCCTCGGGTGTTCCGCTGCGAGTCCTATGGGATTGAAATCGACCGCCGACTCTTATTAAGGGGGAAAACACCCGGTCTAAGACTTTCTTAGACCCTAATCTAACGGAATGCGACAACTTTAACTGGATGACCCATGGCTTTGAAATCGACCACCGACCCTTCTTAAGAGGAAACCACCCGGCCTAAAAAAATATACCCTAATTTAAATATTATCCATATTACAACATATTTTGCACAGTCTGGTAATTTTATACAACTAAAAGGTAATAAAGTGATTAACATCTTAACCAGCTTTTCTAGAATTTGCAAAATGAATTGTTTGCCTCAAAATAGACTGAAATTTCTGTGATAACCTTTTCATTCTATTAAAATTTTCCAAGCTAGCAGTCTATTGAGATGCAAATACTGTAAATATAAGCTGGAGTTCAGAAAGTATTATGGAAGAGGAAGCAGTTCCATGCCGTATTTATTGACTTTGCCATCGTTTCCCTGAGTTGTTGCCGTGAGCATGGTCTAGGTAAAATGATACTTTCTGTTTCTTTAAATGGTGTCGTTTTTCGGCGATTTTATCCTTTCGTTGGTTCCAATAGAATGATATAATAGCCTTTGGTGATGGTCCTTCCTTTTTTAAAGTGTGTTATGGAAATTATTTTAAAATACAAAAGCCACAACCTTGCCAGCTGACTGTTGGATTTCCCCAAACTTTAGAGAGGTTTTTTTATACAACACAGGATTCCGGAGTAAAATAATGGATCCAGGCTTAATTCATTGTCATGTATCGACGTAAAGATTTAGATTTTGTACACTTTGATCACCTTCAAAAGATGCTCCAAACCATCAACTCCTCTTTATTTTTGCTCAAAAGTCGGCTAATGCAACACTTGATACATATCATTTTGTAATGCCCAAATATTTGTGGATCATATGGTGTACAAGTTCATTTAGTTTTTAAGAGTAGTTACCAAACCACAATGATATTCATTATTGAAATTTTAATATAAAAAACGTTTTTTATAAAAAAATTATAATCCCTTTTTTTCTAATTGATATTTTTTTAATAAAAAGGAAAAGAAACTCTGGATTTTTTTGGGGGTGAATAATAATCTATATATCTTGAGTGCTCTTCTCTTTTATAATTATATTTTATACAAGGGAATTTACTTTAAATCCAAACATAATTGGAAAGTAGCATTGCTGTGGAGTCTTATAATGAAGCAGCCTTGGAATGAAGTGACCATAATCATCTAGGAGGAGGAGGAGGATAGGCACTTGAGCATTATGATAAAAATAATAATAATAAGTACGTAATTTAAAGTGAGTTCATATTGAGCAGGAGAGAAAATTCACCCACTTGAGAAAATGAGATGAGTGGCGGGTGACACACACACACACAGAGCTCTATGTTGAAGTGTGTAAGAAGCGACGCATTTTATGACACCCTAATTAAAATGGCTGAGAGAGAAGAAAAAGAGTAAAACTACTTTGGGTAGTTGAAGTCTTTGTACAATAGTTTTGGTTATATCCTCCATATATTTGGAGGTTTTAACGAGTAGCCCATGAGGTTCCCGTGCAGCAATAGATATTTCATCAATCTATTTCAAAAACTCGAAATAAGAAGAGAAAAAAATCATTTAGAAGGCGTAGAAAACTGTTTTCGATCCTTTTCCTGTTTATAATTTTAGTGTATTTTATTCTTACACTGAATGATTATGCAGATTACCGAATAAAATGTTTTTAACCTGAAAAAATAAATTATATTTTAAAAAAGCTTTGCACTCAACAGAGTGTTCAATGTCAAGTTCTCTAGAGCGGATTGGCTCATCTTCTCCACTCCCAAACGTGTCCCAACCACTGGAAAAATGAGGAAATAATATGCTGCATCCAGCGGATTATCTATGTAGCGAGAACTAACTCCTCAAACTGCCATGTGTGATTGATTTTCTTTTAGACCGGAAGTTTTCCCTCTTGGCGGAACTACTGAATAACGACGAAGGTCTGAAGTAGAAGCGAACACCAAATTTACCAAAGACATCTCTAAAAGTTGTAGTTAAAAATATGTAATTGTTTATAGTTAATATCTTGATTCATTTTGTGATTTATCCAAATATTTTAATATTTTATCATCATTTTCCTTTTTTGTTAGTCTTATAAACAATTAATATGCTATTTTTATATAGGTTTAACCATGTAACATTTTTTAACGTTTGCCTCAGTTTTAGTACATAGCTTTTATTTGAATGCATATTAGAACTTTAGAATAACCATAACAAAAAAAAGCTTTGCACTCGCTTTTCAATATAATCCTACAAATTAATCGTGGCAATCGGTAGCGGTATTCGGTAGTTTTATAAAAATATAGCAATACTAGTACTACCGAAATACTAAATATCAATCCATACATCTACATACGTTTACTTTACCCTTGTGTGATGTTTATATTGTTGTTACTTATTTAGTGTTTGTGGGTCTGATAGACCTGAGGCATTTGTGGCTTTGAATGACTCACAATTAAACACTTTTATGTAATAAAAATATATGCTTACCTCATCTCAATTGCAAGCAGTATAAGCATTATATTTAGTTAATATTTGCCTTCTTTAACTTATTATATAAACCATAATAAAGAAAATCAACTGAAATCAAGATATGTGTTGAATCAAAGTTTTTCAAAGCTACTGACTTTTATTTAATTTTTGAATTAATACATTTGACCCATGCACGACAGAAGCTGAACACATGAACAGGGACAAAACATATGTGTCAAGAGAACATATCGACCCCATCGAAGACAGTGCCTTTAGCGACTGGCCTATACAACACATGAGGGCCAGAGCTTTACTCTTTGTGCTGTTGCAGATATACTTTTGACACTTGAAGCACGTCTCTTGTGTTTTCCTGTCCATCTTGAGTCCGCAGTCTTCGCATCACTTGCTGGTGTTCACAACCTAGAATAATGTATAGATCAGGAGTTTAAATTGCACCTCTCTTTCTCACACATACAAAGAAGAAATGATTGCCAGATATGTACTGCAATCACATACATATTTCAGGTTCTGTAGGTTGTTATTCTATTAGTTTGGTGGGCAGGGTACCAAAATGATTCTCCTAAATCCTTCTCACAATGGCTGCAGAGGCTAAATATGTTTTCTTCTCTCGATTTGTGCCTTTCTTAGCTCCTCAAGAAAGAGCCGTCTATTATAGGGATTCAGTGCCATCCAAATAACAAAGGCATTGCGCGCTGAGATATCCAACATGTCAAAGAAAATCCAGCGTAGAATCTTCCATATGCAGCTGTAGGCTGTCATCAGCTTGTCCTACTCCTTTCATGACATTATAATCCATGATGATCTCTGGTTTGAGATGTTTTTCTGGTTAGAGATTCTTCCATTCCCATGCAGTGATCTCATGAGTACCCCATTCTTGTCTTTCTTTGGCACATAGGATACCAGGAATGTGTCAGCCGTGTATACAAGCTTGGAAGACTTGACAGGCCTGTTCTTTGAAGTTAGCAGTTATAGTGGAAGTAGCTCTGACCTCTTTTTACTAACTGGTCCTACCATGGTCAGCTTCTTCTTCAGGAGTTCCTCTTGTGCGAAAAAATGTCACACGTTGAAACCTTATTGTAATGTTAGCCTTGCGGACGGCTCTTTTCTTGAGGGAAAAGATCATTCAATTTCAAAATTTTATGACATACATATTTCCTCACTTGCTCAATGCTGATTGGCTTGTTTTGGTCCTTTGACTGGCTGCTGATGATCTGGTACAGTGGCTCGTCTTATATATATATATATATATATATATGTAACAAAACTTTTTTTTCTTCAAAGCATTCTTTAAATAATTATTTAGGTTGTTCCATAAATAATGAGGTAGGTTAGCTACCTCGAAAAGTTCACACGCTATCTCAAAAATTTAAACGGGAGCGTTCTTATCGCATATTTTTGCATGGGAACAGACTGTATGGCGCCACTCAGGTTAGTATATAAGGTGAGTAATCGCGTCATTTCTATCATTTATTCTACTCGCCGCTGAAAATGGAGATACCCGACTTTCGCTCCTACTTCTTGATCTGGATCAAGCTCGCCAGGACAGTCAACGAGATCCACGGGGACCTGCTTTCTACCTTCCCTGACTCCTGCCCTGGCCTCTCCACCCTCCAGAGATGGCACACTGAGTTCGATAAGGGTGTTTTTGCCCTGGAGAAGAAGACCCGTCTTGGACATCCCCGGGAGACGAGGACAGAGGAGAATGTGGCCCGTGTGAAGCGCCTGGTATAGGATAACCCCCATATGACCACTCGACAAGTTGCTGCAGAGGTGTCCCTACCATTTACAACTGTTTTCAGGCTTCTGACGGAGGATCTAGGGATCCAAAACCTCCTCAGCGTGCTCGTCCCTCACCAGCTCTCTGAAGCCAACAAGATGCACCGAGTGAAGTGCTGTCAGGACCTCCTGAAGCTGTTCCAGGACCACGGGGAGGACTTTCTGAGGTCTCATCTGTTAGTCCAGGACGAGTCCTGGTTCTACTGGAATTCGGCGGAGCGGAGGAAAGTCTGGGCGGAGCCCACGGGGGCCCGGTTCTAGACCCCCGTGTGAAACAGACAACGAGGAAGACGATGATTCTGATTGGGTTCACCTGCAAGCCGAGGCGGGTATCGATCACTGCACTACCTACTGGGACCACAGCCGACCGGAACACCATGATAGAGTACCTGAGGACTACTGGGAAGCGCTTTCTCAGCCTGCAAAAAGAACAAGATCCGGCTGAAAGATTGTCTCCTCATCTAGGACAATGCACGTCCCCACACTGCCATCGATACCAGGGAGTTCCTGACCCGGAGGGACGTGGAACCGGTGAAACAGTCACCCTACTCACCCGACCTGAACCTGTGTGACAGGTTCTTGTTCCGGAAGTTGAAGCACCTGCTCCGGGAGGACGAGTTTGGGGACCACGAGGAGCCTACAATCGCCGTTCAGCGGGCGATGAGGAGGGTCAGTGAAGACGAGCTCTACGACCAACTCAGGAAGCTCCGGGGACACTGCAATGACGTCAATGCAGTCGGAGGGGATTATGTGTACTGATTGAGAAGTTTTTTGTTGATCTGATGAAAATTTTGAGTTTTAATTGATCGACCTTATTACTTATGGAACAACCTAATAACAAATATGAGTCCAAATATCACAGAATCTCTTGTTTCATTAGCTATAGGGTAAAATCTCTATGGAGATTGATTCCCTCCCAAACAATTACCAAATAGAAGTTGGCATGTGTATACTACTAATTATATGAAATGACTTTATTTGGCGAGTTTTTTATATAATTGAAATATAATATCTTGGGTATCATTTCATTATATGAGGAAAATGGAATATGACTACGTGTGTAAGCTTTATAATTTTCTAAACATAAAAAGAAATATTTGTATCAGAGGAAGGTGCAAGAAACCGGGCATTCGTGGCCTTCTTCTCTCGGGAGGCGAACCTGGCGAATAGTGTCAAATCAACCATGATATATACTATCAACCTGATCCTTCTGAAGGCGATATAATTAACCCGAATAATAAGTATTTTTTAAATGGAAAGAATAATATATGAAAATATAAATTATTATGATTTTAATCTTCATTTTTATAAGTAATCGGGTTAACGAATTAAAGTACAATCAAGTCATTAATATTTTCCTCCTTAAAAAAAGATGGATAATAAAACAGAAATATCAGGCAGTATCGCTCTTCTGACTCTGAAAGAATCTCAGGTTGCCCAACTCATTGACTCCTCATCATAAGCAACACACTGCATGTTATGATTTTTATATTCTATTGCTTGGTTATGCTTTTATTATTTTAATAACCTGAACTTTCTAACTGGTTTTCCTTTTATTCATAATAATAATAACATCCTGGGTTTTTAAGTCATGCGTTCTTTATACTTTTTAAATCCATGATCTTAATCCCTATGTTATTATTATATGGTTTGTATATATTTTTCTTTGCTTTAATAATAAAAATACACACATTGTTAAAAAAAGAATGTATTAAGAAAATAATAATACAGGAGTATGTTATTACGTTAATCCCATTTTCATAATTAAGCAATAGTTTTGTATTACAAACATGTGCAAATAATTTCTACTTTTCATACATATCGTACATACTGATCCACATCAAGTGAAATATAAATTTTAAGAAGTTTCTTTTTTTGTAGTTTGTAGCTTGGTAAATATTTGTAAAAACAATGTTTTAAAAATGTATGTGTTTTTACCCTTTATCACTAATCATTACGTACACCATTGATGATATATATATATATATATATATATATATATATATATATATATATATATATATATATATATATATATATATATATATGTGTGTGTGTGTATGTATACATATATATATATATAGCCAAAATAGTCGTGAATTGGCCGAAATCATTCGATGTGATTTCGAAAACTTGGAGGTTGGATGCCTCACGAGCTCAACGAAGAATACCTTACTGGGAGATATGTATTTGCATTTGCACGATAAACCAGTGATTATTTTGTATTCCCTCCAGATTCTTCAGTTTAGAGTGATCATTCAGGGGAAAAGTTTTTAGAGAGCTCAACGAATGTAGTTATGTTACTTCATACTGATTAATTATTGGTCGGAATTTCGTATACTTCGATAAAGAATATCTAAAACAAACTTGTTGCTTGTCTTTTTATCAATATTAATTTTAATGCTAATTTATTTGCATTAAAGTATCAATAAAATGAGGTGATCTTTGATTTAAAAAAATATTTTATTTTACTTAATTGAATTGTTGCGTAACTACCGAGTGTCCGGAAGTCTTGACCGATACTTTTGATGACTTTTTCGAGGTTTCAGAGATTTTTTACGTAAATAAAAGTTAAAGGCCGTATTTAGATTAACATGTTCCAATAACATTTCGAAATTCATAATCGTTTTTGACATGGAAGTTAAAAGACATGAAGTAGCTGCCCTGCTTCGTGTAGGAATCAGCCACAAGAAGATCTCTGAGGCAACCAGCATGTCCGCCAGCACCATTGGCAAGATCAAGAGGAGGTTGGACAAGGGGGAAGGCCTTAAAGACAAGCCTCGAAGTAGGAGAACTGTCTTAAAGGCCACTAAGAAGAAGATCAGGGTCCAGATCAAGAGAAACCCTTTTCTTAGCATCAGAACAATTGCCAAGAAGAACAACATGGGTAAGACTACTGCTGCCAACATTGTCAAGGACATTGGGGCAAGTCCTTGGTCTCGCACCACCCATCCCATATTGTCCATGGCCACTGTGGCGGCCAGATACATCAGATGCAAGAAGATTTTGAACAACATGAAAAGCAATGGGGACAGAATTCTCATTTTTCCGATGAGAAAACTTTTACAGTGGATCCAGTCTTCAACCGAAAAAATGATCGCTACATTAGCCTTAATGGTCATGTGGGATCTGAGAAATATGTGTTCATGACCAAGCACCCAGCCAGCATCATGATGCTTGGAGTTGTTGGCTCAGATGCCTCCAGTCTTCTTCCAAGAGGGATACATGCTCACCTCGAAGGACTACATCAAGGTGCTCAAGACCAAGGTGATCCCATGGATCAGGAAGTAGTATCCTTACAAGAGGGTGTGTTTCCAGCAGGATGGGGCACCCGCACATACAGCCAAGAACACCCAAGAGTAGTTGAAGGAGAATGGGGAATTCTGGCCTAAGGACTTCTGGCCCCCTCTTCCCCTGACCTAAACCCCTCGGATTTCACCATCTGGGCGCACATTGAGAGACAGGCTTGCAAAAAACGCCACAACAGTACCAAAGCTTTCAATCCAGCAGTACCAAAGCTCTCAATCCAGCAGTACCAAAGCTCTCAATCCAGCAGTACCAAAGCTCTCAAGGCCAGCATCACCAAGGCCAGGGCCAAGATAGACCGCACCTACATCAAGAACACCTACTCCTCCTTCCGTCCCCGTGTTGTGGCTGTCATGGAAGCTAAAGGCCAAATTGTTAAAAACATATATGGATTATAAACAAGCAAAGTTTTTTATGAAAACATTTCTCTGTGTCTCTACTTTTAGTCCTTGTAGATCTTAATGAAGTTTGAAGTTAGAAATCAGTCAAGACTTACCGGACACCCGGTACATATAAAAATATATAAACAAACATTTTATAAATCATGAACAAACAACAAACATAGGAAACACAAAGTAAAAAAAGCAATAAGCTACATTCTAGAACAAAAAGCTATTAGACGTTATATCAGAATCAGTTGTAGAACACATTAATCGCTTCAGGTAACTCTTTGCATTCGCTGCGTTGGAGGAGAAGAATTTCATGAGCTCTCAAGCAAAATCCCATTGCCCTGTTGAAGTGCCCGAAATCTTTATGTTGAGGGCAGAATAGCAAGCTGCCCTTGATATCATAAAACAGGTCAACAAAAATCAACTTAAAAATTTAGGTCGGACTAATTTTCACTAATTCTTATAGAGTTTTATCCACTGATTCCGAATATGGTATTCATTTTTCAAAGTTAGTGATAAATTCAGAGCAAAATGGATTTCAAATTTTTCAGAACTTTTTCGATTCAGAGCCATTATTGACATACAAGGACTGAAGTATAGAAAAATAAATAGCAATGATTTGATAGAGCTCAGATCAAAGTACTCATTTCAATTTTTACTTCGTCTCTGGCACATTTAGACTTTAAAATGTATGTCATTTTGTACGAAAAATTAAGGGTTTTACTTAGAGACTCACTGTTCCTCACTAAAAGGTTTTACGTGATTAAATTTCATATGAATATGAAGAAAAAATATCAAGCTTTAATTTGATATGCTTGGTGTTCCATAAAATGCCTTATTTTAATAAAAATTAGCAAATGTGTATTTTTAAAATCCTCTCAATTTGCCCTTTTTTTAGAGAAATTTGTAAGTTACCCAGTGAGATAGAATGAGAGAGAAAAACTGACGTCACAACGAAAGTAAACAATGAAGAGGTATTTTACCCCTTTCATTGGAATTTGAGTGTTTTTTCCCCGGAAATCTTCCGAGGATCCAGGATTCCTAAAGACTGACCTGCCGGCTGTGCCGTCGTCCACAACATTTGTAACAAGAATTCACCGTGACACAGCCTAGGATCAAGAATGGAGCAAGGAGTGGAACCTTAGGAGGACATGACTCCCCAGAAGGTGCTCAGCCTATTCTCTTTGCATCAAAGAAGATGATGTGTCGGAGACAGACCCTGAAGGACCCCTCCTAAATGCTGGTTGCCTGGCTTAGTCCGTCTGCATCAAGGAAGATGACGTGTCAGACACCCCGGAGGGAGGGAGGGAGGGAATGGACTCCCGTGAGAGAGAGAGTCATTGTCCTTGTCCTGTCTACCTACTAGTCTATTCTATCGGGGAGTCTCCTATTCAAGTGAATGCATCTTTTTTGCAGCAGAAAAATGAATTACTTACGTTTTCGTTTGCAAATCAAACTCATAGCCGCCGCCCCGAGGAGTCCAGGAGCGTACTGCCAAGACAAATACAAGACATCCAACAACACAATCCTTTCACCAGCCATAAATCACAATGATATACATCATTCATTTATGAGACGCGCAGTTGTCTACCCACCGATCCGCCGCCGTCCTCTATTCCGGGGAGGGGGGGGGGGGTCCACCTGCCCTACATCCACTCATCCTGAAACAGAGCACCATTTCAGCAGTAGCCGCCGGGCATTCCAAGAAGAATTAGTGAAAATTAGTCCGGCCTAAATTTGGCTGTTGCCCAGTGTAATCACTTTCAGGTAATCTTCCCTTAAGTGATAATCTGTGGCTAGGCCCTCTGCTTTTATTCATATAATTTATTACATATTATTATTTGTTACCTATATTCTTATTATGAGATTCTTCTTAAAATAAACAAAACCTCTCTTAGAGGGAGCACGATAGCCGTGTGCGTTAAGGCGTGTCCAACTCTCAATGTTGGGGGTACAGGTTCGAATCCCAAGAGGGGATGGTCATTTTTGGTCTACCTCATTGATAAGATCCTAGGTTCGAATGACTAATTTTAATGCTATAATGCTTATTTATATCTATTCGGATGCAATTCTAACGAATCACATAGGTAACAACAAAAAGAAACTTCTCTTCGTCCCACATCCGTTCAATTTACTTCCATGAGCGTAATCGAAGAAGTGCCAATAATCAATCAAATATTGGGGATCTAAATCACGCCTTCATTTTTTTTAATTTGTCTTTTTCTAATTAACTTAAGAGGTGGAGAAGAAAAAGACAATACATTAATACGATAATGCATGCCCCTTCCAAGAGAAAATAAATTATTAGTATATATTTTTTTTCTTAGTACATGGAACTCAAGGAAATCATTTTGCGCAATGATCAATCAAAATAAATTCTAGGATTTACTGTAGTTATTCTTGAGCAATCAATCACCTCTTGCATGTTTCTTTCTTATTTTTTGAGATTATATAGATAAATCTTTAAAACGAAAAAAGGGAACTCGGTTAATATTTAGTTTGTATATAGACAACAACTATTTCAAATATGAACAGACTTATACTTAATTAATAATTTTTTTTAGTAGCAATATATATATAAATAATAAAAATTGTCAATTCATATTTTTCTAGATAGTAGTTAAGAATTTAAATAATTAAATCTTTCTCGGGATGCTACGCAGGAGTAAAAATCATATAGGAAAAAATATTTTATGAAAAATCGTTTTGAAAGTTTACTTAGGAGCTAAGATCTTTATTTTTGAATAAATTATATTTACAGAAAATGCATTGAGAGCTTTGGAGCTGGAACATCTCTTTACGGTGCGAGCACAGTCAAAAATGAGATGGATCGGCGTTTCCTCCCCCTCCTTGCAGAGACGACAGGTTGAAGTTTGTGCTTTTCCTATCTTGAATAGGTGACTGTTAAGTCCAATATGGCCGCTAACAATGGCCACAATATTCATAATTTGGTGCCTTTTGAATTTATAAATTTTATTCTTTAAAATTGGCTCTCCAATAAACATCTTAGAATGTCGGCAAGTTTTTAGGTTTCGCCAGTCTTTTTTCCAAAAATTCATGCTGCTCTCACGTAGGGCACCCTTGCATTGACACATGGAAATCGGGACAGTGACAGGCAATCCTTTTAAAGCTCCTTCCTTCGCTAGAGCATCTGCGAATTCGTTGCCCGTACTATCGTTGTGGCCCTTTATCCATCCCAATGTGATGTTGCATTGAGGTTTTTCGAGAGCGACTTTACAGTTGATGATGTCTTTATTTACAGTTGAACCTGGTCTTAAATCCAAACTATTTATAGCTGAGAGACTATCAGAAAGGATTAGTATTTTTCTGCCATTTGTTTTAGCAGCTGGCATATTTGTTGCAAGATTTCTGATAGCTTCAACCTCCGCCTGGAATACTGTATTGGTTTTATCGAGCTTTAGGGACCGCTCTTCTAACACCATGTCCTGCTTCGTTAGTGTCCATCCTGCACCTGTCTGTCCATTAATTTTAGAGCCATCTGTATATCCAACGAGGTCATAGTGAGTTATATCCCACTTATTAACTATTTTATATTCAAGTCTGTAGGACCAAAACTCAGTGCTAGGTCCAGGGGTAAGGATACTATGTTTGGCTATGTAGCCATCCAGAAAATGTAGGTGTCCACTGTTTGTATGACTGAGCCACTTTAGAGGGTTGTCCATTTTTGTGCGTATTCTTGATAAACAGGCACGTTCAATTAAATATAGGTGTAGCGGGATGAACCCACACATAACTTCCATTGTAGCAGTCGGGGTTGACTTCATGGCTCCAGTAATGCTAAGTAGACCTAGTCTCTGCACTCTTCGAAGTTCATTTCGCAGAAATTCACATGAGTGCAACCTTGGTGCAAAAACAATGGATCCGTAACTCACAACCGATCTGACATAGGTCTCATAAATCCACTTAGACCTGAGTGGACTGAATCCCCAGTCTTGACCGATGAACGTCTTCAATGAGAAGAGACTTCTTTTTGCTTTTGCAGTTATGTGTTTCAAATGCTCGTTCCACTTAAGTTTGGAGTCTATGACAATCCCGAGATACTTGAATGAGTTGACTCTCTCAATCACAGTTCCATTTATATTAAGGACAAACACTGATCCTTTTCTTTTCTTAGAGAAGAGCATGCACTTAGATTTACTAGCACTGAAAATCGTGTCTCTACTTGATGCCCAAAGAGATAGCTTATCAAGGGCTTCTTGCATAAGTTGCACTAACGTTTGACGATCAGCTCCCTTAATACATAAAGCTAGGTCATCAGCATATGCAACTTTATATATTGGCTTTCTTAAGCAATCTAAAGCCTCTTGAAAAGCGAGGTTCCAGGCTAGTGCAGATAAAATTCCTCCCTGTGGGCAGCCTCTTGTCGGAATCGTTGACGCACATTCTCCACCAAGCTGGGCGATAACTTTGTTTATTTATTCCAAGAATCCTGGGATGGAGAGGCCTTGCGCAATTAAATATCATTGATTCATTGTTGGTAATGATTTGCTCCTAAAACCGTCAGTGCGAGGAAAAAGTCTTGAGAATACCTCTCCCTGAAGGATTATTATGAATGGGATTGATATCAGGAGTTTGTACGGAGACAGCTGGAGTTATCGATTATTAAATGTCTAAATGTCTGACGTCCCTCCATTTTAGAATCCTCTCAATCGTCTCTCAATTCTGGGGTTCTAAGAAGTAATAAATAAAGAATGAAGAGAAAAGGAGTGTCCATATTTTTCCACCCGAATTGAGAGGCAATTGAAAGGATTCTAACACGCAGGGATGCCTGACGTCAGTGAATATGAGCGTCCGTATTTCCCCACTAAATTTTTTAAGTTTGTTATCTTCCTAAACTACTAAGAAAATTATCCATTTGATAGTGATTGTAAACATTTACTCACTTATGACATTTATGAAGGCAGCAATATAAGCTAGTCAAACCAATGTCATGTTCAGATTTGTTGATATCATAAAATATTGATTGTTTTTGTCCTTTTTTAAATATGTTCTTATTTAAAAATACCACCAGTTTGATTTTTGTAGGGTGAAATTTTGTAAAATGAACGCCTTTTTAAGTTGGACATTTTTTGGGGTCAAAGTTCTGATTTGATATTTGTCACATCAATACAGTGTTATATAAAAATACAATAAATAACAAATATTTAGTAAATAAATAAAACTATTTTTAACAGTTGCGTAAAAAAACAAAAATGAACAATATAGTTCAAATTTACTGTTAAAAAGTGATGACCTTCAAATAAAAAGACAGTTTATTTGTTTCTTAAAAACGGCGATATTTTTTTTTAATCCTCTTGGCTGATTCTAAAAACTGGATTGAACGCAATGGCACGAATCGAACGACATTTTCAGCCCATTTCCAACCATCAGATGTTGCGTTCGGTATCTTAATTTGTAGAGTTGAGTAGCGGGCTGCGGCACCAAGGATTATGTCCTTAGGTCCTCAGTCTCGATGAAAGAGTTTGTCATATTTTTTTGCGATTAAGGACTTTATATTAAAAAGTGCTGTGTGTATAGCTTTGCAACAAGGGGGGGGGGGGGCATTATATATATATATATATACGTTTGTAGACCCCAAAAGAATTTTAAAAGATTATATGTAATTATATCTTTTACGCAAACATTTTATTTAATAAAACGCTTGACCACCATAAGGACAGAACAATCAACGAAGGCATGAATGATGGAATTGAGTAATAAACCACAATTATTGCATGGATAATAAAATCTGAGTAACTGAGCGGAAATCTGAAATTGAGTTGTAAATTTTGCATTATCAATTATGCCACACGTCAAACGAAGAATCCTTTGCTTCCATGTATTGCACATTTTTGGAATTGTATTTTTTAACTGAGTAATTATTTTAAACTATGTTACAGGTGTAACAATTCAGCTAAAATATTCTATCTGGTCCCAAAAAATATATATTACGAAATTAAAGCAATTTTGAATAATAATTTTTAAATTTATAATTTTTTTAAACATAATATATATAAATATAAACAAAAGAACTAGATAGAGGGTGTCATGACAAGTCTTCCGACTTCAACTCTGTGCAGATCTGAAAGTTTGATGACAAATTTATAATTGCATACACACACACCGGAGATTCGCCAAGGACACTAAAATGAAATACATGCTAAGACTCAATGCTCATTACATTTATTTTCATTCATGACAATCAAACAAACGTCCTTGAAACAATAATTGAAATTACATAGTATATTCAAGTAATTCCTTTGATGCTTAGAAACGGAACTAAGTCCCCTTTCCTTTAGCTTATTAAAAGGTACCTACATAAGGGAACAATTGTAATATACCCTACATAATGCGACAATGTTAGATAAATTAATTAATGAGAGTATTTTGTTTCCTCAAAAGGACATTCCGTTGAAGTATTAAAAGTGAGTACATCAAGGGAGAAATAACTTCAACCTTAAACAAATCTGTGAAAAACATTTTATGAGTTAATCTGTCAAAAAAATATGCCGTGTCAAAATAAAATACACTAAAATTATATACAGGAAACAGAGTAAAACTTTTGAAGGCAGGTGCAAAGATGCATACATGTTTTTTAAGGTTTTTTTTACCGAAAAAGTTTGTGAAATCAGTGTTTCAAAGCTTGGTGTCATGTCAAAAATATTTTACTTTTACAAATCAACAGCAATAATAATATTGTGTTCACTGATGGACATTAAGGATGGACATACGTTTACAACAACTCATATACGAATATAGACAATGCTAATGAGGTTGAACCAGCATTGTAAGTATTGTGACAATCTATTCAACGGCATGTATCTTGCTTTTTGTGACTGCTCCTCCCTAAAAAATCTATCAAGGAGTTGATTTAGCTTAATGAAGCTCACAAAACCTGCTTTAAGAACTTGACGGGACCATAGAGATATAAAGATATAGAGAGCTTATTCCCTCCAATAGCAGAGAAACATCGTTCAGCTGTATTCTGTGTTTTCAAAATAAACAAAGTAATTTGAACTACGTCATCGTAAGCTGATCATAGAGATAGATTATATCTCTATGATCAGCTTACGATGACGTAGTACAAAATACTTGTTTACATTGGACATAAAAATACAGATGAAGGGAATAAGCTCTCTATATCATTTTATCTTTGAACGGGGCAAACGGCGAAAAAAAAAAACCGGTTTAAAACCCGGGTTTTACCGTGGGTTTTTTGAAGTAAAATTTGGGTTTTTCATTACACCATTAATTAGTATTAGCTATTAGATAATTAATGGTGTAATGAAAAACCCGAATTTCGAAAAAACCCTCGGTAAAACCCGGTTTTTTAACCGGGTTTTTTCCGGGTTTTTTTTCAAAATTTTGGGCTTTTTACATACCCTGGCTGAAATCAATTACTCTAAATTAATATTTACAACTATTAAGCTACTAGTAACAAGATCCAATATTTATTGATTTCAACTGTTTTTATGTTCGCACTCTTTTTTTCTTTCTTACAATTACGTTACAAGATGAAGGCCTTGTTTTTTGTGTGTCTACTTGGTTTGATATAATTGCATCCGACTGGATATAAATAAGCATTATAAAATTTATAATAGTCTATTGAACCTAGAATCTTATCAATGAGGTGGACCTGCTGCACCCTCAAGAGTGAAAATTAAACACGCCTTAAGGCACACTGCTATTGCACTACCTTAAAAAAAGACTTGTTTGGTTTCCTTAATATTCATAACCAGAATTGTCAAAAAGACGTTAAAATACCCTTGGCAGTGTGTGTAATCGTCTTTATTCATCCTTAAAAATAACACCTATTTCTTTCAACTAGTTATGGCGTAAAGGATAATGTTTATAAAAAAATATTTATATAACTTATATAAAAACAATATATATATATATATACATATATATATACAATAAAATCCATTTTAAAAAAAATAATAAAGCAAAGCCATTTGACAAAAACAAAAGAGGACTTTATATTGGCGCTATTTTAGAAATGTTTTTGGCAACTACCGTTGCTGCACCACGTGTGGGGGCGGACCTCAGCTCGGGAAACGAATTCCACAGATCGGCGGCGAAGGCGGAAAACGTTTTTTCCTTTACTTTAAGTGGACAGGGGATGATGCCCAGCGACTTTGATCGGCTCGACCTGTTGTTTTCTGATGGTAGGTTGGTGCGTGAGGAAAAAATGGTTTTGCCGATGAGACTTCTCTCACCGCACCCTCCATCCGAGCTGGAGTAAGCTTTCCATGTTTCTAGGGCTACAGCTTTCACGGCGATCTCATTCACTGACGGAAGACCTGCTTTGCGAAGTAGGTCAGGAATGCGGATGTGGTCAGTCCTCTTTATTCCTGTAATGGATCTGGCCGCGTCATTAATAGATACTTGTACTGATTTGTACGCAGCAGAGGACGGACTTTCCCAAGTCTCACATCCAAGACGTGGGGGAATGACAGCAGCTGCTGCGTAGCAAATTTTTCCAACTAAAAGACCTCTTGCCAGTTGCCTTAAGTACTCTCCTCTAGGAAGGTGGAGAGCCAGCCTTGCAATAAGTGTCGCTCTTTGTCTGGCAGCTTTAGCAACTCCGTTCTCATGAGGAAGAGTTGTGAAATTTGAGTCGAATGTAACTCCAAGCAGCTCCAATTCTTTCGAGGGACGAATCAAATTTCCATCAACCAACACAGAGAACGAAGCTAAGTCTTTATTGCGAAGGTTACCCCCGACCATGAGTTGAGTTTTGGAAGCGTTCAGTACAAGACCATTCCCCGCAGCAAATTGAGCAAAAAGTTTTGCTCGCAGATCCAATTGAGCCTTAACATGGTTTAGGTCTCTACCAACAGCCCAAATGGCAGTGTCATCAGCGTAGCCCGAGTTGTCCTCCTCACCGATACCCAAGCAATCGGGCATGTCAGCCACTAGAACTAGATAGAGTATGGGCCCCAAAATAGACCCCTGTCTCACCCCAAACTCCACCCTCAAAAGGTCGGACAGGGTACCATTCCAATCGACACATTGCTGGCCGTCTGATAGGTAAGATGTGAACCATTCCAATGCCGATCCTTTAACACCTATAGCTCTTAGTTTGGGGATGAGCTGACTCTTGTCAACGGTGTCAAACGCAGAAGAAAGATCGAAAGCAAGAATCCCAACCACATTACCTTCCTGCTTCCCTCGAATCCACTTTGTATGTGCAGTGGCTAGTGCTGCTGCAGACGATCTGCCAGGACGAAAGCCAAACTGAGAATTGGGTAATGCACTCAACTTGGCTAGATGGGACTCCAAGTCACGTTTCACCACCGTCTCAAGCACCTTGGACAGGGCAGGTAATATTGAGACTGGACGATAAGAGGCTGGGTCAGCTGGACTTTTCCCCTTTCCCTTATATATAGGAATAATCCGAGCTGTTTTAAAGCCACTTGGAACTATCCCAGAGGCAAGTGACCGGTTTACAAGATGTGCAATGGGTGCTGCCATAACCTCTACACCTTTCTTCAGAACTGATACAGGAACTTCATCCAAGCCCAGTGCCTCCGTGCTCTTCATGGCTGATATCACTTTGGCGATTTTCCCCGCGCTAGCAAAGGAAAAAGAGAATGGCGAAGTTGATCTAGGCCAACTCGAGGGTGGAGCAGACACAGGTGGTATATTTGCTCGCAATTTATCGACCTTGTCTATGTAAAATTGATTCATAGCTGATGCTGCTTCTCTATTTCCCTCCGTAGAAATTTTCTCGATTGTGAGAGAGGCAGGAAGGGAACCCGGACCCTTTCCCAACGCTGAGTTTGAAAGGTCTCATAAGACCTTTGGGTCATTGTTGGCTTTGAGAAGTTTATCTAGGTTCGTACGGATTTTATCTCTCTTAACCATAGAGGACACCCTGTTACGGAGCCTTCGATAGTCCTTTCCGGTTGCCTGGTCTCTGGCTTTCATGAGACTTAGTGTGTCAGAAGAAAGGTAAAGACTTCGGCCGTCCTTGACCGTAATAGTTTTGTAAGGGGAGACCACGTCCAGGGCTGAGGTGATGCCACGCAGTAGGAATTGATGACATCCCTCCACATCTTCTATCTCATGGATATTATTCCATGGCCAAAGACTCAGAGCGGCTTCAAGGTTTGATTGACGGATTTTCTTGTAGTTCCTCTTCACAATGCTCTTGGCTACTTTCTTTTTATTGCATTTAATTTGTGCGAGAACGGGACGATGATCAGTGATTGCTTCCTCCAGTACCTTGACATTCGCCTCGACTCCTGAATAATAGATGTGGTCAATGCAGGAGACACGATGAACACCAGCAAATCGACCGTACGACCTCCATGTTGGAGGTGTTGCGGCATAATTTAGACCAGCATTTTTCATCCCTTCCACAAGTCGGTTCAGGAGGAGTCTCCTTGAGTATGATTCATCCCTGGATCTTTGAGAGTCGAGGTTAAAATCACCCAAGACGACAATACCACTGGTAGTTTCAGAAGCCAGTCTGACTTGTTGGAGTATCACTTCTAAATTATCCTTTTCCATGGTCAAGCCACTTCGACCACAGGACGACCATTGTCTGTAGATGCCTCCAATTATAAGTGTGTTACTTCGTGGAAGATCTAGCTCAAGCCAAACAGTCTGTAATGATAAGGGCATCAAGTCTTTTCTCACTCGAGCATTTGCTTGAACAGCCAGATCTGACTTAACAAGCGCAAGCACACGTGTCTTCTCTTCTGGGCCTACTAAGGGCAGGAAGGGTGTATAACCATTGATATTGAATGTGCATGCCATCGCTGGAGGAAGCTCTGTTTCTGTGTCAATTGCCACATCAACATTGTAAGTATCTAGGAGGCTAGAGAGGGAAAGCTCCTTGGTGCCCCTGGCCAAGTTGGAAACGTTCCATGTCATGAGAACTAGACTCGAAGGCTCGCTGTGAGCAAAGCCATCTGCTCCGAAAGTTGTGCCAAGATTATTGCCAAATCTGGTCTCGTCGACACCTGAGCGTTTTGAGATATATTTTGAGGAAAAACCACCGGCTGTATCGGAGGAGTTATCGGAGGTGACACTGCTGTTGCATATGTTCGTCCTGGCTGAACATGGGAAAACCCGGTTTGGCTCCGATATGACATTGGGGGAAGGCCTATTTGTCCTTGGGTTTGTACTTGAACAAAGTTCTCCGTCAGACGTGGTACTGACTTCTTGTGAGACTAAGTAAATTGTCAAATTTATTCATGTCACAACAAATAAGAAATGATGCAAGAAGAACGGATGTATTCAATAGGCATTATCGAAGGAATTATCATATATTAATAGGAATTATTATTACTGTTATTATTATTATCATATATATATTTATATATATTTGAACGGGCCTACATTCCTATGAGTCGATGTTATTATTTTTTTATTAGAAACGTAGAATGCTTACGTTGCAAAAATACATTTTATAACTGTGGTTAATGGTCTCCATATACACAATCATTTTCAAATGCAGCAAGTTCATGTTAGGAACTCCTGTGATTTTAAGGATACTCTAAGGGAGGGAAAAACAATATACGATTATATATTCAAGTACCTAATACCAGGGGTTTTTATTCTTATGACTAGCATTTTTAAATGTACATAGGTATGTTCATGCTTGAATACGAATACGCTTTTGAGTCTTCCATATTCTTAAAGCACATACATTAAAGTAGATAATTGTGTGCATTGACTATTTGAACATATAGGGAGCCGCCTACCTTTCGCAAATGTACTATATGTACATATTTTCCCAACATGAAACTGCACCTCTTTCCGAATATCAATTCATTTAAAATATTGATGCAGAAGGACAAATACAAATACTAGAAACGTAATTATCCAATCTCGTACAAATGAGTGATATAGAAGTCAAAGCAATAGATATAGAATAAACACCAAATATAATAAGTCCTTCCAAATGCAATAACGTGTGATGAGGTCCAGGGATGGTTAGGCAGCATATATAAATTCCATGGTGAGCACAAAAATGTACGTTGAGGATAGCTCATAAATAAAACTGTAAATCCAAATAAATCACTTTTCAAACTGTAGTTGTGCATTTGTATGATAAAATAAAAGTATGTATTGTTAAGCAATTACAAACATCCAAAGACTTCGCTATTAGGTTTTTATTATATATAATATTAAGTCATTAAAGGAATACGACGATGATATTGATGGGTGTTTATAACATTTACTCCTCTCACTCCACTCCTCAGGCTTCGATACATTTAAAAATTAAAACCGAGTGCGTAAACGGGCAAGAAATACTACTTAGGAGTAGACGCAGAGAATTAACATTGCTATTCATTTGGTGAGGTCATCACATAGCATAGCTAACTTTCCATATGACAAATACACTAATCATCCTTGATGTCATTGGACATTTTACATTTTTTTATGTGATCATAAAGGTATGGTTTGTTTTTTTGTAAATAGCTCTGATCGAAATAGCTTCAGATGCAGAGCCTCCTGAATACCTTTGGATGACAGAAGAAAAAAAAGATTACGCAAGCCCAAACCATATTCATTATTCAGAAGCAGAAATTAAGTATGCCTCGGTCTCTATGTGCACTTCAGCCACGCTTTTCTTTATGGTTGTGTGTGGGCATTGATATAGATTTGAGTCTTATAAATTACAACATAGTGTTGTAAAATGCTCGACTAGTGATATCTGATCTAGCATTAATAATACCTAAATATAAGATCTTCCTTGAATTGTTAAAACGACACATTATGCTTAACATGTTTTATAATAATGCAAAATTGGCAATTAAATCAGATATTTTAAGTAGGTTATAAGCATGACTAGGGGAGGCACTGTCTATCCTGCCTCACCTGACTGCACGTCACTGAGTATGAGACCACTAGGTCAATTGTCGGTGGGAAGAGGATCGGTAGACCGCGCTCATTTGGGCATCATCTGCTCAGATGGACAGGCACTTCCTCCAATCTGGATTGATGGCGGCATCACGCACAGCAAGAAGTACAAGAACATCCAGTTACGAAAGGTTTTTCCTATCTTGGACAACATGTAAAGCTGGAGGGGTATATCGGAACCCACGGTGGAGCCCTTGCTACGCCACCAAGGTCGTCCAGGGGAACCTCGAGAGACGACTGGGTTCAGAGAGCTTCTAGTCAAAGGAATTTTGACCCCCATACAGCCCGAACCTGAAACCCTTTAATTTCAGAATTTGAGTGCATATTGAGACCTGTATATATTCAACTGAATATAGTAATAACTAATGTGAGAACAATCAAGGAGACTGGGTTGTTTATTAATGGAGATGTCTGGGGGCTATTGGGAGCAATAAGGGCTGTTTTCTGTGAAGGCTTAAATGCCCAAGTGCAAGAGAACTTATGAACATCATAAACAGCCGATAAATAGGGCTCCAAAATGATGGAAGCCCTCTTCGTCCTTCTTCTTTTCTTTCCCTTCCTCTCCGTTTACGAGGGTAGCTTTGCCAATGGAACTTTAAAATTATATGGCACAACCTTTCACCTCAGGGCCGTCTCGTTGACAAGTGTCTTTGCCAGTCAATATATATATAATAGTGTAAAACGCTAATTTTCTTAAGAATACCACATTGTCTTTCACCTTTTATTTTACTTTATGTACAGCGAGTAAAACTAAACCTTACACCTTTAACTCAAAACACTATTTGGCACCTTTTTGTGAGGAGTTCAAAAATTGTGACTAATACAATTATGTACAATCATTCTTATTATTTTATGACACCTTATGAATATATGATTTAAATTGAAAGAGACATATCCTGTAAAATCAGAGGAGGGCTAAAATGGTAATTTACATATTTTGCTATCATATTCTCCTTCATTAAGTTACCATTCAAACTTGGATTTAAAACTTGGTAGAAGAAAAAATCCTGATCTGCATATATGAGTGTCATTGGTGAAAAAATGTATACCCATGAAGTCTTTCATATATAAATTCATACGTAATACATCTGACAATGTATACTTATAATGGATGTACATTGGTATATATTTTGTGATTCAACTGAATTCACAGATTTTAAGGAAATATACACAAATCGTGTGTGGCAGATATCCTACGTTATACAGTTAGTTCGAACTATGATATTGCTATTAATGTTTTAAGTCCAAAGATCATGCAAAACATTCAATGCAAAAGCATACTTATAAAATCATTTACAGTGGAGAAAATTTGTAGTGATAGATTTTAAAAAATAAGATGTTTTTTGGCAACTTGGATAGATCCATAGTTTTCAATGATATATCTACAGCTGCTGAGGCTTCCAAACCACACAAAGCTGTCACCAGTTTCATCAAGGATCACTAACATCCTCAAATGTCAAAACTTTTCAAAGATGTTCCAGAACCACAGTAAGGCCTTTAAGGGTCCTCTTTTGTTTGTCCAGAACAAGTTATTCAGTGATTCGGCAGAGCGAGACAGGTCTGAGTAAAGGCCAAGGGACCCAGTATTACGACGAGTAAGGTGATTATTATAATGGACTTCCACCTGTTAACGAGGCTTGTGGGCATTCGTAACCTTAGTGTTCGCCCGTTCGATTTGAAAATAAATCCGTACAGACGTTCGTCCGTTCGTTCGTCCTTTCGTTAAAAATTATCAAATATTTCCTTTTACAAATTTGAAAAATTCCATTATTTAAAAAAACGTCCTCACCTTTTATCGAAAAATGACTCGCAGTAATTTCAATGACACTTCTTTTTGCAAAAAACAAAAGTCTGAACTTTTTTTCCTTAAGTGTCATAAGAAACATTGATAAAAAACATCCATATAAAAAAAATGAAACGGACGAACGCCAACAAAAAAAATCCGTTCGTTCGTTCATTTAATATCCGTTCAGTCGTTCGATTTTGAACGTGCATTCGCGAACGGCTTTCGTTTTTTCGTTCAATCATGAGGGACACATATTGACAATATTGAACATAGATTTTTATGTGTGTAGCACATAATTATTTATATAAAATATAATATATCTTCCTCCTCCCCTCTCTATGTACTACATCTACCTCAAACATATCCTCCAATCAAATTGAAGGAATGCTCTACATATAAAAATAATGCTGTTATGATTGATCATGCATTTCATATAGGACAACTTATAGTATTATAGAGCAGATATATAGATATATATTCAATGTATGCACATGCTATGCATTGAATACTGGAGCACTTGAAAGTACATTTCATATCGGACAACGTATAACAAGACAGTTAAGGAAATGATTTGCTATTGCCTTCCATTTCCTACAAAAACCGAGTGCATACATGATTTATATATGTATTAAATTTCAAATAATCTCTAATACAAGACAGTAGCAAATTATGAACTAAACTGTCTTTTGCAATAAATTGTCCGATATTAAATGCATATGAAGACGTTACAGAGTAGATACATAAATAAATGTATCTCTCTTTCTTATCTACTGCACTGAATACCGATCGGTACGGTAGATTAATGATAAAATCTACATAATAACGTTTACCGAACGGTACTGAACACCAAAGCGGCGGTAGATTTTTCTACCGAATCCCAGCTTTGTCGTTAAGTGTTTGCACAAATGAGATGAATAATGTTTTACTTAGTTACAAAAAAATCATTGGACGCTTGCTGCGTTAAACGTTGTAGAAATATTTGAATGGTTTTTTAACGGTGAATGCTTACGAAAAGAAATATTGATTCATAAGCTCAACGGAATATTATTGCTACAACGTTAAAATGTGTATTTTTAGTATTTTTATGTTTATGGAAGCTACTACGATTGCATCATTGAACAATCAAAGCATGAATGAATTTAATCTTATGAAACCCAAAACAGAGGAGAACGCTTCCAATTACTTTTGTCTCTGTCCCACATATTTATACCATGATATAATATCCATCAATAAAAAGTCTTAGAACGAGATATAATCATGAAATCAATGAAGTGAACTGTATATATCTTGGCCCAAAAAAGAAAGCAATAATAGCCATGGAACTCATATATCACATGGAATGCGCACGCATAAAAAAAGGGACAAAGAAACTTTACTGTATAAGGCAATTATTCTTACCTCACATTGTTATTTTAATCCAGAGGGTATTAAATGATTTGTTTATTAATAATAAATTGGGTCTTTCAGACAATTATATGAATTAATTGATTTATATTTATAATAGTTTTGTAAATTGTATTTTTCGTCTCCTCTATGATCTAATCTTGATCAGAGTAAGTAAAATACCCCACTTTACTTTCAGATGTGGTATTAATAGCCTTTATAATTTAGATTATGCCTGATAAATACTATGTTCCTAAGTAAATAAATATCCTCTCGGGCGACGAATAGTATATTTCGAACGAGATGTTTCAATATACAATAAATAAATGATCACTACCGCATACGAATAACATAGATAATTTCTTACAAGGAATGAAGCTCTTCTGTCCTGGACGGGTCTTGGTGGTTTTCTTCTTTTAACAAGTTCTAATTGATAATGATAACAATGCAGAGATTTAAATGATATAAACAATAATACAGGTAGTGATTAGTGATGTGTCTTATATTGAGTCAAGCCAGTACTTCTTCACCAAGGATACCTCCGAGTAGAATGGAAAACTGCCGTTTCAAGGCTCTCTCCTCATTATTTTCTACAAGATGATTCTTCCAAATATAAACTGATTAATAACAATTCCCCAAACAGGAATGGACACCTTATAAGTATTGAGGGGTCTCTTTTTTTCATTTTCACGGAGATTGTATGTGAGAGCTCATACATTATTGACCTGAAGATAATGAGCTCCAAAAGCGGAATTGAATGCCCTCAATCAACGCAGTGTCTACTATTTTATATAACTTCCTTAAATGCATATCCACCAAAAGTCAACAGCCTACATCGAGAGCTACTTCATCAGCCAGGACTTCTAAGTAAAATGAATCTATCAAAGAAGTTTCAAGGTGGAAGAAATAATAAAAACAGCAGTTGTTAAAACTTTATTTATTCTTCTTTTCTGAATTGAACTTTTCTCTTTTTATATGAATTAGCCTCATGCAGCAAAGGGTATTACAGCGTGAGCGTTCCATGTTTTCTAGACTTCCATGCAATAAGCATAATTATATAAGCATACTATATATACAAAGAAACTTAGCCTAAAATTAGAAGTAAAGGCCATAATAAGCCTATATTATCAAGTTATTTGCATTAATACACTCTTACTTTCTTAACATGCTTGAGGCGACAGAGAGTTTCCATTAAATCCTTATGCTTGAAGCAATGCTCGCATCTAATGATAATAATACTTCTCGATTGAATTTATTGAATGGTTATATATTTTCATACATATTTTGTTGTATGATTTTTTGAGCACTCTCGATATAAATATATATATCATATATATATATATATATATATATATATATATATATATATATATATATATATATATATATATATATATATATATATATATATATATATATATATATATATATATACAGGGTGATTCACTACAATTGAGACACACGTATTACGATGTATAATCTTTGTATTAAATTTCTCATAAATATTGCTTAAATAAAAATAATAGTATTATATGTACATTTTCCACGTATCCTCCTTTGGCCTTCTGTACAGCTTTGAAACTCCTAACAGTGGAAGCAACTAAGGCAGATATTTCTTCCTCAGATAAGGAGGCCTATGGCTGAAGCACTTTCTTTTTCAGAATCTCCACTGATGGTCAGGACTTGCTTAACACCCTTTTCTCCAGAATGGACTATATTCCATAGTACATGGGGTTCAGATCTGGGGAGGATGATGGCCACAAGTACTTGGGACAAAAGTCTGCAAACATATCATTACAGAAGCTTTGAACCAATTTGCTGGTGTGGGATGGATCCCCATCTTGCTGGAACACTAAAGGTGTCGTTGGACACTCTCTTTGTACCCATGGGACTACCTCCTCGGAAAGAAGGTAAAAATAACACCGCTTGGTCGACCTTCACCCCACCTCGACGAAGATCAAAGGGGCCCTCATCCCGTCCGACGTCACACCCGCCCAGACCATGACGGAGGGTGGATTCTGCCTTCTGAAGGCTGTCCTCAGCTCCACGGGGATGTCCTCCTTCTTCCACGTCAAAATCCGGCCATTTTGACTGTTGTGGGTGACCTGGACCGTGAAAATTTTCTCATCTGTCCAGAGAACTGATGGCGACCTGTCTTTGAAGAGTTGTTGAAGAATTTTCCTCCCACGGATAAGAGGCTTGTTCATTATGGCCTGGGACAGAATCTGAGGTGGCTTCTTCTTATAAGCGAGCATCCTTAGGTCTTTCCTGATCAATCTCCAAATGCTAGTGTTGCTCATGTACTCCTCTTTAGGCATCTGTCTTATGGATCAAGTTGGATTTGTCCTGAGTTTCTCCCTGATCCTCTTCTTCTCAGGCAGTGTCCTTACATTTTTTTTCCAGAACTGAACCTTCCTTGAAACCTTGCCTAACTCCTTAAAGGTTTTTATGGTCCTGTAGACCGTTGCTCCGCTCACTGTGGCCTTTAAAATCTTCATAATTTCAACCGTAGATATTCCATTACGAAATGAGGCCAAAATCGAGTCACATTTATCCTGTTCAGAAGCAATTTTCTATTGGAAACAGGGCTATCTCACACAACTTATTTTTATGAAAGTTGTAGCTGATATGCCTTTCAACAACAACAAAATAAAAAATGGAGGGAATATTAAATTTGGGGAAACGTAGGAGTTACCAAAGTGAGAGTCTCAATTCTAGTGAATCACCCTGTATATATATATATTATTTTTTATGTATATATGCGTGTGTTTGTATGTGTGTGTGTATATATATATATATGTTATAAGGTTTTCTGTAAATTGCTAAAACAACAAAAAATTATATGTGTTACATAATAGAGCAAAAATTAGCAATCAATTTTTTTTAAGTAGGGTTATTTTAATTCTTTAAAAAAGAATACTTAATTGTTTAAATTGGGCCAGGGGAGGCACTGTAGGGTAGGCAGTTTCTACCCCGCCTCACTTGGCTGCACGTCACTAGTCACAGCTATGACAAATAGGGATTATAAATACCCTGCTAATGGGGCCTTGACTTCAGTGACATATGTGGGTTACAAATACGCAGGTAATGGGACTTCAAGTTTCGCTAGACACAATAATTGTATTTTGACGGGATAAATTCCCTGCCAATGGGTCCTCGGCTCTGTCAGACATAATTACTATATTTTGGGGTGTCACAAATTCAGCACCACTGAGCCCTCGGTTCCTTTGGAAAGAACAATGGTATTTTGAGATAACAAAATTGTGAGAAGGAAGTCCCAGTGGAACTGTTGGACCTTCGAGTCCCATATGAAAATTAATATAAAATCAATATAAAAACTTGAGCACGGATAGAGAGGGATCACCTAGATTCATTTCCCAGAGATCCAACAAAAGGTTTTTCGTTCTTCGATAAATGATTCAATCACGAATCATTACAATTTTCAGTCCCCAGAAAGCTTATTGTTGTCTCCTTCAACAAAGTCCTTCGACCCGGATAAACAGGCTTGCCAGTAGCTTAATGCAACAAATCCAGGGTCATAGGGGCTCTATGGTTTATTTCATGGGCACTTCATAGGACTGAGTCATCCCGAAAGCTCTAGAGGACCCATTTCCAATCGGTTAAGTCGGAATCAGCGTACAAAGGATCCTTCTCCCATTATATACTCATCATCAAAAATCCCAATCTCCTCCCTAGAAGGTGACGGACATCAATTGAAGAATGATGGATCAGAATTAATATTCAAAAAGTACAATTCATAACCAAAATGAGGTACATAATGATACTCATTGTGACTTCTGTACCTCTTTTTATATGGTTAAGATGTTTATTTATTAGCTAAAATCCATACAGTGTAAAAATATAAGAATACACTAGAAAGTAGAGATAAAAAACATAATCTTAAGACAGTTACGTTAAAAACAAAACATATATGAACATTATATTCAAAACTAGAGGCATGTATACACTCAGAGAGTGTAAACCTGCGCCGTCACGGGGTCCTTATGAGCCTTCCGAGGCGGATTTTTCACGACTGGGGCGGCGTAGAGGACGGGGGATGTCCCCCTCGACGGAAATTTCGAGAGGAAGACGCTCCGGCACCCAATTTCACAGCAAAGCGACATCTATTGGCAGAGTAGGCTAACTTGAAATATTATTAGTATTTAGCTCATTGGCAATTTAAAGAAGCACTCAGAGATGCCAAAATTTAATCACTTGTTTCTTTTGGCATTTCCAACAACTCCACAAAGTTTCATCGAATCCGTTCGGTACTTTTTGAGTTACCTGCTGACAAACCAACCAACAAACCAACGCCAGTGAAAACAATACCTCCTTCGGCGGAGGTAATTATTGTCTAAAGGACTTCTGTACCTCTTTGGAGGATCCTAACATGTCAATATAAAGTGGAAGAGACATAGATCATCGTTAATTCCAGCTGTCTTCATGACGACTCTTGATTGCAAGCCCATTCATTTTGATCCTTAAGAGTATTTTCGAGACTTCTTCAACGCAGAGTGACAATTTTAGGAGCAAATCATAAGAAACCATATTCAATGGTATAAATTGCACAAGGCTTCTCAATCCAGGGGCTCTTCGGAAGAAATAATGAAAGAATAAAATGAGTGTCTGTTCATATCTTTCACTCTCATATAGCTGTTGTCTCGGTAAGTACAACTTTTTCATGAACCCAATGTACATAAAAAATTGGATGACTTCGTTTTAAATGTCTATTATTGTCTTACAAAATTCATTTATGTCAGTGAATTCACATCATTACGTAGAACTTTGAATTTTTAAACAGTTTTTTTGTAATGTGTTTGAAACCCTTATTTTATATTATATTTCAGGCTAACGTTTGAATATGGATTATCCAATAAATCGCAATGGTCAAATTTGGTTAGGGATTTAAAATAAAAATAAATATATACTATTATTTTTTTGTACACCCTTACAACATTTATTTTAAACTAATGTGATATTAACGTTACATCCAAATCTGAGATACATGAAAATAAATTGTGACATTTTAACATCTAAAACTAGAGTTCATCAAATAATCTATTCACAAATTAAAAACATTTTTTGATAGGGGGGTTTTAGTGCTTCTAAGTTTGTAAAGAAGATTTTGAATTTTTGCGACAATAAAATTTATTTTGGTTGATCAGGACCTTTATATATAAAACAAATGCTATCAATTCTTAAAATATGACCAAAACTAGTATAAATTTTTTGAATGACTAGATCCCATACTTTTTTCAATGTAAAAAATGCCTTCCTGTTTCAATCTCGGTCTTACAAAAATAACAAACCCTTTCCTCTTGCGTTCTCCCATATATGCTTTCGAAGCTCAGTGTATTGGACACCACCCTATATTTTGTCCAATAAGTAGAAAAAGTAAAACTGCCGTTCTGTAGTGCTTTTATAATCTCTTTCGCTGTAAAACTTAACCCTAATCTCTCACTTTTACCCTCCATTTGATTCAAAAAATGTTTTTGTCCCCTCCTTCACTAAAAAGCTCCTAAGCCTTGTATTTTGTACCCTACTGATGTAATTAAAAAGGAGTCCCTCGGGCCACACTGTCGTCTTTTAAAATTGACGTTCCTTCTAATCCTTCTCTCTCCAAAACTTCACTGGCATTGAATAGTTGGCTTTTGTTAAAAATCTCGCCCAAGAAGGCTATTTTCTTTTTGACTGAGGTATTGGCTAAAAATAAAAGTCTAGGGTTATCCCTAACCGGTTCTTGCCAACCCATTTCTTCTAGGGCCTGTTTCGACAGCTCAAGGTTATTTTTTATTTTTTCCCAGAAATGACCTACTGTTTCGGAAATATCTAAAAACTTTTCCCGGTCCACATCCCCATGCGAGACCCCACACAACTTCATTTTCGCAATCATAATTTTGCCCCACACTGTATTTATATCCAAAATTCGCCTGAACCAGCCGAAAAGTATGGATTTCCAATAGTTCTTGAAGCATATCATTCCTAGACCTCCCCACTTTTTGGCAAGAACAATTCTTCTCCTAGTGAAAATTCGACTTGGTTTGTCTTTAAAGAGGAAAAATGTTTCTAATTCCAAGACCCTCGATATCAGTTCTTCACTATAGGCTGTAGATCTTAGCAGATGGGTGGCCTTGGGCAATATTAAAGTGTTCCAAACATAGACTCTCGCTCAGAACACTCGAGTAGATTGATGCTGCTCGTCTTAACTTTTCTTCGATCATTTTTTTGTTCTCGGTCCAGTCTGTTTCGTCTATTGAAATGAAGGATCCCAACACCTTAAGCACGGAGACCTTTTCTAAACCGATAACTTCCAATACCCCAGCACTGCATCCTATATATTTAGATTTATCCACATTAATCTCTAGACCAGACAGTTTTGAAAAATTCCTTAATGTGCCAAAGGTAATTTCTCCAGATTCTTTAATGTCTTTTTCACTACCCGAGAACAACATCGTTAAATCGTCAGCAAAGGCTTCAACTTTAATTTCTTCCGTACCGATTTTCACGCCTTTTATACTTTGGGTTACATTGAGTTCCACTAGAAGCCAATCCAATGCCATAATAAACAAGTATGGGGAAATCGGGTCACCCTGCCTACAACCTCTTTTTATACCGAATTTATAACTGTCCTCCTTGTAGCTTGTATGGATATTTTTTAAACACAGCCCTATCATGTATCTAATTTTTTCACCTAGTCCGTGCAACTCTAAGCTTTTTAGTATCCAAGCATGAGACACGCTATCAAAGGCTTTCTTAAAATCAATTGCCACCGCTGTGATTTCCTGTACATTTTGCTTTGCTGAAGAAATAGAGTCTTTTATGCCCCTAATGACGTCATCCATCCACCTACCTCTCAAAAAGCCCTTCTGCGATGAATGTATAATAGAACATTTATGTCAGTGAATTCACATCATTACGTAGAACTTTGAATTTTTAAACAGTTTTTTTGTAATGTTTGAAACCTTATTTTATATTATATTTAAGGCTAACGTTTGAATATGGATTATCCAATAAATTGCAATGGTCAAATTTGGTAAGGGATTTAAAAAGAAAAAATAAATATAAACTATTGGCAGAGTAGGTTAACTTGAAATATTTAGTAGTATTTAGCTCATTTTGCAACTTAAAGAAGCACTCAGAAATGCCAAAATTTAATCACTTGTTCCTTTTGGCATTTAAAACAACTCCACAAAGTTTCATCCGAATCCGTTCCGCACTTTTTGAGTTATCCTGCTGACAAACAAACAAACAAACCAACGCCAGTGAAAACTAGAGGCATATATACACTCAGAGAGTGCAAACCTCCGCCGATCCCCACCTAATGAATCACTTAACAGAATTACAATCCAATCACATATGTCTACATAAGTAGGTGTGTTAGGTGAATAATGAGTGAGGAGAGAGCCATCCTAAAAATATCCATGACGTCATACTATTTATTAGTCAATTCAGAAATACGTCACTGAATGCTTAAACTCCTTCTTTTCTCCATCATGCTCTAATATTAGCGTTATATTTTATTTAATATTATATTAAGAGGAAGACGGGAAGAGAAAGAATTTAAGCACCCAGTGACGTAGTCCTTAGCTGATAAATGAACAATATTACGTCAATGATATTGTTAAGCGTTGTTCTTTCCTACTCCCTGAATAGAGACCCCATTTCATTATTATTAGTAGTAGTATTTTGCTCATTTTGCATATTAAATATATACACTCAGAGAGTGTGTACCTCCGCCGATCCCCACAACATTCCCATTCAAACATTCTCCCTTTCACACGCCCGATTTTCTATCTCTAATCATTGTTTCCTCTCTGTTAGCTCATTTTGCATATTAAAAAGCACTCAGAGATGGGAAGACGGAAGAAGTTTAAGCTACGTCACTGGGTTACATAGTCCTGAGCTGATAAACGAACAATAATACGTCAATGAATATTTTTTTAGCGTTTGTTCTTTCTTACTCCCTGAATAGAGACCCCATTTCATTATTATTAGTAGTAGTATTTTGCTCATTTTGTATATTAAAAAAGCACTCAGAGATGCCAAAATTTAATCACTTGTTTCTTTTGGCATTTCCAACACTCCACAAAGTTTCATTCGAATCCGTTCAGTACTTTTGAGTTATCCTGCTGACAAACAAATAAACCAACAAACGCCACTGAAAACAATACTCCTTCGGCGGAGGTAATGATGTATTTCATATTTGAGACGAGTTCATTAGAGACTGTGTTATTATTATATTGTTAGAAAGAATGTTTAAGAAGTGTCGTGTAGATATATGAGTTGGTTTTAGAGTTTTCTGTCTGAATTTGACTCTTTTTGCATATCTGGACATAAATATAGTCATTCATATTATTATTAGGTTTCCCAGAATGAATATATGTTTTTATTCACAACACGGATTGATTTTGTTCTTTTCAATAGGGAAGTTTTTTAGCGTTTGAATTTAGACGAATTTTTTCCTAACATTTTTTGCTGTTTAATATGTTTCAATTGAATAAGATGTTTCGAACCGATCTTCTTACACGACACTTGAAGCAGATTATTTTATCTTTAATTTTTATAACTATTATTTGATAATAATAAACAAACTTATACGACCTAAAAACTTATTTTGGTTTTAAAAAAACCAGAAAAGCATTACAAAACATTCATTTTAGTTCATAAGAAAATTGTCAAGCGTCTCATGTTTTTCTTTAGGAAATAAGCCATTTATGTGTAACAAGGTGTAATCCCAGAGAACACTATATCATCATCTTTTTTCGTCATAACTACAAGTCTTCTTTGAATATTTTCGTTCCTACTTTTATTGAGTTGAGGATTAAAAAGAATTATTATATCCTTTTTCCTCTGAGTTTGAGGATATGTTAAGCCACTTATTTTATGTATTAATTCCTTTTTTAGTTATCAGACAAAGGATTATTGATTTTTGGTTCGTTTGTTAATCCCAAATATTGATTGTTTCAGCTGACTGCAAGTAAATTAATGGATGCATATAAAAATATCCACGGGAAAAAATGGTTTTATGAATCGTTCTCAATTATTTTGTTTATTAAAACCATAGAGATATAAAGATATAGAGAGTTTATTCCCTCCAATAGCAGAGAAACATCATTCAGCTGTACATATTATGGACACAATGACGTATTTTATTCCCTCCAATACCTGAGAAACATCGTTCAGCTGTATTTTGGACACAATGACGTATTTTATTCCCTCCAATAGTACAGAAACATCGTTCAGCTGTATTTTTGACACAATGACGTATTCTCTGAAGAATCCAATAAGCCCTCTATGTCTTTATATCTCTATGATTAAAAGTGAAAAACTTCTTATTTATTTATAGCTATTAGAATCATTTATAAACTCAGAGGTGATGGTTAGTGTTGTTTCGGTCCAGTCTAGTCTTAGGACCGTCAGTCCTTAGTATCAGTCCTCAGGACCGTCGGTCTTTGATATTGTATTTTGTTAGTCTTTTAATTTTCCATAAAATGTTGAAAGAGTATTTATTTATAAAGTTGTAACTGCTATTATTATATGTATATATATTATATTATAACTTGATGTTAATTCAATAGCAACAAATGGGTTTAAAATGTTTATATTCCACAATTTGGAGACATTTTGTATAATATAGGCTTTTCAGTATACCATCGTCGGTCATTACTCATTAAATGATTCTGTAAAAATAATTAATTCACAACCCTTTCCTTTTAAGCTAATTTTTAGGTACTGTCATGAAGCATGGACGATTTATTGTTGTAATATTAATCAATGTTTAATATGTATTAATAACATAAGTTAAAAAATTATATTTGTCATTAGTTCATTGAAGATGTTACTTTCCACATATAAAGAATTTTTATTTTTCATAGCATTAAGAGATGTTGATATATGACGTAGGCTGTGACGTCATAAAGATACAATGTTTCCTTTTTTTAAGGACCGACAAAAAGGACTGGACTGGACCGAACCGGAGAGCAGTCCTCAGTCCTAGATAAGGACCGACACAACACTACTGATGGTGGCAAGGGCTTCACATTTGGACGTTACGTGTCTAGAAATATATGAAATGATAAATATTCACAATTTGACCTCATCCTTCACAGAGTAGATTTAAAGTTACTTAATGCTTTATATTGGTACACATTAAAACACATTTCAAAATATTTATCCAAAAAATAAATTGTTGAATAATTTCCTTATTCTCTTGAAGAAGATAGTCAATCATTATTACGGTTTTATTAACGCCCTGTAATGTGTTTATTACCTCCGCCGAAGGAGATATTGTTTTCACTGGCGTTGGTTTGTTTGTCAGCAGGATAACTCAAAAAGTACGGAACGGATTCGGATGAAACTTGGTGGAGCTGTTGGAAATGTTAAAAGGAACAAGTGATTAAATTTTGGCATCTCTGAGTGCAGAATTAAGATGCAAAATGAGCTAAATACTAATTAATATTTCAAGTTAGCCTACTCTGCCAATAGATGTCGCTGTGCTGTGAAATCGGGTGCCAGGAGCGTCTTCCTCTCGGAATTTCCGTCGAGGAGAACTCTCCCCCGTTCCTCTACACCGCCCTAGTCGTGAAATATCCGCCTCGGAAGACTCATTAGGACCCTGTGACGGCGGAGGTTTGCACTCTCTGAGTGTATACATGCCTCTAGTTTGTTTTTAAATTACATCGTTGTTTAGCTGAGTTCTGGTTCTATAAGGTAGATTAATATTAAAATATAATATTTGTTATTTGTGTAATATCAATGCAATTCTATCTTAAGCAAATAATTGGATGTCGTTTACGTTATTGCTGTACAATTTTAAAAAATAACTTTTATATCTTAGAAATTCGAATTCTTTTTAAATTCTTAATTCTCTTTATATGTGACTTTTAAATACACTAGGTTTATTTTATTTCATTCATACATTCTAAATAGCTTCAAGCATGTACATAAAACCACTGTTTTTTAGGCTTATTGGTAAGTACCAAGGAATACTCTAGTATTTCTTTCAAGTTCTTATATTTATAACAAGCCTTATTTAATTCCCATTTTTTAACTTTATTTACTCAGAAAAATAACACATGCTATAATGTATAAATAAGTATGTATATATATATATATATATATATAATAGGTGCAGTTAAAAGAAATCCATTATTTTTTCAATAGATGGCTTTAGTAATCTTTATCTTGCGTTGTATAAGTGCAATCGGGTCTCACTAGATGGCGTTGGAAAGATAAGATTTCGTACTAAAAAAACTTTTCAGACAGTTTTATGATTGCTTGATTTAGTATTGTTTGAGCACGCGTCAAAGATGGACAACAGCAAAGAGAAAATACGCCATATTTTACTGTTTATCTTCGATAAAGGCGAAAACGCAAGTCAGGCAGCTGAAAATGTGAATAGTGTTTATGGTCCTGATACTGTAACAGCCAATCATGCGCAATTTTGGTTTCGTCGATTCCGTTTCGGTAATCTTGAAGCCAAAGATGCACCAAGTTCTGGAAGGCCAATTGTCGAAAATATCGATAAAATAATAGAAATCGTCGAGTCCGACCGTCATGTAAGCACTGTTTCAATTACCCAGGAGCTAAACATTGCACAAAAAACCGTTTGGAACCACTTAAATAAGGCTGGATACAAAACAAAGCTCGATGTATGGGTGCCACACGAGTTAACACAAAAAAACTTCATAGATCGAATTGTCATCTGCGAATCACAACAAAAACGATCCATTTCTGAAGCTGACGGTTAATGGTGATAAAAAGTGGGTCACTTACGACAACGTCAAGCTAAGACCGTCATGGTTGAATCCCGGTGAGCCGGCGCAAACGGTGGCCAAAAGAGTACTGTCAACAATTGGACCGTCTGAAGGAAGCAATCGCCCAGCTATGGTCAATAGGAGAGAAATTGTGTTCCACAACGCCAGGCCACACACATCGTTAGTGACTCGCCACAAGCTGTGGGAGCTTGGTTGGGAGGTTCATATGCATCCACCTTATAGTCCGGACCTGGCACCAAGTGATTACTACCTGTTCCTGTATATGGCGAATGATTTTGCTGGTGAGAAATTCGCCTCAAGAGAAGCTTGTGAAAATCGACTGTCCCACTTTGCCAATAGGGAAGAAGGTTTCTATGAGAATGGCATTATGAAATTACCTTCAAAATGGCAACAAGTATCGAACAAAACGGTGCATATTTGACCTAAATTGGATCATTCTAACTATGCTAAATAAAACTTTCAATGTAATGCAAAAATAATGTATTTCTTTTGCTACACCTATTATATATACAGAGTGTACCAGCAAATTTAGAAATTCGTAAATCAATTTTTGCTCGACTTCTAGATGCTTTATTTGACCTTTTATCAAGAATCATCTGAAATTGTTGGAAGGGAAGATCTTGGCAATTTTTCTTATTCATTTCGGCCTCCTTTAGCTTCAATGACTACAGGGTGCGGAGCTACAATCGGGAAAAAAGTAGTCAAGATATATCTTCTTATATTTTATTAACAAAACAAGTTTGCAAGAATTCTTTTTCACAAAAGTTGTCCAATGGTTCCATGACCTCATCTACTGACTCAGCAAGGTACCGATCGTTTCTTCGATTGTAGACCTGGTCCACCGTAAAAAGATTTTTGTCTGAGAAAATTGTCACAGTGGACTTCTTCCTGTGAAAGATTGAGCAAATTTTGTGCAACTTTCGAGCCTCTTGGTCCTCTGTCAAAAGATGCCTGGGCCTCCTGAATAATATTTTAGGCTCAGGTCATCTTTCAAAGCCCTTAAGATGGTAGAAGTACCCACATCCATGGTCCGAAGCACTCTCCGAATTGACTTTGCGGGATCCTCCTCACCGCCTCCTTGACATTTCCCAGAAAGTCCTTATTCCTCTTCTTATTGCTTTTCCACTGCCCGGAGTCCTGCCAGTACCTTTGCTATCCTTTAGAGCCTTTAAAACATTGTAAACAGTAGGCAGAGCAGCCAACAATCTCCACGATCTCTTTTTTGTCCACTTTGGCCTTAATGAGGTCAGTGATCCTCTCACGATTCTTCTCCTCATGACTCATGGTGAAGAGTGAGTGAAAAAACTATGTGTACTGAAAAGCGCTCTACATGGCTGTACACCAGGAAGTTTCCATGTAAAAAATCACTAAAGCTCGCCAGGGTAGCCAGAGACAATTTTAACTAAATTCTAAGTTTTGCTGGTACACTCTGTATATATATATATATAATATATATATATATAATATATAAACAACTCATGCAATTTGGAAAACAAAAGGAATTATAACACACAAATACAATAGGTTCTTCAGTATTAATTTCAAGAGTATGAATGAAGACTGTAGCGGATTGACCTGCTTACTAACAACAGGTCTACCTACCACTTCTTATCTCACACCTCAGCAGGTTCTAATCGTAAGTACTCTTGTCTGCGGCTATATAAGCTGCAGGCAAGAGCTTAATAAATACACTCTTTCGCTTAAACATTGAGTCGTAATTTCTCCTCTCCTTCGCGCTACAAGACCTAGGGGATTTATTTGTAGTAGAAATGCTTAGATTGAACTATAATTACTGCTTGGAAATCTAATATAAACTACCCATCTATAAACTCGTTAGAAAAAGTCAACAACGTAGTTTATCATCATCATTTTCTGCCTAATGAGTTCACGCCTCGTGCAAATTTTGGCACCAATTTAAATAAATAAAAATATATATATTTATTAGGGCTGTTCTTATTTTTCAAATGTTTGAAATGTTAGCAACATTGTGGATTTTCTGTTTCTTGGTGATAAAAGAAGACGACATACAAAGTTTAACAAAATCGGTCAACATTACGGGGTTGCGCAACGAGGTCAAAGTTTTAAAAATTTAGTAAAAATATAGTTTTCCGCAAATTTCTTGAAAATGGTGGGCGTTACAGACTTCAATAATAATTATTAATTTAAAGGAAATTTAATTCAATACCAGACGTATTTTTGATGTTTTTTACTAAAACAAAGTTTTCTGTAAAAACAAAGAAAAAAGGAGTGTGTAAATGTTAGCATATTTCAGAGCTTTTTTGTATCAATTAACTTAACTCGCTGTAGAAGATGACTTGTTCGCTTCAGAGTAAAATAGTATTTTTAAGTTTAATAAAACTTTGGATTATAAATCCAAAAATGACCTTGGTTGCATGCTATCAATTCAGAATTCAGTACAATCTGAGTTTACATCATATGATTCAGAGCCTGTATTGACCTATAAGAAATCGATTATGAAAAAATAAATAAAATGTGTTTTTAGATTTGTTTCAAGGTATCCTCTCAAAATTTTACTTTGGGGCAGATGATACAAGTGTGCCCATGGACAGCGATAGAGCTATTTCACAGGAACAAATTTTATACGGCTTAAAACGCACGTTATAAACATGAGGAAGGAGAGAGAGTCAAGAGTGAAGTCACCATCAACAATCGTCAAATAATAGAGCCTCCACTGATCATAGTTGGGAATCAATTTTTTGGGTGTCATGAAAGCATTTTGGCCTAGACTTCAAACTTGTTGGCATAGACGTCGGACTAGGGGTGCGGGGGTGCGGCCGCACCCCTCCCATCCGAAAAAAAGAGATAATTGGATGTCTGGCAGCATCCAAAATGAAATTCTGGAGCTGTTTGCGCATGACATTCAGAGAAAATCGGAGCTAAAGCATCCCAAAGTCCTTTTTTTTGGCTTAACTGCTGATGGGACCACCGACCTCAGTGGCAAACAACAGTTTTCATGCAATATACAGTTTGCTGACACAATCTGGATATTCAGAATTTCTTTCTAGGTTTTTACAACCCCCAGACACAACAGAGATGCTGTTTTTGTGCATAAAAGATGTCCTTGTTCGGCTCACTTACCGAATATCTAAGCTGAAAGGCTTCTGTTTTGTGGAGCCAGCACATGTCTGGGAGGTTCACGGGAGTGCAGCAGATTATATAACGATCCTGACTCCTTGTTTGTTCACTTGCGCAAATCATCTTTGGATTAGTGTACAAGAAGTGGCAAAATAATGGCCTTGTTGCTGATACCACTAAACTTCGTTCGAGAGTACTGATGTTATTAATGATTCGCAAAGGAGCAACTTACACCAGTCTCTTTTTGGATGTGGAGAAGTGATAACCTGCTTGGCCTGTGTCCCAACTCGGTGGTGCGTCAGAGTTGTGGCACTGTCACGGTTGCTGGCCTGCTATGGAGAGATGCTGCAGACATTCAGGACCCTGGAGTGTGACAGGACTGTCAAGGGGGAGACGCATGCCAAAGTGGCAGGATTGCTCAAAAGGGCACCACTACGCGCACAGTCTTTGTTTTGTTTACCTGCGTTACTAGTTTACTCCGTGTGAATCCGTGGCTCAGTCACTGCAAGGCATCAAGGTCACAGCCCTTGGATCAGTGAAGCTGCAAAACTTCTTTGCCAGCGACTCAACTCACTGCGACAGGATGACACCTTCGCTGACCTTGTGGACAAGACCAAGTAGTACGCAGAGCGCTACAACTTAAAGCCTCCTCTTCAGCGCGCACGAGCAAGACCCCAGCGCGTTTTCGCCATACAGCGGAGGAGGAGGAAGGGAGTTGGGAACATTGAGGGTAAATAAATAAATAATATTAATACCAACAGTATTTTTAAATAACACATAGCTTAACTCATCAGCCTGTAATTGTATATGTTGAAGTAATGCAACAAATACGCACACATAGACAGACGATATTTTATAATACTATCTGTGAATAATCTATTTTTCATAGATTATGACATTAAAAACAATACAATAGTTCAATAATACTGTACATCCTAGTACGCCTATTTGAGAAATGAGCTTGTAATTAATAATACACAAGCCGTTGTTTGTGTATTTTTCATTTTCAAAACAAACCAAATTCATGAATTTGAACTTAATTAATTTTAAAAAAAGTTTGACCCAGCTTAAATAAGCAGCCCATGTGTAAACTATTGGTTGGTTGTTATTTAATTGATGTTATATTTAATATTGCAGAATATCCAAGCCTGTGGAGAGGGAAATGTTTGAGGCTCTGGACGTGGTGCGCTCAGAGGTGGAGCGGCGTTTTGATCAGGAGGGACTCCGCATAGCTGCAGGGAGAGAGCAGGCAGTCTTTGAGGCGGCCCAAGGGAAACGGGTTGATAGTGGTTCCCCGGAACTGAGCCCTTCTCACGAGAGCAGCTTAGCATTGAGCTGGACATACTGAGGGACGTGTATAGGGGGCGAGAAGTTTTCACCATTCAGGATGTTGTGTCCATCCTGCACACCTTGCAGCCCCAAACCCGCTCCATACTGTCGGAGGTGGAGAAGCTCATAAACACAAACTGTTATTTTATGAATGCTGTTTTTATAGCCTAGTGTTATGTGTTTTTAATAAAAGTTTGATTTATTCATTCATTTATTTCGTTTCATTTTCTTAACTATTAAGATGCTGCATTATAGTTCGTTATCATTGATACTGTAAGTGTGCGTCTCTCCCCCGACCCTCCCCAATAAAATCCCGCCCCCCCTCTCAGAAAATAGTTCCGACGTCCATGCTTGTTGGAGATCCCTCGATCCCTTCCTCCATCCCTCCTTCTATCTTCCGAGGCGAATGGGACGGTCTTGACTCCGGGATAAATGCCGTGGAAAACAAGAAACGAGTATCCCCCTCCCAGTAAGAGACACATTCCCCTCACCTCGACTTCGTGAATGGAGTCCTCCTACCCATGGTCGGTCTTCGTCAAAGGAGTTCCTTACCTCATCTTCGTTAGAGAGCTCCCCGTCTCTTGTCTTCGTGAATGGAGCCCTACCCCTAGTCTTCATGATGGAGCCCACTCCTCATCTTCGTGATTGGAGTTCTGTCTTCCATAACCTCCTCCATATTGAAGACTTTTTCCACTTTTTGGAATTTTTTATTTGGACGCCTCAGTCCTGCAAGACCGACAAGGGTAGGAGGACTCCATTCACGAAGTCGAGGTGAGGGAATGTGTCTCTTACTGGGAGGGAGGATACTCGTTTCTTGTTGTCCAAGGCATTTATCCCGGAGTCAAGACCGTCCCATGACGTCATACCGGATTGTTTTGAATCTCATTCATCACATCCATTTAACACAAGAACGGCCAGCATTATCACTACTCCTTCCCAGGCCATGGGGTCAGTTTGACCTCCATATTACAAATAGCTAAATATTGTATGTATTTGGCATGAACAGTTTGTGACTATTAATTAATATCAGTAGATTCTGTTTGAGTGATAATCATATATATTGCACAAAATATGATTTATAAAGATAATATATTTTAAGATATACTTATTTTTCTATGTATTTTCATAATAAACATACGTCTTTCTAAAATATATTTTGTCACACCAATGTTAGAACCACACGTAACTTTTTTGCATTTGATGCATCGATGGGAAGATATGTTTCGCTTCTTTATAGTGCAATTGATCTTGCACCACTGCCTGGTTTTTGTTGCTCCCACTCCATCCTCATCATTCATAGAATCATCATCATTGCCGATTTAACCAAACATGTCTTCTTTCCGCTTAAGTTCACAAAAAATTACGACGTGATGTTTTCAATCCTGCAGCTTTTATATACAGTATCCATGAGTACACTCCAGCCAAATCTAATACATTATACAAGACCTGGAGAGGCAATCTCCTCTAAGAGAATTTTGAGGTGTACAATCGGGCCATTTGATGTAATGCATCAATTTCCATACTTGGTCGTATTGTAATAGACTATGTTTCTGGCAGTTTCTTTATTCCTTCAGTTACAGTGACCGATCTTTGCCCTGTACTCAGAACTAGCACATTTTTGGAAGGCTTGCTCTGGTAAACAGTCAATGTCATGTTATTGCTTTTCAATATTGTTGATGAATACCGAGGCTCCTTGGAAGATTTGATTTGAGGAGGAATTTATCTTCGGTTACGATTAACTGTACTAACAATGCTAGTCTGTTTATTGGCTAGCTTCTGAAGAAGTTTTACTGAAGTATAGAAATGGTCAGTTACACGTTGTGGCTAACTCCTAGAAAAGTGCAAAACATGTTCAGACAATGTTCGATCAAAGGGTCGATGAGTATCCTTCCCAAGATAAGGAAATACATTCAAACAGTATTTTGACTTGACATCAGCTGCCAATTTGCCAGAATTCGATTCCAAACTTATCTGGCTCGCAATATACTGCATGAATTAATATTGAGCTTTTGTAGGGAATATTAATATCAACATGAGGCTTATAGTGAGACTTAGTTCTCAATGAAATGATTCCAAATGTTAGATAATAACGCAAATTTATCAGTTTGAAGTCTATCAGATCTTGTTGAACGAATGTGAAATCTCATGAAACTAATCAATTCCTTATAACGTCTTCGTGATAGGGTATGACTGAAAAAGGAGGCCCCACACTTTAGACCATGTTTCATGGTCTCATGAGGAGGTTATAAATTTTCTCATTACTGGTGTTCCCCGTATCATCACATTTGTTCGTAGCTTCTGTTTCGATTAATTTGACGTAGCCACGTGCACTCTATGATGTATTGTAACTTGTTTCAACTTGTCGTAACACTCACGGTTTCCCTACCTTGAATATGAACGTCAGGATAAGACACTTTTATAATTGGAGGTCAAAGTGACCCCCTGGCCCGCCGAGGATGTACATTCTATATCTTGGAAACTAACTGAGATAGCAGTCTGTTTTTTTTTCTGTGTACATTTGTTTGTTTGTTTATATTTATTACTATCATCCACGATAGACATACACACGAAAACGCACATATAACACTAAAGTAGATAACACAACCACACTACGGGGTATTTGTGTTACAATAATAATGATAATAATACCTATGTACATAAACTTATTCCTACTTAAATACTAAAATTATTTACAATTTTTACTACCTTGAATATAAACGACAGGATAAGACACTTTTATCATTTGAGGTCAAAATGACCCCCTGGCCCGCCGAGGATGTACATTCTATATCTTGCAAACTAATTGAGTTAGCAGTCTGTTTTTTTTCTGTGTACATTCTCATATAGAAATAAATTAAAGTCCTGAAATTTTATGATAACCTGGAAAAACAAAAAAAAGATATGAACATCGAAAAGTTAGAATGGGGGTCAGATTGACCCCCTGGCCGTTCTAGTGTTAAATGATTGCATTCACTACTACTATTTTTTACTTATTTTCACAACGACAATTAATAATTCAGTGTATTAGGCAACTGTATTAGAACACAAATGATTTTACTTCAATGTTCTAATACATATAATCTAGGAGGTGAGGTTTGATGTATGTAGAGTATCGAGAGCAAAGTTCCGCGGAGCAATAAAAATAATAGACACGACAATGATATTGAATCAATTGTTAAAGTCTACATCACTTAAACGTCACAGGGTACTTGATATATCCCAAAATACCTACGTATTTATTTACTTAACTGCATCAACATCAACGCCTCTAGCAGATAAATAAAACGAAAGGAAGCCAAGAATAAGAACAAAAACCTCTTGATGCGCCACTTTCCTTTAAAGCATTAGTCAAACCTACAGCCCTCCTCAATAGAGTCGAGCACGCACGCACGCACTTTATTATTTACATTATTCTCAGGAGAGATTATTGGAAGACACATTCCTCCTCCAACATTTGACTATTTCAGAAATCTGGGGCATCTTATTTTTGTACGATTCAACACAATGTTCCCATTTTTGACATAGATGTCAGTTCTTACCACTTGAGGTTTAACCCTCATAATAAAAATAACTATGAAGTATTGTTAATATATATAAATATGTATTTTTATCAAATCTTTATTCCATACATAACAATACAAGAAGGGCATATCCATACTGAGAGAGATAATGTTATCATCATATTATTATGCCCGTGAATAGAACATTGTGCGCCACTATTATTTATAAGGGCTGAAAAAATTAATATTCTTAATATTTACTTGGTGATTTGCATCATGCTGATTGATGTTTGGGTTGCAGATTCACTGGCCTCGGACTCTTTTTCCAGATGGTCCTTGAGCACTGTGACAGCGACTTTGATTGAGTGATACATGAGGGTTTTGATTT
>CP045893.1:28912771-28931430 GCA_013387185.1 Caligus rogercresseyi | reverse complement strand
ATGTATGAGATATATTGACATCATCTATAATCAATTATGACGCTAAAAGTGTTGAAGTGATGTGAAGAAATGAGATATAACAACTGATTGACGTGTACACTCTATTACTTATTAGATCAACTGCTAGTCCATAGGACGTAGGAGAGAGAGGTTGAGTGAATAATACTCATATTATATTCCGGTGAATAATACCTCCGCCCCCCATTCATTAAAACATTATAGAAATAACTGCAAAAAACAATTAATGACGATAAAAACGCTATATAAAGATAAACAAAAAAAACGTTATATATAGATAAACGAAAAAAAAAACATGAGTTAAATAAGTTGTAAGTATTTTTGGAACAATTTATTGACACTGATTTCTTGGCTATCCGAGGTGATCTTCTTGCTTTCACAATTGGTGAGGGTGGAGTCACATGAGTGTTCGGATGTGGATGTTGGGCTGATGTTGGCTTCACAAATTTTCTGTTGCGTGTTATTATTTTCCCCGATCTCAACATAACTCTATATGAGCGTCCTGAATCACATATTTGAGTTATTTGTCCAACGTCGGACCAAAGTTTACTCTTTGCGTCCTGAATTAAGACTTGTTCATCTACGTTGAGTTGTCTTAAGGTCGATGGCGAGTGATCGAAAGTAGATGGATCGGACAGAGTATTAAGAGAGGGGGAAGAGTTCTTAAATCTCTTCCAAGGAATAACATTGAAGGTGATTTCTTCCGCGACGATGAAGGGATTGTCCTTAAATATAGGAGCGATTCAGTAAATTCTTCTTTGGATTTGGATTTCTTCATTAGCTTCTTTACCCTGTTGACCGCCGACTCTGCAATCGAGTTAGATTGGGGGTTATGAGGTGAAGAAGTGACGTGGATAGTGTGTTGGAGTTCGCAAAACTCGTTGAATTCCCCGCGGAATTGGGGCCCATTATCTGAAATGATGTAGTTTGGGTATCCAAATATAAGAAACAGTGACTTGAGGTAGGACGTAACATTTGATGTTGATGTTTTATGAAGATGGTGTACGAAGGGATACAGACTAAATTTATCAACGACTACCAAAAAGTCTTGGCCGTTACATTCGAATAGGTCGATGCATATAGTATGCCAAGGTCTCGGGGGCTCACTATAACTTTGCTCCGTTTTTTCATACTGAGACGCTTGATGTAATTGGCATTTGTCACAATTATTATTAAATCAGCAATTTCCTTAGACATGCCCGGCCAAAAAAAAATTCGACGCGATGAGGCGGGTTTTAGTAATGCCTTGATGGGCTTTGTGGAGAAGAGCAAGGATATCCTTTCGTACGGAGGTGGGAATCACGAGGCGATGTCCTTCGTAGGTGATTAACGTGTCATTGTCACTATCTAAATTTAAAAGGGATAGCTTACTCCACACTGAGGAAAATTGACGTCCGGGATGAGTTTCCGGGAGATCGTTGGGGTGATATCCTCCCCTAAGTGCAGCAATGATGAGCTTGTAGGGTTCGTCGATTCCATCATAGAGCTGTTGGAATGTGGGTCACACTAACTGCTCTACACATAAGAGTGTTTTCATACTCTTCCAGAGCAGGTTCGTCCTCGGCTTTAAATACAGGGGCTCGACTTAGAGCGTCCGCGGCGAGGTGAGTTTTGCCGGCTGCCATATTAGAGTTACGTTAAATCCGACTATTTTCTCACGTAGCCTCATGAGACGTGGGTTCTCAATTTCGTAAATGTTTTTTTGAATAAGCCGATAAGAGGTCGATGATCCACAATGGCAAAAAAGGAATCTATTCCTTTCAGGAAGAAGCGGCACTTTTCAATGGCTCTCACAAGGGCTAAAAGTTCTAGCTCAATAGTGGCATAACGAGCTTGTTTTCTGTGAGTGAGAATGATCCGCATTGAATTAGTTTGGAATCAGGATGGAGACTTGACGTAGTTGCAGTGCGTCGTTGGGTTGTTGGAGAAGTAAAAATCCTAATCCGTGAAGGCGAGATGCGTCAGTCAAGAGTATTGTTTTTGAATTTTTATCGAAGAAATTGCATTCCAAATGTTGCGAAACGGTCTGTTTATTATGCAAAGGGCTTGCTCATGCTCTGATGTCCATAAGAAGGCGTTCTTTTTTTGGAGTAGCTCTCGGATACATTTAGACATTTGAGCTAAGTCAGGCATGAAAGAGCTAAGCCTAGCAAAACTACGACACTCGGTTATGTTTTTAGGGCTTGGAAAAATGTTATCGCTTGAATGCGTGCTTCAGAGGGAAATATTTTGCCGTTTCCAATTGATAACCTGCAAATTTTACGGCAGATCCTATTTGAAGCTTTTTCTCCGAAACCGTAATGCCATGTTCACGGGCATTTAGGAGAAAGAGGATTACTTTATGAAATAACTCGCCGAAGTGGAAGCGCCAATAACAGAATCATCGACTATTTTCATAGCGTTAGTTATTCCTTCAAGAATGACCTCTGATCTGATATTAAATTCATCAGAACTTGCATTAATGCCCATGGGCGCACGTAAATAACGGTATTTACCCTAGAGTGATGAATGTGGTGAGGAGAGATTATTCTTCGTCCAAAGGTACTTGAAAATAGCCGTGGCTGAGATCCGCTACTGCAAAGACTTTCGATGAGCTTTCCAGGCTGTGAACGATTTGCTCAGCGCTGGGGAACGGATAGCAGGGGCGCCTTATATATTTATTGAGGTTGGTGAAATCGGTGACCAGTCTGACCTTCCCATTGGTTTGAGCACGTAATGTCCGTATGCACAATGATCCAAAGGGGTATCGACTCGAGCGATTATCTTGGTGTGTAGGAGTTCCTTGATGAGATCGTCCGCTGGTCCTCGCATGTGAAGAGGAATGTTCCTAGGCGTCTTTGCTTGGAAGGGATTATTTTCACATCCTCCTTGAAATAGAGCTCATTGGCCGTCCCGAAATGGGCTCCTTTCCTTCCAAACTGTCGGAGATGACGTCATTAAATAGGTTTATCAGGAGGGCCTTCTTTTCATCAAGGTTTTCAGCGGTCGTGTCGCTGAAATATTTGTCTCGCAACGTTATAGCGAGGGGCTGTCTGTTGGACAAATTGTTGTCAGGCGGCGCTCCTTGGAAGGGTCTTATGAGCCTTGAGGACGCATGAGGAAAATACTCATATTATATTCTGGTGAATAATACCTCAATGTGTATACCCAAACTTCTAGGCAGTAGGTCCATGACCTTCAGGTTGTGCCGGATCATTCCACTTTTTTATCTTTGTGATAGAACGTGCATACCTTATTAGATTTAGAACCAAAAAGCACACTTCTATAAAAATGGATTTCTCCTTCACGCAGGGCACCTTTCTGGTAAAAGTATAGTGAGTTACTAAATAAAAATGAACTGGAGTATTAAAGACTTAAATCTCATGGATTTCACCAAAGATCAGGAATAAAGGCTGAAATGGGCATTGGATGAGCTTTAAAGTGTAGAGATAAATGCTTCACCCAAAATCCCTAGAATTTGAAGAAACAAATACAGTTTTCTAACAGAAGTTGAGGCGATCAAAAATATCTACAGTAATTTAATCGGAGATAAAATTGAAAGAAAACTATATTAATCCTTTCTGACACAATGTCGGCCATGAGACAATGGCGAAATCATCGCTTGTAAATAATACCATCAATAACTCTAATTGTGCTACCACATGAGGACGGGTTAGAGGGCACAACGATAGCATCGGTAGAGATGGAAAGTCGAGGGATATTTTGGCGTGTGAAAGGGAGAATGTCTGAAGGGTGCAATGAGCTCAGCTTCTTGTTATCACTATTCTCTTTCCTCCGAACGGAAGCAAAAAACAGAGATTCAAATATAAAATAAATACCTTCTGTTCTGGCCGACTTGACTGCTTCATAAATGAAATAAATATCCCTCAAGAGAGGAGAGAGAATAGTGGATAACAAGGAGCTTGAACTCAATTGCACCTTTCAGACATTCTTCCTTTCACACGCCCAAAATCCCTCGACTTTCCATCTCTAAGCATCGGTAATGGATATGCTGACGTGTTAGCAAAGGATGATCCCCTGAGAGGCACAGTGACTTCAGTACCAATGTCTATGTCAACAGGAAAAGAATGTACTCAGAAAATAATTCCTATCACATACCATGTATGAAAGCTGTCGCCAACTAAAATCTTAATTATGGAGCCTTATGTTTGGCAAATAGTTTTACACCTCTCCTATCATATATTTGACCATAAAATAATACTTTTTAGTTATTTATATCCCCTCATAAATTTTTTATACAAGAATAAAGGATAAGAAATACATATATGGCAATGTTATTGTACACATAATGCCAAGCGTTTCAGTATAGCCTAAGGCGTATAAAAGGAAAAATATTTATATCTAAGGCTTTGAAGTCACATTAATAATGCTTACATTAAGCAACATGGATATAAACGTTTGTGTATAATGACAGAGCTAACAAAATTGGATAGGCCTTACAGCCATCCTAATGATATATTTCACGATTCGGAAAGATCCATTAAAGTGCTATTAACTTCTTCTCTTTGTTTATTTTGATTGGACAATATGAGATTGTCACATTTTATAATAATTATGTTAACTGATGGTTTACTGATATTGAAGGTCAACCAATTTTTTAACAATATAATATTGCAAAGATTAAGTTGAAAATTGAGAAGTTACAACTGTTTTCATAGAACTTTAGAGCACGACAATTCTTAACTATTAAATTTAAAAAATGAATAAGAGACATTTCCCTTGCTTTAACTTATACTTTATACTATTGAAAGCTTTAAATGACCTTCTAAGGCTTTCGTACTCTACTAGGTGTTGAATATTTATAAGGAAAAGCAATAGAAGATGTCAAATTAAGAGCATATTAATTACAAATAGTTTTCCGTAAATTTAAAATACCTATATTATTATGGATTTTGCTCTGTCTGTGATTTCTTTCTCTCCGCTCATCCCTCTCTCCGTCTTTCTGCTCCTATCTGTCCATCTCTTCTTAAATATACAAACACGTCACCAGATGAGAAGATAGACGTTTTTCTTCTCATTCTCAAATAGACTATGCACATATATTTGAATTAAAATATTTCCCGGTTTATGAAATATATCTGAGTTTAGATCAAATAAATAAAGGTGTCTCTAATTTATTCCTTCGTTAACATGTTTTACATTTCGAACAATTAGTTTCGACGTTATTATAGCTATCTTTGTGCTATTTTTTATAGAAAAAATCCCAAAAGCTTTTAAGCGAAAAATGATTCTAAAAGCACTTAGTAACTTTTTTTGCATTGCAATAGTTAAAAATTGACCTATTATATATATATATATGTACATATATACATATATATATATATATATATGTTATATTCATAGTACCACAATTAATTTGTAGACCGTACTTCACACACTCAGTACATAACATTGAAGAAAAAAACTTTTAAATGAAGAAATAGCATCAAATAAAATAAAAACTGTCTCTGTGCAATAGAATGATGAACGCATCTGAGAGATAATTAGTTGTCTTCTCTCTCCGCTCATGGAAGTACTCCCGTTAAAAACACCTTGCTGACTTTCTTAAAACTTAGATTATGATATGCGTGATAGAACTTTATTCCATTCAGTAATGAAGGAAAAAAGGAAGCGTTAATGATTGCATATTATTATTTATGGGGGTAACTCAACAGATATGTATCAAAATAGCGTGAGGGAATGAATTGGAATATGTATGTATGGACGCATTAAAAAACAAGGCTAAACCTCGAATAACTAATGCTACAATGATTTCATTCATTGAACGCACCAGCATTTGGGTGTAGTTGAAATATTATTTGCCTTTGTAAAAATATAATTTAAAAAAATCAGCTATAGATTTATGCTATATTTGATTAATAGAGATTATATATTGATTATAAATTATATTTTATATATATATATCTTAAGCAGATTTATATTCCTTAAAAAAAATATATATTAGCAACTTACTCACACAGACCTGAACTTTCATTGCGGGTGAAACTAGTTGATGACTCATGTCGCACAATATTAAAACTGAATGAATGTCGGTACAATGTTCCGAAATAAATTGAAACAATAAACAGTTAGAAGCTGCACAATCTAATGGGATCTTGGAATAAACATTCCTTTTGGCTTAATATGCATGATTGCTGGAGTAAGCAGTTGTTGGTTGTGGGTTGTACATTAAGACGCGTTTATTTCAATGAGCACGTCATGACAAATACCTTAAAAGCACCGAATAATCGGTGTATTAATCATTAGGATTGCGACCCAATTAAGTACTTTACCTTTGTAGGTTGTGCTTTATGTAAATTTTTGATATATATATTATATACTTATCTATATATATATATATATATATAATATACATATATAGATATAAATATATATATAAAGAAATATATATATATATATATTACAGAAGTGAAACGAACACTTACTGGTAAGGAAGTCACTCCAATATCCCTACAGACGCAGGGACGCATATTATTTATTGGATTAACTTAAGAGTTGGTCTTCCTCATGACTATTAAGAGGCAAATTTAAAATAGTTATAATAATAATATAAAAAATAAATTAATATATACCATAATGATTATTATTATTTTTCTGCGGGGCATAACATCATTTTGATGTATCGAAAAATATACATTTTCAATATCCAAAACAAAATTATTTCATCACGTGGGTCAGCCACTTAAACTTTATTTGAAAGATCAACGGGATATTTATCAATTTTATGTACATCCTCTTATAAGCATAAATTTCAAAAATGATAATTTATAGGATTTCTGTCATTATAAGTTCATTTACGTCATCAAAGATCCCTTATTGGTCACTAATTTTAATAATTAAAAACGTAATGCCTCTTACGATAAATGGTCGTTTCGTTGGACTTTTTGGTGGCCCAAAAACATAAAATGATGCTTCTTGAGATATTTGTTCCTTTTTCATATCGATTATTGATCACAACTACATAAAAATTGTAACATATAATAATTTTATACAAACATTTTTTTTCTGTATTTCATTTCTTATATACATGTATTTTTTTACCATCATACTTTAAGATTATAAAAAAGAATTATGTCAATGTAATTTACATTTTGCATTTGGAAGGGCAATTTAAACAATGAATGATAATGACGTCAAGCTAATGAAGGCAAGATTATTGAAGATAAGAAAACGGATAATTATATTGTATCTTTCTGCCTTGTAAAATATAAAAAGCCTGACTTGACAGGTCAATTAAGCGCTTACAAAAGGATACCCTCCCCCTCTCTGCCTTTTCTTTCTGATAAAATCTAATTGAAAAAAGCTTTTTAGCATTTAAGCATGTATAGTTTATATGAGTTATGATTTTATTTCATTTTAATATTTAATCATTTTTATAAATTATTTATATTGTATATTTTTTTGGCCTAAAATCTTTTGTAAAAAGGAATAATTTTTTCAAAAAAAGATTATAATAATGATAAAGACTTTACCGCTCTTCTGTTTATTTGCTTGTATTCATTTGGTGCCACATCTCCCTGAACGTGCAACAAGAATCTGAAATATAGATGGAATAATTTCTCTTGGTGTCTCACTTCAATCATTTCAATGTCTTTTTGTGTGGTAACGTTCCTAATCTTTACACTCACAGATCCTCCATTTTCAGGGGAAAGTCCAGGTGAGAAGGGAGAAAGTAATTTCTTAGGAATATGTTGCTGCCCTGTTTAGCATACGCTGATAGCAAGTTCTCTACGAGGCTTCATAGTTTTTTTGCAATATTGTTTCTGAGGAAACCTGCAACTACTGCCTTGAAACATACCATGCTGCTATTTTTGCCACACGTAAGCTCTGTATATCATCATCACGTAATAGCTTACGAATTTGTGGCACAACAAACCACGTCTTCCTTAATCTTTGCTTCGCTAAGCCTTGCCAACTTCTTTCCAAGATACTGGAAGGCGAGGTTGGATTTCTACATGCCTTTGACAAAGTTTTTTTATCAAATCCAGTTTAATGTGCTTACACATGCTTGATGTTTATCAATCAGTGCTTTGTGTAAGACATTTTTGTTTGTTGGCTTCAGTGGTTGGCGATGTGGCCAGTCTAGCCTGACATAATGAGCATCTTTAGCTCGGGTATTCTATTTGCACTAGGCGTATCCACCTTGAAGACCAAGCACAAGTGCAATCACCTTCAGGTCTACACAAAGCAGCCATTCATCCTGATCAAACTGAATGCATGTCTACAGTTCTTATATATTTCCTTTATAAGTTTCCTTCTAATGAGCAGAATGACCAATGGGGAGCAGGACAGCTTTTAAACTGTCCTTTGTTGAGTCGAAGGAGAATATAAAGAAGATGAGTCAACAAGGAAACTTTTCGTTGTGTTTTTTCTTCTTTTGTATTGGACTGATGACGTCACTGTTGAATACCTATGTTTACTTATAATTATTTTACGAAATCAATTTCTCAAAGAAATTGCTTTGTGGTGGAGTGATGTGTGAGTGCCAGAAACAGCCTCAAGTCAATTGTACTGTTCAAGAAATGTCCATGAAACCGACTGTGACTCGTAAGCCTGGATAACGGTGAATGGAGCCCATGGAGTGTACATCTTCCGTCGAGGTGGAGGTCATGGAAATATATAGCCACTCTTCCTGTGTCAAAGAGGGGATCTCTCTGTAACATGCAGACAGAGTCCATCTCTCCGTTACTTGGAAGATATATATTCTCATAAAGGACGAGGAGTTGAGAAAAAAGAACCTCCAAACCATGATTCAGGCTTTCCCTAACTAGAATTGGAATGAAAGGACGAATTATGGGTGTTTATCAACCATGAAAATATATACAAAGAGGAACGCTAGGAAAACAACATTTATGGGCCTTAAGAGTCCATACACAATGAACGTGAACAATAACCATTCAATGTCTACTATTGAAGGATGATAACTCACAAAGATAAATTATAATGACAAAATGTGGTGGAAATTTTAAGAAAATCTGTGATAGAGGTAGTAATATTCTTTAAATCTTTATCTATGAACTAAATAAAAAACTTTTTACTTTGCAGGCACCTACATGATAATTACGCATTTCCATCGATATGGACTTCATCAGTGGCGTTCCTGATAACCCTGAGCCCCACCTGAAAGGAGGAAACTCTGGACCTTTTCACCACAGAGATGGGGCTCCCTCTATGCTCACCCTCCCCCCGTATTTCATCGCTCCAGAAGGCCCCTGAACTTCACTTACCTCTACATTGATACACGCCTGTGTGCACAGACACATCTAACAGCTTCACTTATTCTAAAAATGTCTTGCTGACTTTCTGCATATTATTTTCTTAAGATATGTCGTTTTATTCTTTATGAAGGGCTTACTAACTTCCTGCTTCAACATTTTCTAATATTAAAAAATACGTTATCACTTTTGTTTGAAGTGCCCTCACTTAAAAAATAGCCTTCCTTCACAATCCAGCTCCATCCCCTCGAAACAAATTTGTTAGTTCTTCGTACCCCACAGATTTTGCCCCCCCCCCCCTTTGATTTGGTAGTCTGGCTATGGGTCTGCACATAAATATTTATTGCCATATTACCACGAACTAGACCAGAACTGTAACAGAGTTGTTATGTATCCAAATATCTAAACCACAGGATAATATTAAATTAGTTACATAAGCAGATGAGTTATGTCTTGGCAATCCGCAATATTTTATAATGGAAAATATTATGTACATTTTTTATTAAAAGTTAAAAAAATTAGAAAATAAATGGAAAATCATACAAAAAGACAAAACTTATAAATACTAATTAGTAAATTTACCTATTTGGTTTAACGATCTAATATTTGATTTCTTTTAATTTGAGCCTTTAATTGAGATTTTTAATCCGGATTCTTGTTCTTGTTTTCATGAATGACTTAATGACTTCTTGCGGCCAATCAGGATACATTTCAATAAGAGGATTATGAAGTCTTTCGAACACATTAGGATCTCTATCGACTCTATCCTTGTGTTTACAATGAAAAGCTTTGAAATATTTTTCTAAGCAGCGACAAAAGTGCAAGAAATCTATTGAGGGAGCAGTTAGACCTCCTTTGGAGACCAGTGATATCCAAGGACTTGTAGTCTCTTCGTATGATCCGAATTCACATGTTTTTCCCTAAGGTTGGGATAAGCATCATTAAACTTTTTCGCCAAAAACCAAGCAATGTAAGCGAGACCTTGTTCCGAACAACTATTGCTAATCATGGAACTTGAGAATATTCTTCGTGGCTTGCTGTCATTTCTTCCTCCACATTAAGATCTTCAATAAAATCAGAATTTTCCAATGTTTCCGAAGATTCTTATTCTTCATTTTCTCGACGAGTATTGGAGAAAGAGAAGTCGAAAGTTATTTTTTAGTAAAATTTCGACGTCATCTTCATTATCTTCTTCCAACTCAACCGCTGGATTCCTCAATATCAAATCTTGGTCTTCCCCATCAGTAATATCTTAAGCCTTCGAAGAGCTTCGACGGGAGATGGATGATGGTTATTTCCAGTCTGAGCCCTTACACGCGAAAAAACATTTTCCAAGCAATCCTGATTTAATCGTGCAGTTAGGAGAAACTTCATCCCATCCGTTTTTATGTTATTAAATAAAGCCCTTGTAGATCGAATAGATATCAAAATTCCTTTTTGAAAAGGAAGTTGATAGGTCTTGCCAATTACTTTCATGGACAAAACCAATCGCTCCATTTCATTTAAACGCATCATTTGTTCATGAAATGAATACCAAGACCACAGGAAAGCTTCTTTTTACTGTAAATAGAGCGTGAATTCATGGAATCGAACCAATCATTCACAATGTTAATTGCTCTGATTGGAATACTTTTTTATTTCTGTAATAATAAAAATGCCTTGGACACGGTGTTGCGCCGCAGTTCTCACACGTTGTCTAGCATTACCATAACATTCAAGATGGTTTTCTTTATTTATTTTAAAGGCAATTTTTAATTCATTTGAATCTTGATCAAGAGGTCTTGAAAGTCTTTTTTGACCAAGTAAAAACTATTTCCGTCACCATCTTTAAAACTATATCCTTGGTCAAGTAGATGGTTTCGAAAGAGTTTTAGAAGATGGGGGACAATCAGGGAAAGTATATATTTGTACTGAGTATCGGCCGGGTTTTTCGAAAGAAAAAAATTCTGGGGAGAGATTTACCTCTGAGATTAAGACTTATTCCCTAGATCAAAGGCAATGTTTTTCATTATAATCCCAGCTGTCTCCAATTTTCTTATAATAGTTTTAAGTAATTTTTTTTCTCATTGGCGTATCGAAGTTAACAACAATGGGTTGCTTCCATCCACTAATAGAACACGTACCCATAGCTATTTGCATTTTTTTGTGGGGTCCGAGAATTTGTTTGAGTCTAGCTGAGATTTCAAATGTTTTTCGCACCTCCATCTCGTCAAATGAAAGTATTGCCATTCGTTCATGAGGGTCTGATAAAGTCATGTTTTCAGAAAGCAATCTGATGCTGTCATCAAGTAATCCAGGCTCACATTTAAAATCTTTAAGAAAAAGTTCTTGAGTATGGCGACTCGGTAGAGGAAGAAGTTCTTAGAGCGCAAGTATTCAAAAGCCCGATAACTTATACTTCTACAGCCTAAGATTTCGTTGGAAGTCATCACAAGTGAAATGTCGTTCATAGACCTTCGCATTAATAGGGTTGATTTTATCTCCCCTCTTGCATATCGAAATCCAAAGACGGTGGAGCACCAAATATTTCCGAGGAAAAGCGAAATAGTGCACATCCGATGGACTTGGACAAGTAGAAACTGCGCAAACACGCACTGTACCTTTAGGCCTTTTTTTCAATAATTGATAGCAATGAATGGTTCCTTTTAAATAATTCCTTTTAAATGAATGATAATAATATGCATATTTCATCAATGACCTCATACAATAGTTGAGTCAACTAACGCCAACCTGCCTGCCTTAGAGAGTTCGTTGTTGTCACACCTTTATATATTCTCCTGGTTGAGTCAAGGAATATGTATCTAGTATTCCTTGATGAGTCAATGAAGAGGCGCCAGTCTCTGGGATCATAGATAACATCAAGAACTTCCATCAATCCAGATATTCTATCTCAAAATAAAGGTCTTTTTTTGGAATATAAAGGCCCAAGGATTTTGCCTATTGCTGGAGATGGATACATTCGCTGCCAAGAGCTTCCACTGATGTAGTCCAGATCATAGCAGCTCGGCCTTAGACTTAGGTAGATCTAGGTCTCGTACAAATCACCCTTACCTCGTACCTGGCCAAAAAAAATCCGTCTTTCCGCTGAAAATTTTCATTCAGAAATGCTAAAGCTGCATTTGTGCAATATATATATATAAACTTCTTTAAATGATAACAAATTAACTTTCGTGAAACAATAGTTTAATATATATTTAAATAATCTGACTTTCATCTATAGTGAAATCGGAAATATGTGATTCAACAAATATTTAATCGATAACATCAGATTTTTAATGCAAAATATGATCCATTAATGAGCCATCAACATTATTTTTTTGCCTATTTGTTTTATTGTATATATTAGTTAAAAATTTAAACGTAGTGCAAAGGTTTGTTATATGAAAATGTATACTCTTTTCAATATGTGTATTTTTCAGTCGGCTTTAACAGTTCGATTCTGCTGTTGAGGGAGAATGATTTGTGATATGATTCCAGGTCGATAGACAAATTTGTACGCTATAATGCTTATTTATATACACACGGATGCAATCTTACCGCACCAAAAATATGATTCTTTGAGTATTTTGGGATGTATCAAGATAGACGATTCCGAAAGGGAATTGGTCAACGAATGTAGTTCAAATCAATTGTGTAATGTAGTTTAGTTTAATGATTGCCCATTTGTTTGTTAATTTATCTCATCATTTATTGTATTATTAATATCACTAGTGAATTACATATAATGATTAGTTTATTCTTTATCACCATTCATTTCTTATATATAAACAAAAATATAATATTAATATTAAAAAAACTTTTTTATATATTACTTTTTAATCATGATTATTTTTTCAATCATATTTTTTTATAAGTCCAAAGTTCTAAAAAACATAAAAAATAAGATGTACACTAAAACTGAGTCAAATGTTAAAAATGTTATATGGCCAAACATATTAACGAGAATCATGAAAAAACATTAAAATATTTGAGTAATCACGAACTCAATCGAGATATTAACTATTAGTAATAGTATTTTTGAAAGTGCAGCTTAAGAAATGTCTTGGGTAAATTTTGGTGTTCGCTTCTACTTCGTACCTCCGTCGTTATTCAGTTCCTCCAGAAGGGAAAGCTTCCGGTCTTAAAGGTGCATTTAATTTATTATATATGTAGTATTGATTAGTTTTTTCTCTTTTTTTTTTTCATCAGCAAGGTTTTTTTATTATAACGTGCATAAAATATACACATATAATAGTTATAAAAGGAAAATTGTGTTTAATACAAAACATAAATAAACATTATAGTTTAAAATTATTTTCCTTTTAGAAACCTTAAAACACAAACGTATGTATATATCACCTAAATTCTTAACATAAAATTCTTACGATATAGTATCTAACGAATATAAACGTAAATATCAAATAATTTTTAACATAAAATTCTTGTGATAAATATTTTAAAAACATTAAAAAACACAGAATAATATAAGTATATGGATAAAATATCATTGATTGTTCTTGAATTGTCTGATGATTATTTCCAGGGATTTGGTGTGCAGGGGAGAAGTAGACGGGAAATATTTGATGACTTCCGAAGCATGATTCCAGGCCGAACTTTGTACCATTGGGATCCTCAAGGAAAATGCCGCGTAACGAGCGGCGGCCGAAACCATGATTGACCGGAGATCTCTCGCATTGATGGTTTCCCCTCCCATCAGCTTTTTCGCTATGTAGGCCTTGCAATTAAGTAGCGACGCCCTAACGGTATTTTCCTCTTTGCAGCGTTTCCCGGTGTTGAAACCGCCGAAAAGAACAGTGCCCCTCATATTTTCCTCTTTGAAATTTGGGATGAACTCAGAATTTAGAGTAATGAAATTTCTAACAATTGTTAGAGCAGGACAATCACAGAAGGCGTGTTTGATGTCCACATACATGTATCCACAATCCTTGCAGTGCTCCGAAAATCTGATTAGATTAGCGGAGATTTGTAATTGGGCAGTAAATTTCCGTGGATCATTAATTCCCACAAGTGACACCAATATTTTTTTCCTCCATCCGCCAGGTAAACCCAGTGAGGATAAATGGGTTTTGACTATTTCATCTGCTCTTTCTGAGTGGGGCTCTTTAACGAGGAACTTGCAATGCCAAGGAGTCAATGGTATATGTTGTTTAGCTCCTCTCAAAAGAGGAAAATAAAATCTTCCGGTTTTGAATGATGATAAATATCCAAGTCGCCAAACGTTAGCCTGTTTTCTATCAGCGCAATCCTTTCCAATTCCTCTGGTGATTCGTTTATCCCTTTAAAAAAGGGTCTTCGTTTAATATTTTGACGAATAATATCAGTAATACTGTTAGAGTCAAATATGGGTGAATTTCTCCATATTACCCTTTGCATAGTTGCCAATTCCTTTGAATATAGAGCTATCCTGTAGTTGGACAAGTCAGTTCCAAACATGAGTGTTTTAAAAATAATAGGGTCACTAAAATAGTCGCGCCATTCCACGTCAGGGTGCAGAGTGAGGTTGTAAAAAACTTTTAAAAATATTTTAGGTAAAATATTTTGTAGTAAAACCAGGCCTCCACCAAGTTGAGACCTTCTTCTTTTTAAGGTGGGAATGTATTTCTGGTCAAACAATTTATTCAACCAATTATCTTCTTCTTCTATGAATTTTTCCCCTATTGATGGAATCGCAGTAGATACGTAAATAATTTGAGATATCAATTTTGTATTGTATAGGTCAATACGCTTTTGTATACAAAAACTTCTCCATGCCTGACACCATTTATAAGCTTGACTATTTAGGCCTTCAAAATTTAAAAGTGAAGGGCGGTTTATTTCCCACATAATACCTAAAATATTCACTGATCCAACAACCTTGCACCCCCCTATAATCGAAGAAAGTGCAGGATGCCAAATGCCAATAGGAAGAATGGAGGTCTTCTCCACGTTTACGTTAAGTCCACTTATCTTTGAAAATTTTCCAAAAAAGGCAACTAAAATCTCAATTCTCCTTATAAGCTGTTCCTCCGAATTCCCTTGCACCATTAAGGTTATATCGTCGGCGTAGAGGTCAATTAAGTGCTTTTTATTTTCCATTTGCACTCCAAAACCATGATATTTACGGTTAATTAAAGTGTTTAATTGTTCCATCGAAGCGACAAACAAGAGGGGTGATACTGGACATCCTTGTCTACAGCTTTTTCCTAAAATTATAGGGTCACCTTGGAGGCCATCTAAAACAATAGTAGAGCTACCGTTAAAAAGAAGAGAGCGTATGGGGTTAAAATACTTTTTTGGAAGAAACTTTTTCACAGCTTTTAAAATAAAATTATGGCTAATAGTATCGAACGCTTTGCTAAAATCGATTGCGATTATGGCTCCAAATTTTTGTCTCCGGCACGTGGAGTCCATGGCAGTCCTGATATTTCTTGACACATCAGCGATATTTCTTCTTTTTAGGAATCCTTTTTGCTCTTGCCCAAGACTTTTGTTTAAAATGGGTTCTATTTGTCGTGCTAAAATACCTGCCAATATACGGTATGCCTCATTCATTATTGTCAAAGGCCTCCAGTGACTAACTAGGTTTCCGCTGCCCTTCTTGGGGATGAGTGAAATTCTGCCGTGAGTAAGAGGCGCTGGAAGGGCGCCTTTAGTTTCCATTTCCTTGCCAATCCGGAGTAAGTATGGGGTGACTTCATTTGCACAATAACTGAAGATTGAACCTCTAATACCGTCTGGCCCAGAGGCTTTATTATTTTTATAAAACTTTTGAATATGATTCATTACAATACTATGACTAAAAACCACCCTGTTGAATTTTTGGGTCTGGGAAAACCAATTCTTGAGCATCCAAGAATTCTTTGGTAAGTTCTATGAAATAATTGAAGAATTTCTTTTTTATCTGACGTAAAGGCTCCGTCTATATTGATTTTTTCAATTCTTCTGAACGCTAGTTCTTTTTTAAGTCCCATTTGTTTAAATCTACAAAATGAGTTCTGCTCTAATTGTAATTTTCTGTCCATTTCTTCCTCCTCTATTTCCGCTAATCCAATGGTATTGAGAGTATCAGAGGTTATCGTCCGCGTAAATAGTGAGCCTTCATCCATGATTTCTTCAATATCTTTTTGTAGTTGTTTTGTTGTTATTCGCTTTTTTCGTAAAAACATTATCGTTGTATTTTTGATCGTTTTATTTAGGGTTCTTAAAATTTTTCGGCACGAATATGTTGAGTTAAAATTTTCCTGGAGATTACTTTGTAGTTTCGTTTGATATTTTTCGCTACGGACTAGCCAATTAGGAATTCGGAAAGGCTTACAAGAATTTGATATAAACTCCATTTCTAATAATTTATGATCTGAGGAGGGTTCATATCTAAAATTTGCTTTTTTTGTAATCGTAGATATAGACCATGAAACGAGTATATGATCTATTCTTGAACATTTGTTTCCGCTCTTCCAGGAATATGCATCTTTGTGGTCCATAAATTTGTCAATAATATCAAATAGGTATGTCTCATCGATTATACTTTCAAGAAAACATTTATTTGGATGAGAGTTCTTCTGAAGATCGACATTGAGATCTCCAACTAAGATCCTTGGGAGAGGGTCATTTGTAAGGCAATTACGAATAGAAGTAAAAAAAGATTCTGATCGCTGGTTTGGACCATATGCATTTATGATGCTGAATTCAAAGTTACTAGATGGGACATGAATGTTAATCTTGTGGAAGTCACTGTCGATTTGGCTTTCATAAATATTTCTTGATAACGCCACTGATTTAGACACCATAGTAATGACACCACGAGTTACGCCATTCCCAGTGAAATACACAGTGAAATTGGGTGGTATACAATGAGGACATAATCTAGTACAAGAGGAGGCACATAAAGCCCTAATATCTTGAAGGCAGATGATGTCCGGATGTAGAGCCTGGATCCTTTTCATCAAGGCATGTCTTGTTCTTTTATCTTTTCCACCTCTAGTATTCAATGACACAATTCTTTTTAAACCTACTATGTTTTTGTGTACAGACATAGGTTATTGAAGCAAAGTCTATGTGGTAATCTTAGGTTGTTTTGCCTGCGAGTCTTTATCAGGAGAATGTTCAGTTTCGGGCTTATTCCTTTTACTATTTGATTGGGAGCGAGTACGATGATTAACAATGTTTTGAGCATTCAAATGTGATATAGAAGATTTTGTCCTTCTACCTTCTCCGTTATCTTTGTTCATCATTGATTCAGTGTCCTCCTGTGAGGGAGTAGCGTTGTCCTGATGCATCTCTGAAGGCCCAGCATGTGGGATGTTGCTCTCTTCCGTCTCCGCATTATCATCATGAATGATCTCAGACGGCATATTGTTGGGTCCATTCACCTCTTCCGCCCCTGTCATAGGTTCTATGGTTCTAAGGGCTGTATCCTGGGATTCTCCTTCCTCACTATTAGGCGCATTCTCTCCATCATTTATTTGCGAGGGAGTATCTTCACCATTTACAATTGTAGGAAGTGCCATTATTGTCTGAATATCTTCATTCAAACGTGCCGTCTCGTTATCATTTACGGAAGCATTGTCCGTTGCTTTACTAAATGAAGCCTTTAAAGAGTTCCAATAATCAGTCCATTTAATAAACTTATTTGGACAGTCCCTCGCAAAGTGTCCTTTATCGTAACATTTTGCACAGGTTATTGATTGCCCGGAAAAACTTATTCTAGTTTTATAATCCCTTAAATCCTAGAAAACCTGGGACGTCTCTTTGGGGTAATACACCGACAGTGAAGTTCCCATTATAAAGTCCTTTTAATTTTCCATCAAGGAAACTACACTCCTTTGCGGGTCTAGTAATTTCTCCAAAATTAAGGAGCACTTCTTCAATATCTTTTGCCTTAACATCCTCATGAGGAGAATGCACATTACGTTTTTTTCATATATAATGGGATTTCCATCCGTATCTTTTCGTTGTGCCCTGAGGCCTCTAACAGTCCCTTTGATCCCATCGTCACTAGTAGATCCATTTCTTATGATAAAGGTATCCTCTACATGCGAGAAGGATGTACCAATATTTAATTCATTCTTCAAAATTAATATCAATATAGAGCGAGCTCCTGGGCACGTATGAATTCCTTGAAGAGAACGAGGATTCAATTTTAGTGTTCCAATTACTAGGTTCTCTATCTCTTGAATAGTCGGTCGCTTCGGTGCCCGACTTCCGCTGATCGTTGATAGATCAATAATTATTTTACTTTTCATGGCCTTAGAGGCCAGATCCTTTTTTAGTGCCTTTACATAAGAACTTTGTGGAGGAATCTCCTCCCCACTCGAAGATTCATTCATTTATGATTCCAAATTTCTCAGAACTTTCTTATGCCTACACCTCTTCACCTCTTTAAAAAAGAAGTAGACTATTTTTCTTCTTTATTTACCTTTTGTAGAGAAGCGTACGCAAAGTAAACTA
>CP045893.1:28868156-28912671 GCA_013387185.1 Caligus rogercresseyi | reverse complement strand
GAGCTATATATTTTAAGAATCGTTTTCCTAAAAATTATTAATATCCCAAGGGAGCTCGATAGCCGTGCGTGTTAAGGCGTTGTTCAACTCTCAATGTTGGGGGCGCAGGTTCGAATCCAGAGAGGGGGTGGTCATTTTGGTTATACCTCATTGATAAGATCCTAGGTACGATAGACTAATTTTTAACGCTATAATGCTTATTTACATATATCCTATCGGATGCAATCCATCGAACCATATAGTCAAAAAAAATATCCATCATAAATTTAGCGTTACATACATACACATTAGAACAATATGTTCGGCATATTTTCAACGTCCTCAACGACGGTACTTTCAAACAGCAACTACTACCAGGACAGTGTTATTATTATTGTTATTAAATAAGATGGGCTATCTCATGTAGGAGAAAGCTGTTAAAAAATAAAGTTAATCGGTTTGAACTTTGAAATCTGCCTTAGTTGTTTTGTAATAAAGCTTTTTAAGCTCTGGGAAATATCTTCCCAATCAAGGCTCAATGGGTTAACATCAATTTGTTATCTTGCTCTTATAGCTCTAGAAGCACGATCCTTCCAGTACCTAGAGTAGGAGAAGTTGGACGTAAGACTGATGAGTCATAACATAAAGCTGACAAAAAATCCATAACAAACAAATTCATATCAGAAATAAATAGTGTGTTTGGATTTAATAGCAATTTTATGTTATTTTTATAAATCAAAGGGGATATATTTGCATGGAAAAAGATGGCAATTGAGTGAATTTGCTATGAATTGCATTATTGTAATGATTTTGCTACTATTTTGAGCAGAAATAGGATTTATATGTTGAAAACAATATTATTACATTTATAATTCTATTCGTAATGTGGGCAGCCCTTCGTCAATCACGAAACCTTTTTGGTTTTTATATCTCTAGGATCAATCATCAAAATAGGTTTCTTCTTCGTACTCCCTTAAGGGAAGGTAAAGGCCAAATATCTTGACAAATAAAAGGCCAGTTACAATTTTTTTAATTCTCACTCGTAGCCACTGATGTGAGGAACACATAGTTATTAAAAACACCGTCCAAAAGTTCCTATTCGGATGGAATGAGAAATATCCCGGGGAATCACTTAACACACACGTCTTCACACAACACAATACGTAAGCTCATTCCAACATGATTTGAGATTCAATATGTATAAAATAATAAAGTTAAAAGAGTATTCTATGGTAAAAACAGGATAAGTTTAGTAAAAAATGATTGGTCAAATGATTGCAAAAATAATTTTATTTTTCTGTGATTCCGTACTTCTACAATACACCTAATTCAATAATTGCTACTACTTCAATAATTTGAATATGAGGTTTCCATCTAGAGGAAGTAAATCTTTGTCATAACTTTTAACGCCTTCGTAGGTCAAAGTTCATCTATGCTTTAGCCCAAAAAGCCTAATTCGCTTAGTTGCTTCACTCCTTATGCAATAAAGGGTTCTAAATGATTATGCATTGCTGTTTATGTTTCACTGCACACGACTCTCCATCGAATGGAAGCGGGAAAAGTTTAAAAAAGAGCTTTTAAAACATACCATAAAAGGCTTAAGACTTTGAATTCCCAGCTATTTCAGATTCCAAAATTTATCAAGCTTTCGACAAAGGTCGAGCTAAAAAGAAACCATCATATAGAAATCCCCCACCAAAGGGGGAGCTGTGTTGTATGGAGTCGTTTCTTTGTCAGATATGTTTTCTATAAGTATGGCCTTGCATTGTGAGCCTTCGACAAAGTCTGTTTGAGAAAATTCTTGATAATATCGAAATCCTTTATCGAACCAAAAAAATCAAAATACTGATTATCTGTTAAGAAGTGAAGGTCTAACAAAATCCTAGATTTTTTATTCTTATAAAAATAGAAGATTGCTTTATTCTAAGAATATTATTGCTCGATATAAAATACACTTATACAATAATACACTACAATATTGTTAAGACATTATTTCGTTACTACCTTTATTGAATAATGAACAATCAATATTTAACGAAGAATATTTTTCAAAATTGTATAAATCATTCATTCTTAAAAAGGAAGCCACTACACACCCTCTAAATACTTATAGTAATAGAAACATAATTTTAAGCAATATTTGCATATGACTACCAAAAACTGATATATTCAAATGTGTTTGTTTGCAGATTTTCAAAAGTTGACCTTTAATCATTGCCTTACCTCTTATTCATATGAGAGAGTTATAAAATATGTCTTATTTATTATTCATTCAACTCTTGACTTAATCAAACAAAAGTGAACACTTTGACTTAGGTCATATACATATATATATATATATATACATATCCATTTAGCAGCAAAGTTTGACATTGATTGTACTGCTACTCTTAAATGATAAAAAGTTGAAAGTATGCACTGATATTACTGACATGTCAATTCGACTGAATCCTAGAAGTTTATGTTGGCTCAGATATGTACTAAGGGAAATATGGACATTATTAATCATTAACACGCATAATAAAAATCATTATTAAAGCTACTTTTAGCTTAATTTTTTAACAAAACGTTTGAATTAATTAGCATAGCCGTATTTGTATTTGGAACATCGAGCCCCGGTTCTCACAAATATGTCACATTGGGGTTTCAAAATATGTAGCGTCTAATGGTCCTTGGGTTTCACATTTCACAATTATATTATTCAAATCAACCGATAATGGACCCTGTGTCACGTAATTCATAGTTACGTTGTCCTACTGTAACATATTAAATCTGAAGTAATTTGGAAGATCTCCAAATAGAAAAAATAGTGATACACGATTTTAAACCGTAGTAACAATAATCATTTATTGATCTTACAAATATCAATTGCTTCACTATGTTTTACTATCCCCATATTCCTTGTAGGAAGTTGAACGATCAGGAGCAAGCAGCTAGTTTCAGCATCCCAATTACTTCTTTGAGGTTGAGGCTAGAGTAATCGGCCTATAAACCTTCTAATGAGAGCTTGATAGTCAACCGATATTTGTATGAGAACTGAGATGCTCATCATCAAAATCCTCCATTTTAAATAGTGTGACCAGTTAAGTCTGAATATAATTATTCTTTCCTGAAATCACAGTACTGCTGTTGATAATGTCATGGATACTGAAAATCGCGTTGGTGCTCATTTTGGTCATATATATTTTTTTTTTTAATTATTATCTCGCTTTCGCCATTCTATATCATACTATTCCAATGTATGTAGAAGTAAGTTTTTTCTATGAATGTTTCAACTAGTTCCCATAAGTCCCAATTATTCTTATAATATCTACAAAGCACTTTGTCTTCCAGAAATATAAAGTTGCATCACCCAAATTACTCAAATGTGATTGAATACACCATGAAGTTAATACCCATATTTGGTTCTGCAATCCTGTATTCTCCTAAGAGAATATTTTACTCTGAAAATGACCTATGACAATAATGAAGTAAAAAATGGAAAATACGAATACAATTACAAAGAATCCAGTGATAAATCAATAATGACTATCAATCTATGAATAAAATTGATTTTAACATCTTCTTACATGGATCTTTTATAAAAATAACACTCCACATCAGTTATCATTTCACACTTAAGATACTAACAATGCATGAGTCACATTGGTTCCATATAACCTTTTATGGTTACCACTAGTTGAGGTTGTTGTTGAGTTAAACTGAATATCAAATGTGACTTTACATTTGAATATCAAATGTGACTTTACATTTGAATATCATGGTGGCAATCTTCGTAGTAATGACTTTGATAAGTGATAGTAAATTTACTTCCAATCGAAACTAGCAAGATAATTTGTTGCATTTATATGTATTTACACATATCATAAAAATCTTGTTTGAAAATAAAATCACAGACAGTTTAGAGTGTTTTGGTAGTCTAGTTCATTTAATTGAACACGCCATGCCGTTTTCATTATAAGTATAGGTCAATAATTGAAATTGAGGTCATACTTTTTTCGATATTTTTGCAAATACAGTTCTTTATACATATTATACCATGCTATGTGCATACTATGAAGCTTCATTTATTTCATATAAAAATCATTCATTGCCAGTCACATTATCGTTTGCTTATCTCATTTCCATTTAAATGATCTTAAATGGTCCATTAAACAAGAACATTTCCATTCAAAACATAGATCAATGAAAAAAGGGGGATATTTGATTTGAGTCTTAGTGGGTAACAAAGAGCTCAAAAGTTTGATCAAGTTCGTCGTTCACGTTCTGAGTCTTCATCTTTTCCGCCACGAGGTCAAACATGATGTTGTCAATCCTGAGGTTAAGCTTTTGAACTGTCTTTTCTCCGTACTCAGCCCTGACGGATAAAAAGTATGTCTTATATTGTATTGTTTTAATACAAACAAGAATCTTCATCAAATTACCTGGATTCTGCATTCTTAAGCCGATCCGTGAGTGTTCGAATGGTTTTCTTATATTCCTCTTCTCTCTGCTGAGCCTTCTCTTCAGCGACTTCGAGGTTTTTCAAGTTTTCGCCAATGACACGTAGTTCTTCTTCAAGGTCCACGATCTTTGATTCCCCTAGGAAATATAATGATGTCGAATAAAGTCAATTTCTTTACATGAAACAAGAATGTGTAATTGTCATCAGGGATATAAGTTAAATTATTCCCATGCAGCGTTTCAGATATTCTAATAATAACTTTTGTTATTTAAAAACTAAAGTTTCCAGGTGTTATCACTCATAACTAATATTATCTTAGAGTTTTAAAACTCTTATGAAGCTTAGCTCTGTGAGGTTGAGCTGATAACAATACCCTTAATATTTAGAATTATATTTTGCATTAATAAAGTTATTTAAGTCTGGAAAGTAAAATGAAAAAATAAAAGTAGTTTTGCAATATGGTTCCTTATGAAGATTATATGTAGCGTTAGTCCTCTTGATTACAATGACAAATGAACAGGCATAAAACTAATGGATACCATCGCCCTTAGAAGGTTGAAATCATGCTGGTTTAATTATTTTATATTTTTCAACTGTAGTCTGTTGATCCCTCCAATTGTTAGCAGAAAAATAGTATATTGGATGGGGGAAAAATTGTTCCTAAGTTGATTATGTTGTCTGTTTGTGTCATGTTGTAAATAAGTAATTGAATGAACGTTTAGGATTTCTGTTCCTTAAGACACATATGAGCCCTAAGGGATCTCTGATAGAAATGCAACTTATTTCCCAGTTCTAAAAGGGCAATAAGAGTTATTCTTACCTCCTTCAGCTCTCTCTTCAGCCCGTTGTAGATCTCCTTCAATCATGGCAAGCTTACGGGCGGCCTCATCATACTTAATGTCACTCTCCTCCACCATTTGCTTAGCCTCCTTCACCTGCGACTCCAGCATGTCCACTCGCCCCTCGTCAATCATGTTCTTGTTCTCAAGGATCTTAATGGCCCTAGTGATTTCATCCGCACGGTTGGAGGCAAAGCTCAACTCACTGGTCGTGGTGGCTAGCTTGGACTCGCTTCGCTCATGCTCATCCTCCAGGAGGACCAATTTACGATTCAGAGCCTGAATCTCCCCTTCTGCAGACTGAAAGGCCTTTTCCTTCACATCCAACTTGACGTTCGTGGAGCACAACTTCTCAATCGTCACATCCAAGTCGTTCTCAACGTGCTGCATTTTCTTCTGAAGATCACGGACCTGAAATTGAGGGAAGCATAGAGCTAAGTTAGGCCACGGAGGGAGAGTTAAGTAAGTCGCTATACATGTTCCTCAAACTTTTCTGCACGTTTATTTGCATCATGTGCTTCGGCCTCCAATTGATCTGCTCTGTCCAGAGAGTTCTCCGTTTCGGTCTTAAGACTCTGCATTTTCTTCTTGATGGCATCCATGATCACGGAGGAAGGGATCTAAAGGATAGGAAAAATATAACTCCTTAAATAATCCTACCAATAACCAAAGAAGCAAAAATAAATAAAGCACGAATCCTAACGTCTTGTTTCTTATAGTATTTAGAAAAAATAAAATTCACATTGAATTAAGTCTTATAAAAGCTCACACTCTTAAATGATTCACTCACAAAATAAGCTTCTCAAGGTGTTGTGATCTTCGGAGCTCACGAATAAGGACTAAGAATTATTCAAGTGGGTAGATGTAGTCATCTTTAACCTTTTAAAATCCCCAAAAGAAAGAAACACATTCAAAAAATCCGCGCAAAGTAAAAATAATATTGCTCTAAAATATGCCTTACTCAACAAATGCTTAGACTGGAGAAAGGTATTTTCATGAATTGCTCACTTTTATAAATTGGATGGAAGTTTCATTTGTTCCCTTTCAATACATATTTATAGAAATACATGTACCCATCCATGTCTAACTTATTTATTTACGCACAATTTTAATTATAATTATATTATATCTATATTACTGTTGTTGTGTTTTTGGAAATACTTTATTAGTTCAGTAATGAAATACAAAAATAACATGAAGCTATGGAACTCTGACATTTAAAACGAGGATAGTTATTTTCCTTTTCTTTCCCTCTCTCTCATCCCAATACGCCAATGCCTCAAAAGACTTTCTAAGTCTTTCACTTAACATTTAAGAAATGTCTTGAAGAATTTTCCATTTTTTTCCAAGTGTAAATATATATTTATCTTACCCTACGCTACCCCCTTTTCCCTGGGCCTACTCTCATATAATCCTAGATCAGAGATAGGCCCTATATATATATATATATCAGACTTGTTGATTTATCGTTCATTTGTTGATGAACAACAAAGTTTTTGACGAACGATAAGAAAAATTCCTTATTGTTCGTCGTTCGTTTTTGGCGTAAAAAAACAGATTTTTAATTTATGAGGGACAAATTTTCTTTCTAAAAAATGTCATCACTTTTTTCAGAAATGTATTTCTAAAAAAAAGTCATCAATTTTTCAGAATGGCGAACGATGAACGACGTACGATTCAATAAAAATTAACTATGAACGACGAACGATAACTTTTGGCAAACGACAAACGAACGACGAACGACAATTTTTCAGGATCGTCAACAAGTCTGATATATATATATATATATTTGGCTCTCCTCAAGAGGGATGGAAATCTCCGTTCAAACGAAGGCGCTAGAATTTGCCCTTTTAAATTCAAAGGCCTTGATAGCAAAGAACCTAGAAAAGTATGAACCCATAAGAACGGGAGAGATCAGAGGGATCCTGCTTGAAGCTGCAGGAAGATACGCGGCTTTTTCACTCAAAATCCCATCGTTGGACGGTTCATCATGGACATTAGCGGCTGAATTAGTAAAATACTACCCTACTCAAAAGCATCGCCATCATCAAATTTGGAAAAAAATATTTTAAAAAATTAAGAAATTTTTATGATTGAACTCATTATATGTTTTAAGTATGTTTTATAGTTTATTCTTTTAATACTTGTTAATTAGATGTAATTGTATTGTATATTCAAGTTCGATGCTAAATTTTAAACTATAATGTTTATTTTTATATTTTATATGTATTAACATCGTTTTTATATACTTGAGCTGTTTATATGTGAACATTTATGGAATTTTTCTGATAAATTCATAATTACACAAAAATATATTTACCTTAAAAGGAAGAAAGTGACCAAATTATATTACAATATTCCCTCTCAAAAGTCAATATATGTATTGATTCATTCAAATGCTCGTTTAAACGTACAAAATAAATACTTTTGGTACTGTTCTTTATGTAAACATACAAAACCTCTAGGGACAAGTTTTATTCACAAGCATCTTGTGTCGTTTTTCATGTCTTCTAGTGCCATTCTGACCACTGTGTCATTGTCAACTACATATGATAATGCACCCGTTGTTTTGCCATTAATTGACTATCATCAAGATCTCAATAAATGCTTTGAAATAGATGGGTGAGATTACTGTATGCCTTTTTTATAAATCAAATGTACATTATTTATCGGGCCAGATAGAAAGGTTGGTGGGCTGCTATTGGCTGATCCTATACCATAGAGTCTTTCAAAGCGATGGCCATCGAGAAGAACGACAACTGACCATCACATTTGGTAGCTAGGGGAACGCCCGACAAACACTGACCGTAAGGGTTACTCGAGACAAAGCAAAAGTATGCAGTAGATTAATCCTCACAAGCACACGAACTTTTGTTTAAATCTCTAATAACTTGCTTACCTTTGTATAGATGTTTTACTCTAGAGGTCATTTTGTAATTTGTACACACCATGAGTTAAATTTCCGGATTAGAGAAGATCATCCAAGGTCAAAAATTATTGGCCTACGAAAAATAAGTCCAGAGGACATTATATTATTTTTCAGGGGTTTAGAAATTTGTTTATTTTTTTGTTCTTCATGTTTACTTTCAAGACGATTTTCTGTTATATAGCATCATTTTTTACAACCTTAATTAATATATTATCATGGCAAACAATATTTTGAAATTTTCTTTGGAGCACAAAGTTAAGATATAAACATATTGTTTGAGAACCCAAAGTGAATTAACTTCATGACTCCCTGAATATTACTTTCTTGCTTTCTATCATCCTCTTCTATACTTTTCTGAATGATAAATGCCAAGGATTATCTAATCATCCTTAAAGCGAGTAGTATACATGTTATTGTAAATAAGCCAGCACATATGTTCTGAATGTTATTCACCTTTTCTCCACATATCCTTGTTATTCCCATTACTTATTTGCAATATTTCTCGTTGCTTGACAATTATCGTTGGGTATTATTAAATTTTATATGTACGTTTCAAGTTTCCTTCGTCTTCTTGAGTCCAAACAGTATTAATACTTTATATTTATTCTTTTGATTACACTATGTAACAAGATTTTGCCCCTAGGCTGAAATTCCTATTTTTGAGTCCCATTTTTTACGTAGATTCCAAAAATGCCACTCAAAATATCGTCCGAAAAAGGTTTGGACTTTATGGCCTTTTTTTGAAAATCACGATTTTCATCATTTCTAATGGTTCAGGCCCAGTTATCTTCATGCAAAGTAAGAATAACCACAAATGTCAGTATTATTTATTTTTCTACTATATTTGTGCATTTCAAATCCGTTTTTATAATTTATATATCTTTCGTACTAATCGAAAAAATTGGCTGTATATTTCAAAAAGTTGACCATATTTTAGTGTTCTATTTAAGCGGCGATATTTTTTTTGTTTCGAGTCTATTGACTATAATCAATATGTAATATATTTTAGTATATGTCAATGCATTTCAGAACATTTTTATAATTTCGATATCTGGCATGAGAGTAAAGAAAAGATCAATTTAGTTGACGAAGTATTGATCATATTAAGTAACAACTTTTAGGTGATTCATTGAGGTTGCATTAAATATCATTGTGATTTGTTACGAAGAAAAAAAATAGGTTTGCCTTTTTATTTGCAAGTTCCTTAAATAATTTGATAACAATATGGAATGCAATTTTCCAAATCACAGTAACTCTCTAAAAAATCAAATTAGTTTTGACACTTGTAAATAATTATATGTAAATAAAAGGCAAACATGTTTTTTTCTTCGTAACAAATCACAATCGATATCGGATCAGATGCCCTGCTCTGTTCCTCGAAAGGCATGAAGTGTATCAAGAGGAAGACATCCAAATTTCAATTTTTTTTTATATAAAAAATGAAAAAATTATTGTAAATAATTTCAGTATTTAAGAAGGAATTCATTTTGCTGTTGTAACACAGATAACCTATTGTGTGGTTGTGTTCTTTACCTTAGTGTCTATTGTTTGTGTGTACAATGAAATTGGCAATAAATGTCTAACTAACTAATAGATATCGGATTCATAAATATCATGTCTGTTGGGATTTGTATCTACAAATACTACGATTGAGTTTGCATGATGCTGCTCAAATATTTGAATATTCTTACATTAATACAAAACTACAACGATATTTGCTAGGTATGGTCGATTCATAGTTATCTGCAGGAATAAGTTTAATATTATTTCCGCAGAAAAAAATATAATAATAATTATTATTATGCATATTTCATTAGAGTTATTATTATGCATATTTCATTAGAGTTATTATTATTTTTTCCGGTTAAAAACATTTTATTCGGTAATCCTCCAAAATTATATAAGTGTAAAAATAAAATACTCTAATACAGGAAACAGTAAAACTATTTAGGGCTTTTGCGAAAATATATATATTTAAATAAGTTAATATTTACTTTTTCTATGAGTTATTATGATCCAATATATATAAAAAAGTTTTCATATTAAGAAATATCATCATGGATATTTTGTGAGATTAAATAAATGTGAAACAAACAGCCTATGCCTGATTTAATTTTTCCAATTTTCTTGGAGGTTGAGAGAAATAGTTTCTGATATACTTCCGTACTTATGTAAATGGGAGAAACAGTTTTTATAAAATTTAAAAACTGATATGTATAATATTATTGTTTATACTGTATACATAGAAGTTATTTATGTTAGTGATTTGTGAAGGTCATTAATGAACATATTTTTACATTTAAACGAGTGGCGAAAACATGTAAAATTATCTTTAAAGTAAGCAGGGCGTTTAAGTCTTCGATAAAGAACTGCTTTGGTGCTCTTTTACCTCAAAGCACAATAACTCCTTGATTTTTAACAAACTTACGTTGTGCAAATATATATATTATTCATTTTTCTGATGAACTTGACTTTCGTTCATCCTCATGTAATTTTAAGTATATATAATATTATGTATCTTTGTTAGGAAAAGGGACTTGGCCTTTTTTCTAGAACGTGATTAAGTAAATGAAAAAGAGTATTCATAACATTATGAAAAAGGATTTTGCCCCCAGGCTGAAATTAAATATTATTGTGATTTGTTACGAAGAAAAAAAAAACATGTTTGCCTTTTATTTGCATATAATTATTTACAAGTGTCAATAATTTGAATTTTTAGAGTTACTGTGATTTGGAAAATTGCATTCCAATATTGTTATCAAATCATTTACGAAACTTGCAAATAAAAAGGCAAACATGTTTTTTATCTTCGTAACAAATCACAATAATATTTAATGCAACCTCAATGAACCTTAAAGTAGTTACTTAATATGATCAATACATCGTCCTAATAAATTAATTTTTTCTTTCCTTTCATCACAGATATCGAAATTATAAAAACTGTTCTGAAATAAAATGATGTATAGCAAAAATATATTACATATTGATTATTGTCAATAGACTTGAAACAAAAAAGTTATAGTCACTTAAATAGAACACTAAAATATGATCAACTTTTTGGAATATAAAGCCGATTTTTTCAATTAATACGAAAGATATATAAATTATAAAACGGATTTGAAATGCACTGACATAGTAAAAAAATAAATGCTACTGACATTTGTGGTTATTCTTACTTTGCACGAAGATAACTGGGCGTGAACCATTAGAAATGATGAAAATCATGATTTAAAAAAAAAGTCATAAAGGCAAAACCTTTTTTCGAACAAAATTTTAAGTGGCATTTTTTGAATTTACGTAAAAAATGGGACTCAAATTAGGAATTTCAGCCAGGGGGCAAACAAAAACCTTAATTTTGTTACATAGTGCTATACAAAAACTGGAGGTATTATAAAAGATGGCACTCTTATGACTGTTGAGGAGCGAATATCAACTCAAAACTACTAATTTTATTCATTAAGACACTTAGTATCTTTTCTCATTAGCAGTGGTTACCGCGTGCGATGAAATGAGCGATAAACGATAATTATCGCTGAGGTCAAACCTTTTATCGTTTATCGCAAAATTTATAAAATTATCGCTCATTCACTTACCGCTAGTCCCAAAAAATGAGGAACGATAAACGATAAATTCAAAGACGACTTTTGTAAAAAGTTAAAAAATGTGCACGGCGGCACGATGCCATTAAGAGCGAGGCAGCTGGGAAGAGGACAGTAGCCCCTGCATTTACTGAGGACGACAAGGAGTTTCTGCAGGAGTATTGCAATGTGATGAAGCTTGTCGCCATCTGCCTGGACAGGCTGCAGGCTAAATTCAACGCCTACATGGGGATCCTCCTGCCCTACCTGATGCTTCTCAAGAGAGAGCTACAGGCCATCAAGAGGGAGGGCGAGTTGCGCTATGCTTGCCCCCTGGTGGATGCCTGTTAAAGCAGGATGGCAATGTCCATGGGTTTAACAACAGGTATGTTGCATCGTTTTCAAAGTAAAACATTTAATGGGTATCTAAATAAAAAATCATTTGTATCTTATATTTGAAGACCAAAATTTCAAATTTGCGTCTTTTTTGCGACATATTCATGCACCTCTTTAATGATGAGGACCTCCTGATGGCCACCTTGACCCACCCCAACCATGGCCCCTTCATGTTGAAGCATGTGGCCCCTGCCCTTGAAGAAGATATCAAGAATAGGCTCATCAGGGAGATTGTCATCTCCATCATACCTGACACTCTCCCCTCCAGCAAGAGCAAGGACATGGTGACAGAAAAACCTGTAGAAGCCAGCGACGACCCATTTGTCTTCCTGGAGAGCCCCACTGTCATGGAGGAGGATGGACCCACCATTGAAGAGCTCATCAAGAAGGAGGTGTACACCTGGGCAGGAGCAAGGTGGCAGAGGTGATGTCTGGGCAATTCCCCAACATGGATAGGGAGAAGTGGATCTTGCTGTTCATAAAGTACAACACAGCTTTGCCCAGCTCTGCTGCCGTGGAGCGCATGTTCAGCACTGCTGGTGACGTCCTCAGGCCCAAATGTGCAAGCATGACCAGCGACAGGTTTGAGAAGCTGGTCTTCACCAAGGGAAATATGCAGCTCCTGGGTGCTGTCCTAAGGAGGAGAGGAGGGAGGGAAGTCCGAGTCAGAGAGAGAGACTGATGTGTAGCCATAGACTGTATCCAGTTTTTGTCTAGTTAAATTAATTTTCACTCTGGAAGAATAGTTTTATATTTCAACTAAATAAAGGTACTTATCCTTTATCGCTTTTTTTTATCGCAAGTAATTTTTTATCGCTATCGTTTATCGCTTAAACGCAGGTTGGCTTTTTTATTTTTTACCGTTTATCGCAGGTGATAAAAAAATTATCGTTTTTATCTTTGTCGCAAGTTGAAAAAAGTTATCGTAGAAACCACTGCAAATTAGTTGAATTGAATCCTAAATTATCTATTGCTTTTATTTGAGTAAGGCGATTCTTTACGCCCCGAGAACGTTTGAATGGTCATTTTGTTTTATCGTCCTTGACGATAAATAAGTCCTTACACTGCTGGTAAAACTAGAAACCAAAGAAAATTGAGTTACAAACTGCAAAAAAAAACCTTTTATTGATGAGTTTGCGAAAACTCCCTTAAAATCATCTCTATGGACAAGGATGTACTACTCTTAATGATAAGGCCGCAATTTCGACTGTCGAGATAGGAAGCTCTTTATAATCAACCTCCTTTAAAATATCATTGGTTTGTTTGAGTAATTAAAATTTGCTAAAAAAATAAAAAATAAATTTTTTTAAAAATTTACTCTCCGCCAAAATTAAGTTTATATGCTGATATGAAAGGAAAAAGGGGAATCTATTTTTTTCATTAAGTAACAAAATATATTACTTAATCATGTTTTTATTTGATCATAAATGCATAATTTTGATACTCTTTTTTAGGCCGATTCTTTCACATTTTTTAAGCATGTTTGGTGTATGATATTTACAGATTAAATATCTTCACTAGACTTTTCCTCACTACGGTCCACAATCCTCGTTTTATGGACCACTGGTTATTTTAATTCATAATGTAAGGATACCATTGACAGTTTAACTGAACTGAGATAGATAGTGAAAAAACAGCTGGTAACATATCTGTGATAATCGCATAGAAAAATTAAAGAAATTATTATCTCTTAATTACAAACTTCTTCACACTCTATACATTTTTACTGCTAATCTACCCGACTTTGATCGGAATTATCGTTGTCGAGACAAGTGGACTGTATAAACTCAATAAGACCCCCCAGACAACCCACTCTGAAAGTAATACCTTAAATAAAACACACGACAAATATAAGCAAAGGCGTTATCTTTATTAGAGGAAGATGCTCACTGATGATGAAATGAGATAAAAAAGAATGAAGACCCACACTTTTCCGCGTAATGTTCATGTTCAAAAAGTATTCTAGCACCATAGACAAGCATCCCTAAGGGGATGAAATAAGAATGAAAATGTAGCAAAAGGGGAAGAAGAAATGCAAAATGCTGCCTCTCTTTCCCAGGATATGTTCAAACCAAGGAATACTAGAAACTATCTGGAAAGAAAAGGGAAATTGTAGCTTCCAAGTGAAGGCCATAATACGTTGATTAACATAGCAATAAATTAACAGTTTTATATGTATTTTAAGCTAATTGAGTCATTTTCACTTAAATAATTCATACTTCAACGATCAAACAATAGCTATTATATTTACAAAAATGAATACCGAGTGTGATATATATTACAATACTTTTTATTTATCAACAATAGTTTCCATAATAGTAAATTATAATCAGGCTTGTGAGCGATCAGGAAAAAATAGCGATCTGATCAAAAATAGTGATCAAAATTCTTTGTGTATAGCGATATAACAATCAGGGATTTTTCCGATCAGCGATCCGATCAATTTAATTGAGATCAACAAAAAATTACCTCTGTAATACTAATTCTAAGTAAAAGTTTAAATGTATACACAGTCAAGCCTTCATAAGTATTCATCTTTATATGGCAATGGAATGATTGTTTTCTCATAGCCTATGAGCTCCAACACTCTGGATTCACAATGACATATGTCTGCAATATTTTAAGACAGGAGATGCCAGAATAAATGTTTCCCATAGCCTATGAGCTCCAAACAATGGACTTCTACATAGTCGCCTGTCTGTATATTTTAGGACAAAAAATATATCAGGATAGCACACACTGGCTTTTTCTATTAGTATTAGTCTGTATTTTGTGTTTTCTAAACATATTAGTTTTTGGAATGGATTTTGGTCAATGTGACAGCTATTAAGTTTTAAGAAATGTAGTGTTTGTCTCAAAAATCCTTATTACAAACATTTTTCTTTTTTAGTGATTTTATACAAATTGATCGATCGCTATTTTTTTAGTAATTTTCTTACGATCAAAAGATATAAAGATCAGGACCTTTTGCGATACTCCTGATCAGCCGATCAATATCGCTATATTGCTTTGATCGCCGATCAGAAAAAAACTCCGATCAACAGCCTGAATATAATATTATTTTCAAACGATACATAGTTTAACAGTTACAAACAAGTATTCAAGATTGTATGTTTTCATTGTGAAATAGACTGTAATTAAGAAAAATTTTATCTTCAAATAAAATTTCATATCTGACGATCTTTGTTTCTCTGAAACTACACTGCCTCATTAAACTTTCAGTTTTGGAAGTGCCATGAGTTTCAAATCGGAGGATCTTGAGGAGGTTACAGTGGGGCTGGCGTTACGTTTGAGGGCGGCTCCGGTTCAGCTTGAGGTTGAGCCAGACTTTTTTCATCCACGAAAGATAACATTCCGCCAACGCGACCCGATAGTATTTGACTCTTCCGCCCCTATTACAATATGAATATTAATAAGACATATAGGTGATATTAATTTAACGTCTTAGCGTAACTCTATCCGTTTTATCACTACCTTAACATCATTTATAAAAACTGATGGAATTTTTTTTTTTTTGGGGGGTTAAAATATATATTTATTATTCTAAAAAAATATAGTGAAATACACAATAACATAGAAAACAAATATATAAATATAAAAATCTAAAGACAGTTACGTTAAAACAAAAACATAAATGAACATTGTAATTCAAAATTACTGTCTAAAGAAAAAAAAAACCTAAATATATAATATGCACCTAAAAAACAAAACAAACTTAATCTCTATTCAATCTGTAACGGCGGTGTCTACGTATGGTAGATTTGATGATATTGAGGTATTGGAGGGAATTGGAGGGAATGAACCTTATTAGGTCACCAGCACATGTCCACGAAGATGCAGAGACGCTTGGAATTTTAATTGCCATAGCGCAATACCGAGCAGCTGTCCCAATCATTATAGCTCTGAGGTCTTCAATTTTTATATACGAATGATTTGTCAATTTCTTTGCTATTAAAGATTTTATGCTTAACAGCGAATATTCAATTGCCTTATGATGAGATGCCAGCTTCTGTTTTCGCCTGAAGGGTCCAAACAAGATCGATGCCTTAATGATATTGGAGTCGATATCTTCTTGCGGAAAGACATTTAATTGAATAAAATACCTCACAGTCCTTAATAAATGACAATCTACAAAAGCGTGTATTATATTATTGTATAGAATGCCACAATTATTGCAAGGATAAAAAAATTTAATGAGCCGAGTCGAGATTTGAAATTGAGCTGTAAATTTGGACCCATCAGCAATACTCCAGGTCGAACACGAAATTCTTTTTTTCCATGAGGAAGGAAGACTAAAAATGCTTAAAAACTTACTTATTATTTCTTTTTCTTCATAAAACTTCTGCCTGTCAAGATTCAATTTTAAAAACCACGGCATTGTAGGGCACATGGTTTTGACAGACCTCTGAAGAGGAAACCTAAATCTACCTTCTGCGAAAATGGAAGCTGCCCCCACGTCGTGGATTGTAATAATTCCATTCACAAGAGCTGTTTTTTCTAAGGATGAGGGATCACCAAATCTATTAATAAAAGGTCGGACACCCCTGTTTTTGTGAATAATATCAATCGAAGAGTCTGATAAATATTCCGGGGTAGCATGCCATATAATTTTTTGCATCGACGCAAGAAATGGTGAAATTTTTTCCAAAACTTCATTAGTTAAGGGGGTACCTAAGTGTAGCCAAGAATAGTACTCTGAAGAAGTATATAAAAGTCGCCACTCTTTGTCAGGAAAAACTCCTAACTCCCCTACAATCTTTTTATAATATTTTGGAATTATAAATCCCAACTGGCACAATCCGCCGCCAATCCTGTCTTTTGGACGCTTCAGAGAAGGAATATAGCTTTTGTGGAAGAGGGAGTGAAGCCATGCATCTTCCTCAGCTATTGCAGACTCAGCTAAAGACGGCAAAGAGGTTGCTTTATATAAAACAAGAGGAATTATACGACAATTATATAGATCAATACGGGTTTGTAGAGCAAGATTTCTCCACTGACGTATCTGTTTATAAATAGTTATATTCAACTTTGTCCAATTATTTCGCGACGCACCTGTTCTTGTCCATTGTATCCCCAGAACATTAATAGCCTCTTCAACTTTAAATCCATTAATTTCCATACACTTTTCGGGAAACCAGGATCCCAAAGGTAGTATGGTTGTTTTATTTTTGTTTATGGTAAGTCCTGATATGTTCGAGAATTTGTTGAAGAAGGACACAAGAACGTTTATACGAGCAATAAGTTGCCTTGCAGATGAAGCTTCAATAAACAAAGTAATGTCATCCGCATAGAGATCTATTAGATGCTTTTTTCCATTGAAGGAAACTCCAAACCCCCCATATTTCCTTTTTAGCGCTCGTGTAAGTTCATCTATAGCACATATGAAGAGAAGTGGAGCCATAGGACAGCCTTGTCTGCAACTTTTTTTAAATAAAATTGGCTCACTGTTTTTGCCATCTAAAGAAATGATAGAAGAGCCATTGTTTAATAAAGCTCTTATGGGATTAAAAAAATGTCTAGGTAGAAGTTTTTTTATCGAATTTAAAATATGGCCATGGTTGACGGAATCGAACGCTTTTCTAAAATCAATAGCAATCACTGCACCAAATTTTTGACTTCTGTTGAGGGATTCAGTAGCTGCAAGAATGTTTCGCGATATGTCAGTGATTTTTCTTTTCTTGAGGAATCCTTTTTGTTCCTCTGAAATTTTTCTGTTTAAAATAGGTTCTATTTGTTGAGCTAAAATTCCCGATAAAATTCTATAAGCATAGTTTAAAACAGTGATAGGCCTCCAATGATTAAAATCTGTCCCATCACCTTTTTTTGGTATAAGTGCAATCCTACCTTTGCATAACGATCGCGGCATCCTACCCGATTTTTCCATTACCTCGCCAATAGCTAAAAGGTAAGGAGCAACTTCCTTAGGAGCAAGAGAGAAGATAGGCCCAGCTAAGCCATCCGGGCCTGACGATTTTGAATCTGTAAAATGTTTTTCTATAAAATTTTCTATTATTTGTATTGTAAAAACTTTAGTCTTTGATGATTTTTTCGGTTTTGGAAAATCTACTCGTTGACCACCTAAAATATCTGAGAAACGAAGATGGAAATAGTCTAAAATATCAGTTGATTTAGAAATAGTTATATTATTAACAACAATCTTCCGTATGATTGGAGCAGAACCAGTATTCGTTCTGGGCAAATACTTTATCCTCAGGCTATGATTTGATTCATATTCCTTTTTCTTTAGCATTTCTGACTCCACAATGTCAAAGATTCTATAGGAATTGAAAAGATCAGAAGAAAATTGTTTAATAAAAATAGAGGAGCTGTTCAGAAGACTCTCAATTTCACTCTGAAGTTTTGCAGATCTCTTCTTAAAAGATTTAATAAACCTTTTGACCGTTTTAGTAGCAATTTGAGCGAGAAGTGAGTATGCATTTTTTGGGGTAATCATACCGTTATTTTTCGAGAAATTTTGTTTAAGATTATTTATAAAGTCATTATCACCAAATATCCATCTTGGAACATGTAATTGGTTTTTCCTTGGCACATAGCGCAACGTAATAGTAATCATTTTGTGGTCGGAAAATGGTTCAGCTCTATAGCAAGCGTCTTTAATATTTCTTACTAAGATGTTAGATATTAGTGCCAAATCTATTCTAGAAGATTTATTGCCACTACTCCATGAGATATTATCCTTCGGATTGAATTTTTTGGTTAAGTCCACAAGCCGTAGTTTGTTTATTAGTTTCAAAAGAATCGCAGAATTGGGGTAAAGATGTGTGGGTTCGTCAATATCTACATTAAAATCGCCAATCATTAAAAGAGGCATATCGCCGTCATTTTGGGCGTTTAAAATTGACTGGAAAAACTTTGAAGATCGGATATTGGGTCCGTAGATATTAAATATAGAAAATGTGCATCCAGAAGGGTTAATGATTATTTGATGCCAATCACCTTCATCGATATATTCTTTGACAAATACTGGCCTTGATAGTTTTTTAGTAATGAACGTCAGAACTCCCCTCTTGCCAGACCCGGAGAAAAACTGGTGGAACATATTGGGAAGACATAAGTTGCATGACTCAGAGCATGTTGAGGAGGTGATCGTTTTTATGTCTTGCAGACATAAAATTTCAGGCTTTAAAGATACCAAATGTTTCATTAGAGCATGTCGAACGCGGCGGTCTCTTCCTCCTCTTACGTTAAGCGATATAATTTTCGACAAGCCAATATTTGTGCAAAGTTCATTTGTTGTATTCAAGAGGAAGAAATCTGTTATTCTAGACTGGTTCATGGTCATTACGAGTCTTTTTGTTTTGATTTATATCAATTTTTTCCACTGTGTTTTGCGAATCGAGTCTGTTTCTTTTACTATTTGATTGCGATCTTGTTCTACCTACCAAGATTGCTTTGTTAGTCATAGATGGCTTCTTAGACTTTTCCGTAGCTTTTAGATTGTTTGTCGAAGAGATTATTTCAGTATCAGAGTTGGGGTTTAATATTTCGTCATTAGAAACTACATTATTAGTCGTCTCTTTAGAGGTAGCTATTGCTTGCTTGTTTACGATATTATTAACGGTAGCCGTTTCCATGGATTCCTTTTGAAGGGTTTCAGATATTGGATTTGTTTTGTTTTGATCCACTTGTTTATTAAAAATTATCACATCATCATTTTCTGTAAAGAATTTCACTTCGTTTTCTTTTATTTTCTTAATTCGCGCAACCATCCAGTTCTTATAAAAAACGATAGACTTAGTCTTCTCTTTACATGAAGAGCGATAATGTCCAAACATAAAACAGTTGCCGCACTGCTTTGTTTGTCCAAGATCAATATCATCACCTAGCGGAATTAATGAGGGAATGTTCTTAGGGTTTCCAGTGACATTGATTACCAAGTCTGAACCCTTTGAATTCCAATGTTCATATTTAGGATCATTGAATATAGCAAAGTTTTTCAAGAAGTTCTTTTCGGATATAGACGCTTTCCCAATTTGAAAAGAATTGACTTTACAAAAAGGCACTAGCATTGATCTCAAAGCCTGCTCACATATTTTCCCATATCCGTATTTTAACGTCACATCAAAAACGTGATCTCCGTCCCTAGCGAGCATGAGTTTGCGGCAATCTATCATGACCCTGAAGGAATTGTTCTCATCATCCTTAAAATCAACTTCGATTGGTAAGGTAATTTGACTGGAAATTCTTTCCATTGAAATTTTTTGACGTGTGATAATGAGCGGGCGATGTGGTCGATCCCAATTGATGCTATGTACTTCATTAGGATTTAATTTTAATATATCAGTAGCAATCAGTGCAAGATTGCCTGGATGCATCTGATTTTTGCTCAGTGGACCGCGTTTATCTATTCTTTGAGCGAATAAAGAGAATTTTTCCACCCTTTGGAATCATTGACTGTTCCATCAGACACAAATTTAAATGAATCTTTTTTCGTAGATGAATGTACTGCCCCGCTGTAGGACATTTTTTTACTTGCATTTGACGTTTCTTTTTCTTTTAAGGATTCAGGAATTTCTCCATGGATGCATGGACACTAGAGTCCTCATGAAAGTTGGAAGGAGAGGAAGTACTGGCTGAACTAAGAAGAACCGCGTTCTCAGAAACAACATAAGAATCTTCACTCTCTAACACGCAAGACGAGCTCTTATTATTATCATCAGGCGGCTTAGGTTCTTCTTGCATCTTAATTTAGGATGAAGAAGGGAAAAAAAGCAGGCCCAGGAAACGAAGTAAAAATAACAAAAAAAAAAAAAAAAAAAAGGGAGCTCACACTCTTTTTTTCCAACGGAAAAAATAAGAAAAGAGACTTAGCTCAGGTTAGGGCTGGGACGGTAACCGCATTACCGCTAAACTGCGGTACGTGACGCCTACCGCGGGTCTGAGCACGTCACCGTCATGACCGGCAAAAAAAAATTGAAACATTGGCCTTTATATGTGGGGATGTTATATGTTTGGTGGGAGCGCGGGGGGGGGGGGGGGGTGGACGCGGGTCATAACCAGTAGGCCTATTCACCGTTTTCAAAACGAAACTTCAAACAACCTTTGATCAAAAGATGGAGCAAACCCGACCTTAGGATGTTGGATGTTGGATTTTAGCGACTAATATGAAGGCTAGGAAGTAGGCCAAACCAGGGAAGTACATTTCTTATTATGTTTAATTAACAGTTTTGCACATTTAAAAAGAATAAGCAAAGTGAACATGCTTTTTTAGCGACTAATATGAAGGCCGAAGTAGGCTAAACCAGGGAAGTATCTTGTTATGTTTCATTAACAGACTTTGCACATTTATAAAGAGTAAGCTACCTCACATCTTTATTTGTAATTTGAACGGGCTTTTGTTTGTTTGTGTGTTTGTTACCATTTTCAGTGCAATATAGATGTTGAAGATCTTCTAGTTGTTGAATGTTGAAATGTAAGAAATGTTGAAGGAAAAAATATTCACTTTAAATGTTCCGTAAGTAATTTGCACTCGGGGAAGTATCTTATTATGTTTCATTAACAGACTTTGCACATTTATAAAGAGTAAGCTACTCACATCTTTATTTGTAATTTGAACGGGCTTTTGTTTGTTTGTGTGTTTGTTACCATTTTCAGTGCAATATAGATGTTGAAGATCTTCTAGTTGTTGAATGTTGAAATGTAAGAAATGTTGAAGGAAAAAATATTCACTTTAAATGTTCCGTAAGTAATTTGCACTCGGGGAAGTATCTTATTATGTTTCATTAACAGACTTTGCACATTTAAAAAGAGTAAGCTACCTCGCAAATTTATTTATAATTTGGCTTTTGTCCGTTTGTGTGTTTGTTAACATTTTCAGTGCAATAGAGGTTGAAGTTCTTCTAGTTGTTGAATGTTGAAATTTAAGAAATGTTGAAGGAAAAAATATTCACTTCAAATGTTCCATGAGTAATTTGTTACTGTTTTTGTATTGAAGATAAATAAATAATGCATATTATTTAACCCTTGTCTTGCGCCGTGTTTGTGTTGGGCGGGGCGGGGGGGGGGGGGGGGGTTATAAATATAGCGGTATATCGCAAAACCGCGGGAATTTGTTGATTACCGACCGCGTTAAGAAAAAATCCAAACCGGCACAGCCCTAGCTCAGGTTAAAAGGAATAAAAGGTACAAGATTTAAAAAGAAGACGGAGCCTCTTGATCTTTAGATCAAGCAAAAAAAAAAGCAGCCCAGGAAGACGAAGTAAAAAAAAAAAAAAAAAAAAAAGGGAGCTCACCCTCTTTTTTTCCAACGGAAAAATAAGAAAGAGACTTAGCTCAGGTTAGAAGAATCAAAGGTACAAGATTAAAAAAGAAGACGGAGCCTCCTCTTTAGATCAAGGAATCCCTGGACGATCTCCTCGGACACAAGACGTTGACGATCCACTCCTTTTTGTAGCAAAGAGAAATCCTCTTCAGTTGATGATGACACTAATGTTTTTTTTTATTATTAAGACCAGAAAATACTCATGATCTTGCAATAATAAGAAAAAACAAATCAAAGCACACTGTAGACACGTCCGCACGCGTCCACAGATAGACATAACTCTGCTTTTTATAACTAAAAACAAAGTCAATAACAGATTAAAAGCTACGTATAGCTATGATACTATTTAACCTCCTCAAGATCCTCCGATTTGAAACTCATGGCACCTCCAAAACTAGAAGTTTAATTAGGAGTGTAGTCTCAGAGAAATTAAGATCGTCAGATATGAAATTTAATTTGAAAATAAAAATATCTTAATTACAGTCAATTTCATAATGAAAACATAGGTATAATCTTGATTTATTTGTTTGTAACTGTTAAGCTTTTTTTTCATTTGTAATAATATTATATTTACTATTGTGGAAACTATTGTTGATAAATAAAAAGTAATAAAATATATATCACTCTCGTTATTCATTTTTGTTAATATAATAGGTACTTGTTTGATCGTTGAATTATGAATTATTGAAGTGAAAATGACTCATTTAGCTAAAAAATACATATAAAATTTTAATTTATTGCTATGTTAATCAACGTATCATGGCCTTAACTTGGAAGCTACAATTTTCCCTTTCCTCTCCAGGTAGTTTCTAGTATTCCTTGGTTCAAACCTGAGAATAGACATGTTCTTCTTAGGCGCCATAAGGGAGGGAGTTCTTAAATAAATTTATTAAGAACTCCCAGCATAAGGCAAGTTGCTAAGATGAAATTCAACAAGTACGAGCTAGTAATGATTAGAGAGCGGAAAAAAATGTGATGATTTTTGCCAAATTTTTTAATTTTACCCAAAATGAGCCAAAATGTTAAAAAAATGTTAAGAAATGTTTAAAAAATGTTAATTATGTAGACTCCAAAATTGATTTAATGTGAATTTATTCTTTCATAAAAACAGTGACATAAAATAATCCCTGCCAAAAAATTTCTCGGTGAAGATTTGGCGACGGTCGAATAAAAAAATTTCAACCTCAAAAATTATATCTCAACATCTACCGAGGTTATGAGACAGTATTTTAGAATAGCTCCATCCACTGGGCTCGTCCCATCTGGAAGAGCAGCTCCAGGTTTACCTAACAGCACATCTCGTACTTGTCTCAATGCTTGCAGGGCAGATTTTTCTTTACAACGTAATCGAACTTAGTTTCAAAAACTCTCCGGCGTCACCTTGAATCATGTGGATCCTTTCCTCAGCATTTTCAAAGATTTTGAGTCCATCTTCGAGTGTAATTCCTGCGGTCTCCAGGCTGGTAATTGAATCTGGCAGGAACGATAAATGACTTGCAATAAATCTAGGATGCTATTCATTTTAAGAACCCGCTGACTATTGAATATACATTGATATCGTCAGGGTCAAACATATCCACGACTGCTTTGACCTGTTCAAAATTATGGCCATACCAAACAGCTGCGCGGATCCAGGTTCCCTATCTTGAAGAGCTGGGATTCAGTACCGCTGATTCGATATTCGGTAGATTTATTATATATCTACCGAATATCGATCGATGAGGTAGATAAGAAAGAAAGATAATTTTTTTATGTATCTGCTCTGTGACTTCTTCAAATGCATTTAGTTGTTGTTGTATGATCAACCAATCAGACATATGAAGTTTCCCGATAACTATGGCTCTAGCTATCTCGATCAGCAGTGTCCTTCACGATACCGTGATGCAGAGCCGGCGGATGACTCCGATTCTTCTACCGACATTCTGAATATTTTTTACGTGGTGGGGCCCAAATATCAGGTTCCTGCTAACAGTTACCCCCAAAAGGTCGAGTGTAGCATGTCGAAGGAGTGTCTGGAGCACCCAGACGTAGGGCTTGGGGTTTCCCAACGTTTAGGTGGAGTCCATTGATATTTGAATACGCCTCCAAGGCCTTCGATGCCGAGCCCATAGCGAAGTCGACCTGTTCCCAGGAGGGAGCCGAGATGACGATAGATTTATCGTCGGTATCGTTAGTATCGGACAATTATAACAAAATACAATTAAGTACATAATTTGTTATATTTTTTTTAGAGATTATTTGAAATTTGATACATGTTATTTTATATAAATCATATGTGCACTCGAATTTAGAATGAAATGGAAGGCAAACAAATTATTTCCTTAACTGTCTTTTTTTAGTCGTCCGATATTAAATGCGCTTTCAGCTCCGAAGTTGTTTATTTATTTTGCAAAGTTCAACTTCTTCACACCAGGTAACGCTTCCAGTTCTAAATATCAATTTACATTCGGTAGTTGCAGCTCTGCTATTTGGTCATAATTGGTCACAAGCTTGCTTAAAACTGAGGATCAATCATTCTGAGAGTATCATTGACGATTCTAGCCATGGTGTTTGAGTCAGAAGCTTAATTTTTTGAGTAAAACATTGTGGATCAATAAAAGGGCCATTGGAATGAGGATTTGTTGAGGCCTTCCATGAAATGAAAATGTATATAACTATCTGTTGCGAGAGAAAGGAAGGATTTTGTGATGATTCTAGCCAAAAAAGAGTAAAAACGATGAAATCTACATGCAAATTTGCTGTTAAACGGAAAGGGTGTAAGTTGCTTTTTTATTTTGAATTGAAGCACCTTAGCAGCCGGGATTACTGTAACCACCAAAGCTCTATTTGTAAAGTTTTCCTTACCTTGTGTCTAATAGAGGTCAGATTTAGTGATGGAGTCCAGCACAATAACAATGATTGATACCAATCAAATAATATGGAATAAGCATAATTCTTCCTTTTATAGGGAAAACGTGGATTGACCAAAAGCCTCACTAGAAGTACCGGGCCGTGCAAAATTATTTACCGATGATGTAAATATACTTTTTAAGAGGTTTCGTGGCTACCAATCTGATTGTTTCGTATTTTTACTGTTAAAATAAACAAAAATCCTTACTGAGAGAGCGTAACAACTTCCACACGTTAGACCATGTCCAATCAGGAAACAAGGAGGATCGAAATTGCAGCCCTCCTCCGAGCGGGAGTGCCTCATAACAACATTAAGGAACAGGTTTGGGCCTCGTTGAAGACAATTTACAACGTTTCCAAGCGCTTGGAGGCTGGGGGTGATCTCAAGCATTTCCCTGATGCTAGCAGGAAGCCCACTGTCTCAACAAGGCAAGTAAAGGCAGCGTTCAAGAGGACTCCCTACAGGTTCAGTACCGGCATGGCCAAAAGATGGGAACGTCGAGATCAAATGTTTCAAGGGCATTGCAAAGGGTGGAGGAAAGTCCCTGAGGCGTACTGAACGCCCTCCGCTAACTGAACGTCAGCGACAAGTCATCATTTTTTCAGATGAGAAATTTTTTACGGTCGATCCTGTTTTCAAAAGGCAAAATGACCGTGTTGTGAGCTTTGAAGATGTGCAAGATAAGCACAGCTAAGTGGCAACAACAAGCACCCAGCTTCGGTGATGATGTTGGGTCTTGTGGCCTCTAACGGGAAGGCCATGAAGCCGGCATGGTTCCCCGCTGGGTACAGATTAACAGCGGAGGATTATGTGAAGATTCTGGCGTCCAAGGTTCTTCCGTGGATCAAATCCATAGTCGGCAACTCTTCTGGGTGTTTCAACAAGATGGAGCACCCGCCCACGCTTCCAAGAAAGCTCAGGAGTGGCTCAAGGACAACATCAACTTTTGGCCCAAGGACTACCTGCTCCCTCAGAGCCCAGATCAGAACCCACTAGACTTCTCCATCTAGGCACACGTGGAGACCAAGACCTGCAAAAAACGACACAAGAACATAAATGCCTTAAAGGCTGCTGTTAACAAGGCCTGGGCCTCCATGGACGCCGATTACATCCAGCAAGTCTGTGGCAGCTTCAGACGTCGCCTGACCAGTGTCCTTGAGTCAAATGATGGCTACATTGATTAAATTTGATCACAAACTATTTTATTATTCTAAAAATGTATGAATAAATTGTTTCTCAAGTAATTCGAAATGTCGTTATTGTCTGCGATATGTTCTGAACAAAAATCGGTAAATAATTCTGCACGGCCCGGTATATTTATTCAATAGGCGCCATAAGTTTAGACATTCATTATTTCCCTCCAAATTTCCATTAACAAAAGAAGGGAATGAAGGGAAAAATCATAAAACTGATGCAAGTGGTCATGAAAATAAGTTCAATTTTTTTTCTAAAAAAGTGTTTATTTCAGGGATATTATTAAGAAAAATGTGTTTTTTTCTTAAATTCCAAAAAAATCTTTTATATGTAAAAAAAAAAAAATGTGAGGAAATATTTTTATATGATTCACATTTTCCCCCGCTCTCTAGTAATGATGAATAATGCTAGCATGAATTATATTATAATATTATACTAAAATGATGGGATTGACGCGACAATCGTGATCAGGATGTATTACTATCCTATCAATTTGTACATTACCTTTAGAAAATTACATTCATATGTATCCACATTACCCCGCAAAATAGTTCTCAAAACACTCAATCCTTTGTTAGCAGTCACCTGTCTATAGCGAATACCTGCCTATAGCGACTACCTGTATATACCGCTCATATGTCTATAGCAGTTAATCTTCCATCGCTCAAGGTTTTCTGTGACCTCTGGTGTAACATATGAGGTCGCAAATAGTGGATAGGAGACCTCCTTCATGTTAAACTGGTACTGTATTCTCTTTTTGAGCTCTAATGACGTAAAGCGATCAGCAGAGTTTATGCGACCCAAAAAAAGACTCTTATGCGATTAAAGTAAAAACCATGCATATTTTCACTCTAGCGAGTATGAAATGCGTAATTAATTTAGTAATTAAATATAAATATAATGTGTCTGTTATTTTGGACCTTGTAACGCCATTTTTAATACCATGTACCTAGGTGATACTAAATGAGATGGCATATAATTTCTATCTTATGCTTATATATATATATGTATATCAGACTTGTTGATTTGTCGTTCATTTGTAATCGTTGGTCGTTTGTTTTTGACACCAAAAAAGATAAAGCTTTCTCTTTCTCATAGGAAAAATTTCCTTTCCAAAAAATCAACACTTTTTTCATACTGACGAGAAAAAAAATCCTTTAAAAATGTCAATTTTTTTCAGAATGACGAACAACAAACGAACGATTCAATCTTAAAACGACGATAACTTTTTGGTGAGCGAAAAAACGGACGATGAACGACAATTTTTGCAAACGTCAACAAAGTCTGATATATATATATATATATATATATATATATATATATATATATATATATATATATATATATATATATATATAACAATACCTTGGCCCATTACGAAGACATCCCTTCTTGACTGATAAAAATACTTAACTCTATAAGGGTTTAAAATTATATATTTTGAAAAATATGAAGGTGGTGGTTTGAATGTGAACGGATTTTATACATATATACACATCAAGAGGTTCAAATATTTATAATATATATTTAATAATATCAATAATTGTTTCGCCATCGGTTCTCTCAATAATGCCAACATCACCCACAAATTATATATACAAAGTGGGATTAGTGATCCTTTATTTAAAAAAAGATGAAACTGTCAAATAGTATTTCATATCAAGGCATGAAAATTGACATTTTTTATAAAATGTACTCTAAAATCCAATGTCATCAGTTAGGAAAATTTCTTGATTGGCTTCCATATGTCTACTCTCACGAATACATTAAAATGTATTAATCTCAGAAAGGGGGGGGGGGAGGGGTATTACTTTAAAATAAATAATTCATGTACATAGATACAAAAGCCTGAGTTTGCATTAGGGATCGATCTTAGTCCTAGTGTTTACTTCGTGCGATGGTGCATTTTCTCTTCTCTTTAAAAAAACTTTGAGTTGGGCACATTAGTGGTTGTGAAAATTATAAATATACATTTATCCATGAATTAGCAGAGGGAATGGCACTGTGAGGGATGCAGGAATCCCACGGAGAGACAGCGTTTCATACATGAAACGGTTCGCTTCCCTGCAAAATGAGATAAATGATTAAATTAAATGATATTAAATATTATATAATATATAAATAAACTAAGAAAATAGGACAATATCAGTCTTGAATGTACTTCAATTCTAAATATTAAGATATAAACAGAGTTTTGGATTAACAAAAAAATAATATGTAAATATATTATTCTATAAGGAAATATATACATAAGCATTGTAACATAAAATATCCCCCCCCCCCACATTTATAATGATGCATCATTGGTCTCGAGAAAAAAAAAACTGAATCAACCTGATTGTCATTTCTTGCACAATCATCGTTTTTCTATAAAATGTTTCTCAAATGAGTTGTAGTACATATGATTATATTAGTTAGTGTGTTTTTTTGTAAAAACTGTAAAAAGCATTTTATTATTTTAAGATATCAAAAAAAAATCAACAAAAGCCATATATCTAAATCAGGTTATTTACAAACTTTAGCCAAATATCTTTAGCCAGAGAATTCATATATCTATGCACTCCTTTTCGCATCATAAGGTGTCATATGTTTGTATAATTATTACAAATATTTTCTATAAACTCCCATCGTAACAATAATAACTTGTCAAATATGTATATTGAACATTTTTCAAAAACGCTGATTAAATAGTTAAATTTTTATTTGAAATAAACTCATTAAAACTGAGTTATTTTTATTTACTTTACTACACATTTATAGGACTTACATGCAAGTATATTTCTGTTTCTTGCAATCTGTGAATAGTCTTTTGACTCTTAAATACTAAAGGTATGAACCCCACTTTGAGCTCGTGATAATTTTTTTTGCACTCAAGAAAATTAGAGAAAAAGTATTTATTCTTAAGAATGTTTCTCTCCGAGATTAGAGGAATATATTCTCTTGTTACTTAAAGATTATCCTCAGAGCCATACCAATTCCCTGGGATGGCCAAAAACCTTGTTTATTGTGCTCTACAGAATTCAAGCATATTGTTTTCCTTTCCACTTGTAGGTACTAAATGGGTTAAACAATTCCTTGTTTCGTATCATAATCTTTCATTGTTCAAGAATTGCAGATTTTATTTCAGGCTATTATAAAAATTATATGTTTAGTAAAGTATATTTAATGAACTTTTTATATAACGTTTGCAAAAAACTACTCTGTTGAGTAGTTTCTTAGTTCGTCTACATAGAGGCCTTTCCATTGACAATAAAACGACCGCGAAGTGTTACCTCCCTCTAAGGACCAGTCATATCACCTTGTTTAAAGTGTCTGTATATGTGTAACTTGGATATTTCAAGCAAATGATGCAGAATAAAATAAAGAGAACCATGAAGTTATAGAAGTCTAATTAATATAATTACTTTTTAATCCATCTGGAAAAAAATAATGACGAAAAAAATGAGAACTAGGTATTAGCTGGTGTTTACCAATTGCACGCACTTTCTGACGCGTGTGCGTGCAAATGCAATGACCAAGTGAAACGTTTAACTCCAATTTTATAGATTTTACTGATCAGTTGAGGTTTTTTCCTCAACCACATTTGATTTTGCATCACTGCCTTTTGTGAGAAGTAAAAAGACCTGCTTTGAAATTCATAAGCTGTGATTGATTGGTTTCTACAATCTCCAGTTTATACATTGTAATTCATTTGACTAATTTTAAAATATATGTCGTGCATACATGTTAAATTTGGTGATCTCTTTGAATATGATACAAGATTTAATTGTTAGTTAGTCCAGGATGTCAGTAGAAGCTTTAAATGGAAATGGCGAGATGGTCTTTTGATCGAGTATATTCAACCAAATTGGTTTAGTTTTACACTGAATAGATAATGGTAATTTTTTGCTACTAACAAAAATTTGTCTGGTATTTCTTTGCGATTGTGAATCATCGTTTCTTTTCTTGAAGGTTGTTTCTAAGTTTAGTGATGCTAAGAAAATGTTAAACTGTTACATTCGACCTTTGTGATGAAAGGGTCCATAGGTTATATTACTTTGAACTCCGATGTATTAGATGATTTCTAGGTCTCTTATATGTTTTCCCAATAAGAAAATCAAGTTACTGAATATTATAATGAAACATCTATGACAAACCAAATTTAATCCCAATTGTTCAGCTTTTTTAAAGCAATATTTAGAACAAATATGGTAAAGTAATTTCGTTGTGAAAACCGATTTTCTACCTTATATCTTGCATTAGATCTGTATATCTTCATATAATTACATTTGATCGAATTTGTCAGATGTAAGATTATGGAACGAATATAAGTCTTGTAAATTGTGTGATTCATTTTACATTTTTAATATAAGAGTGTTTTGGAAGTAATAAGGCGCAAATTACAGTAAAAATAATAAATGACCCTCAAAAGTATGTTATTGCTTCTTCTCTGGTTTTCCGTTATATACTTAAAGGTTTTATTTGTTCGAATTGTTTTGTTTAATTACATTGTTTTCAGCAATAAATTTATCAACATGTAAACAGAAGGAACAATAATTTTAAATGTGTTCTGTTTGGAGTTCGTTCAGGTATCTTCTTGATAATTTTTGGCTTCAAACTCTTCTATAGTTATTACTATATTTAGTCTATTTATAAAAAGTTTGACATATTATAAAGGTTAACATGTTCCACTTTTTCTTAGCAATTTGTATGTTATGTTTGGGACTGTCAAAAATTTGACGTTTTGTGTATCAAAATTAATATCTCTAGTCCGCCGAGCTAGTGCGCATGAATACTATAAAAACGAATAAAATATCTAGAAAGATATATCAAATCAAGAACCTAGTCGCATTGGTTAAGGATTCAAATAATGACAAAAGTTTGTTTGTCTAGCTTCTAGAATAGACCCACCTCACCGGAACCTAATCCGGTATCAGCTGACAAAAGCTATTGTGATACCATAATAATATCATGGTCGTTCTTGTATTAAATTGGTTTGTTCTACTTACATGTAAACATATATAATACTTCAGAGAAGAAAATATTGTTCTTCATCTATTAAATGAAAAAAAAGTAAATAGGAATGAAATTTTAAAATTGTATCACACAAACCTCGACAGCCGGGTCTTTTCGTTAAGAAGTACCAAAGGAACATATTTCTATTTTGCGTAATAATATATATTTTAGCTGGATACTATATGACGACGGAATTTCGTTCCTCGAAATGTAACTTTTTTTTGCGTATGGTTCAAAGTGCTATGAATATGTATTTACAATTAATATATCTCCAGTAGGGTCAGATTTATAGATAACCGTTTGAATGATGAGACAAGGCATTTAATATACACTATTAAAGTCCTAATTTTTACATCTTATTTAAGAAAAGGGGTCGGTCACGTTGGCATGAGCAAAGATTATTCAGCTGGTTTCAACATTAAACGAAAGTATGTAGGGATTAAGTTGGTAAGGCTTACGTAGGGGTTAAATAAAAATAATACTATTATAATATTCCCAGAAAAGACTGTAGGAGAAATTACTTAAAAGTCATATCTAAGTCACCTTTTCTGCTTACCCTAAATATCAAGGTAAAGCAGTAAATATCGGATTTTGATCTTGAGCGTCCATGACCATTATACTTACGCATTGGTCTCTTTGGGTAGTTTCCTGGCTTCTGTTCAGCTTTTGTGTTGCAATCCTGGCAGTTCACTTCATTCTAGACTCCATGACACCTCCTTGTAAGTCAAACAAGAGCTCTGGGTTCCCTATCAGATCCAAATATTTGCTATGTGACAGGATTCGCCTTTAAAGAAAAATGATGGAATCGGGAATGAGGAGTTAAAACTATATATTTAGCCATGGATTTTTTTGTTGATTATTATCATCGAGTTTATATTTATGGGCATAATCAAATATATATTTTTTTATTGTAATATTTCAGATTATTTTTTATATTTCATTTTTTCATATCTTCTTCTTTGAAATTATGTAAAGAGTTTATTACATATATAATTTATAGAAAGACATAGAAAAAATACAATGTGATTTGTAATTTCCTGTATATATATACATACGTATATATATATAATATATATATATATACTATATATATATATATATATATATATATAGATATCTATATATATATATATATATATATTATATATATATATATATATATATATATTAGGTTGTTCCATAAATAATGAGGTCGACCAATTAAAACTCAAAATTTTCATCAGATCAACAAAAAACTTCTCAATCAGTTCACATAATCCCCTCCGACTGCAATGACGTCGTGGCAGTGTCCCGGAGCATCCTGAGTTGGTCGTAGAGCTCGCCCGCTGAACGGTGAGTGTAGCCTCCTCGTGGCCCCCAAACTCGTCCTCCCGGAGCAGGTGCTTCAACTTCCAGAACAGGAACCTGTCACACAGGTTCAGGTTGGGTGAGTAGGGTCACTGTTTCACCGGTTCCACGTCCCTCCGGGTCAGGAACTCCCTGGTATAGGTGGCAGTGTGGGGACGTGCATTGTCCCACATGAGGAGACAATCTTTCAGCCGGATCTTGTCCTTTTTCAGGCTGAGAAAGCGCTTCCCAGTCGTCCTCAAGTACTCTATCACGGTGTTCCGGTCGGCTGTGGTCCTGGCAGGTAGTGCAGTGATCGATACCCGCCTCGGCTTGCAGGTCCCATCAGAATCATCGTCTTCCTCGTTGTCTGTTTCACACGGGGGTCGAGAACCGGGCCCCCGTGGGCTCCGCCCAGACTTGCCTCCGTTCCGCCGAATCCCAGTAGAACCAGGACTCGTGCTGGACTAACAGATGAGACCCCAGAAAGTCCTCCCCGTGGTCCTGGAACAGATTCAGGAGGTCCTGACAGCACTTCACTCGCTGCGTCTTGTTGGCTTCAGAGAGCTGGTGAGGGACGAGCACACTGAGGAGGTTTCGGAGCTCTATAGCCTCCGTCAGAAGCCTGAAAACAGTTGTAGATGGCAGGGACACCTCTGCAGCAGTTTGTCGAGGGGTCATCCGGGGGTTATCCTCGACCAGGCGCTTCACACAGGCCACATTCTCCTCTGTCCTCGTCTCCCGGGGACGTCCAGGACGGGTCTTCTTCTCCAGGGCAAAAACACCCTTATCGAACTCAGTGTGCCATCTCTGAAGGGTGGAGAGGGCAGGAGTCTGGGAAGGTAGAGAGCAGGTCCCCGTGGATCTTGTTGACTGTCCTGGCAAGCTTGATCCGGATCAAGAAGTAGGATCGAAAGTCGGGGGTTTCATTTTCAACGGCGAGTAGAAGGAATGATAGAAATGACGCGATTACTCACTTTATATACTAACCTGAGTGGCACCATACAGTCTGTTCCCATGCAAAAATATGTGATAAAACGCTCCCGTTGAAATTTTTGAGATAGCGTGTGAACTTTTCGAGATAGCTAACCTACCTCATTATTTATGGAACAACTTAATATATATTCTTTAAGTTTCATCAACTCAATAAGAATCAATAGCCTTCAATAAGAAACAAATCAATGGCAAATTTCTTCTGACTAAAACATGTTTATGATGTTAAAAGGATAATCTGAAATTAATGAAAAACACATTGCCATAAGTTGAAAATGAAAGAGTTCTGTGAACAAAAATAATCTTTAGCTAAACAAAAATAATAACAATTACGTGCCTAATGTGGCCAAAGCATAAAACTATATACAATAAAACTCATAGTTAAAATCTTTTAATAAAATATCAGTTCTTAAAGTACCATTCACTTTTTTTAAAATATGAAATTCAAAGCTTGATATATTCAGGAACTAAAGTTTTCTGATCTATTTTGTAAGAATTTATAGTTTTCCTAAACTTATTTTCTAATCTAAAACCCACCAAATATATCACTCAACAAAAATGCGAGCTCAACAACAGTATTTGCTTGGTCAAATAAAATGGAGTAGTGAAAAAATGAATCAGGGGGCATATTAAGTACACGAAATATTTGCAGGCTTAATAAGCCAGTTTGATAACCGTTTAGTGACTTACGCTCATTTTTATGAAAGTGCATTGTTTTTGTAAAAAAAATGTATAGGAAAAAAGTTCACGCAAAATTGATTTTTCCAATTTTTATTTTATAAAAAATTGACACATTTTATGAAAAAACTTTGATTTTTTTAAATAACAAAAATACTGTATTTGAAAATAAAACTGACCATAACTTCAGCAACAAAAAAGATACACAGCATGAAAAACATAACAAATAGTAATTCCTGTATTATTCAGAATTTTGAATTTTCAAAATTTAATATAGTTTTTGTGACAGTAATTGCTTATGAAATGCTTTAAAAAAAGATAATTTTTCAAAAAATCAAATATATCCAAACGTACTGTAATTTTGTTATTTTTACAATTTAAAACCAAAAACATTTGGAATTTCAGAACTACTTTCAGAAGTATTTGGGAGCAAAAGTGACAAAATTCATAACCAAAAAAAAGACGTCATCCTTGTTAAAGGATGACCTGAAAACCCGCCGGATTTGATCTTACCACCCTGTATATATATATATATATATATATATATATATATATATATACAGGGGTGTGCATGTGTGATTGTATTATATCTTTGTTCTATATTGTAGTGCATATGTGTATAATGTGAAACAGCAATATATTCTTTTCAACTAAAAAAAAAAAAAAAAAAAAAAAGGTGTGCAGGCGAATCTTGACTTTTTTAGCACGGAAACAAGATACTCATATCCAAGAACAAGACCTTTTAATTGACTTTTTTCATATCACACAAATTTAAATGACTTTTCTCTTAATGTTCATTCAATCCAACTTCCTCCTTTCACAATAACAGCCTCCACACGGTGCCTGAACCTCCCACGGGATGAGCCACCTGTTCCCTGGACAAGTTGGCCACTGCCTGGATGATGGCAGCTTTCAAGGAGTCCACAGTGTTGTGAGCACGCTTGTTAGTGTCCCTCACAAGGACGCCCCACAAGTAGCAGTCGCAGGGGTTGAGGTCAGAACTCCTTTGACCAGAACATGTCGAGATTCTCTAAGCACCAGTTTTGCACCAAATTGGACGTGTGGGCGGGAGCACCATCTTACTGGTAGAGATAAGGTCTACCAGCAGCAATCTGGGTCATCCAGGGCTTCACCACAGTCTGCATGACGTCCAGGTAGACCTCCTTGTTGACATTTTGGCCCTTGGCAAAGAAGTGAGGAGGCATGATGTCTCCCTCGCTGGACATGACCTCCAAGACATGAACTCCGGCCGGGAACTTGGTTCTTCCAATGATAGGGACCTCATCTGGGTCGCTGGCAATCCATTTGTCATTCTGACGGTTGATTTTAGCATCAACACAGAAGATTTTATCGTCCGAGAAAAACCTGATTCGTCCGGCAGCTCGGTGTTTCAATGACGTGATCAACAACTCACATCTCTCCAACCTCTTCTTCTTCATGGCATCAGAAAGCATCTGACGGACTCTCAGGACGTAGCTGTTGCACCTCAGGTCCTCATGAATGGCATGGAGAACAGTGGTCCTGTGCACATTTAGCCTTTCAGCCAGTGTCGACATGGGAACACTTGGATCGTCATTGATCATCGTCTGGAGGCGATCAATGAAGTCGGCGCTCCTCTTCCTGACTTGGGATCGGTCTGGAGTCTTTCTTTCCGGTGTTAGGAATCCTTCCTCGATGTCCTCCGACTCCTTGAAGGACTTGGCAGTGCTGTAAACAGTAGCTTTGGGGACATTTGAAGAAGTCGATGATCTCCTTGGGCGCACGGCCGCAACGGAGCGCCACAATAATGGCCGTCCTGCGCTCAAGTTCCGAGAACATTTTCAATCTTTTTGTTATTAAACAAAGCTCATAGGATATACTAACCAGTTCATACATTTTTAAGCTTCTACCCTAACTGGTTTCTGAGATACAAGTACTCAAAGTTAGTCTAGATTCGCCTGCACACCCCTGTATATAACTATATATATAAATACATATATAGTGCAGATCCCCTCCACCCACCCCATAGTGATATGTCAAACCACATACAACAGCTTAACTGACTACAGCCTACGTATAGCTGCCCATGGTAAAAGACCTGATTCCTGATGTTGAGACCAACAACCTTCAGTGATTGTCTCTGACTTTTATTTATAGTCATCGCATAGCTTAGGCGGACAGAAAACTGGAGACGCTGGAACTCTACAGGACAGTCTGACTGTCTCAAGGAAATCCGAGGGATAAATACATCTTGACCCTTTCCTTTATCAGTGATGATGGTGACCTCAATTAACCGCGGCATCGTGTTCTTCACAGTAAGCCTTGTGCCGTTACAGAGCATCGGTGGGTCAAGATTCCTAAGAATCGTGATGGAACATCCCTCCTTAAGCTTCGAAATGTGGGGAGGTATTCTGGGTGGATCCAGATAATTTAGAAATTCTAGCAGATATTGGACTGCTTGATCTTGTTCCGGTTCAGTATCGATGGATAAATAATGGACACAGTTTCCAGGCTGAACTTACAACAGTTTTCGGTTTATGTGGTTGGCTACTTCATTTTTTGGAGCCAAGATAACCCTTTTGCAGTGACAAGCCTTCTCTTTGACACGCTGTTCGAGATAAGGAAATACATTAAATATCAAATCTTCTTCTGTGTCGACCATGTTGCCACATGGAAGCTTGATTTGCAAATCATGAGTCGATGGGAGAATGTCCCCATTCCCCACCTGGAGGACTCCGCTGCTGCTTCATTACCATGAAGGTGAAACCTCATATTGGAAGAAAGGCTGAGCTTCTTTGTCTGTTGCCACAGGTGTGACTCGATCCGCACGTGTCCCTTTGGGGACTACCGGAAAGTCTCCCGTAAGCAGGACTGTAACTCTTCTCATGATGCTACTGTTGCCTCGGATACCCTGGAGAGTGTGATCCACAGCTTCATAAACTTTTTGTTGCTCATAGTTGCCTCATCCCAAACAATAAGCTTGCATCTCTCGAGCACCTTCGCCTTCGCTGATCCCTTGAATATGTTACACGGGGGGGGGGGGGGGGGGGTCCTGTCTAGACAGATCAAGAGGCAACTTGAAAGCAGAATGAGATGTTGTTCCTCTGTCCAGTAGAGTAGCCGTGATTTATTTTGATGCCATTGCAGGTGTCATGCCTTCTTCTGTCTCACCTTGGCCAAAAGGAAATTGGTTATGAATATCTTTCCGTTACCACAGGGAGCATCAAGAAAGATTCCTCGGCGTCGAACCTCTGCTATTCTGAGAGAGCTGAGCGGTTTGCCTATCACACTTGTCGTCCAAACGTCTTCGTCTATCCCAGGCCCGGCAGCAGGCCCAGGCTTTTGGAGGGGCCCTACAGTTGTTATGGGGGGGGGGCACAGTTGGTACATTCATAAAAAAAATCGGGCCCACGTCACTCAGTGGGTGGGCGGGCCTACGTCATTCAGTGGGCGGGCCTGGTCTATCCTCCGGTTGTTCCAAAGACCGTAAGGAGGCTTGCCTATCCCTCTGGTTGTCCAGGCGTCGGCGTGTAACCTCCGGTTGTTCGCTTCCTCTAGCCTCTTTCACTCGTTAGGACGCAGCCGATTGTCTGCCGTGGCACTTGTGCTTAGGTGGCATGACAAGGACTTGACACACAAAACCACATACACAATAGGCCTGCCTACAATAATAGGCCTTCCATCAAAAAGCTAACTGAAAAAGCACAGCTAGTAAACAGAATAGTCCTTGCCACAAAAGCATGCAAAAAACCCAAAAGACTTTTTGAAATGATTAAATAATTCAATTAAGAATGATCCCTGGACCGCGTGTAGAAGACCTGACGGTCTAATACCAATCGTAGCAAAGCTTTTAACCCCAAGTATCCCAAAGATGAGTATAAAAAGTGGACTATATTTGTACGTAAGAATATCTTTCAAGATAAAGTATTTTATTAAAACCAAGCTTAAAGGTTTCTTTTTATTTCCCAAAAGTGAAATAATGAGAATGAATGAGTAAGGTGTGAAAAAAATTAGATGCATTTGAAATGTGATTAATATAAGAGAGAGGAGAGATAGGAGCCTTCCTAATTTATACAGGATCCATAGATCATTCTCATCGCCGAAATATTCCTTTTAAAAAACACATCTGATTTTACAATAATAAACTTAAAACTTCTAATTTTTCTATTCCTTTCTACTTACATCTACATTCATCGTAAAACGTTTGGTTACTTCATTCAGATTTAATCTTGGAACCGGTATTCTCTCTATTAACGCAGTTTCTTCGAATATAACTAAGAGAGCTGAATTCCCGAATTGTAAGAACAGCGGTCTGCTGACTGTGTGTTAAAATAACCCGTAATTGTAGATGTCTCTTAATGATCAGAATTATAACTATCTCGATGTCAGCTTATGACGTAGTATACTTACTAAGTCACACAGAAACAAAGAACGCTGTTTCTCTGCTTTTGAGGAATCACGTCGCTCTATATCTTTATGATGGTTTCTTCTCCCTATCCCATTTCTATTGTCATTTTATGATGACTCAATAAATAACTCTTATAAGGCAACCTGCCCTGTCAGATGTCTTATAGCTTCAATTCAAGGGAAAAACGAAATGCCAAATTTTGTGTCTACTAAGTGTGTGCGCCACCAGAATAAGTGTACGAATACGTATGTTCTAAAGTATGAATGGATAGAATCTCTCTCTTCAAAAAAAGTGGCAATGGAGCTGATATCAATGGAACGGTTACGCTGGAAAGAAGAAATTACCAAGGATTTGGAGGCGGAAGTTGGGACTCGTGAGGGCCAAAACACTGAAGATTCTTTACATTGCCAAATAACGGTGGGAGATAATGTTGTGAATTTGCAGGAAACTGGGGATGTGGCTGTTGAAGTAATGCTCACAGAAGATTCCAAAAAGCAGTAGAAATGCCTCAGTGATTGTTGAAGAATCACCTGAAAATGCCATATCAACGACTATTGAAAAATATGGAACTTAATAGTTTAAAAAAATCTAAAAATACTCAAATTGAGACCACGGAAGATAGTCAATGCTCTCCTTTACCCAATTCATCAAAAAGCCAAGTTCGTCAATTAATGGGGTGAACAGCAGTACTGCATCTTCCCCATTAAGTCGGAAGTGAAGTACCAGCAATACGATTGATGAGGAGGAAGTATCTACAAATATAAAGTCGACCCCAAAAAACGAAATTAAATTCTGACGTGATCCTGCTAGCTAGAACGAGGTCAGGTCGATATCTAAAAGAACCTCTTCCGCATCCGGCTTATCTCCTCAGAAAGATACTCCACACAAGCTCCCTAAAAGTTAGAAACTCTTTTTTTTATAAATCTAACTATTGTTCATTAGATGCCTTTCAGGCAAACGAAAATCGATGATTTTTTAAATCACCTATGTCAAGAGATCAAGAAATAAATGTGGGAATAGGAAGGATACTATCTTTGAACACGAGAGGAGGTAGGAATCGTCTATCAAGACATGCTCTTATGAAAAGCCTTCTGTATCAGAAACCTGATATAATTTGTTTGCAAGACGTCAAGACACCAACTTCGTCTACTGCTCCTCTGAATGTCCCTTCTGTATTCCCAAAAAATTATTATTATTATTTTACGGGAAATGGGGTAAATAGGGGAATTATATCATTTGTATCTAAATCTATCATTAATTCTAAAAGAGTGTGTGAGCTTTCAAATAGTGGGGACTGGCATAAGGTCTTTGTGCCAACGGAAAATGGCGGGTTTTATTTTGTTAATGTATATGGTCCAAACGAAAAATCTTCACCCTTTTACCAAGCCTTAATCAATCGTTGCAAAGGTGATTTATATCCTTTGTTAATAATTGGTGATCTAAATGTGGATCTGTACGGGACAAAAGCAAAACACCCAAATTTTCAAATATTATTAAAACTAATTAATACCCTTGACTTGGATGATATAGTTAAATCTTTTAGTCCAGAAGACAATGTGTCGTGGGAGGAGTGGGAAAAAATCTTCACGAATAGACTTAGCGCTGGCCTCGTCCTCTATTAAGGAAAAGACCATTAACGCACGATTGCGCCCCTATCATGACTCTGATCATAAAATGATCGATATTCAATTTTATCAGAACCGGCGAAAAAAACGTTTTAAGGTCCCAACATGGATTTACAAGACGAAAATTTTATTCAAGTTATCAAACATCGTTTTACAAACCACTTTTAATAGTTCTTTTAATCCTAATAAGCTTGCATTTATTTTATCATATTTAGTTCGAGCAACAACTTTAAAATTTATTCGTAAAAACGTCAAAAAGAGGCAGCATTTCAACAAAGTCTTGATGATCTGCTTGATGATAACTCGCTTTTTTTACGCTATATTTCGTCCGAGACAGCTAATTTATTTCGGATTTCAGAAATGGCTGAAATTGAATTGAAACAAAAATTGAGAAGGAAAAGGAAAGCAATTCATCTAAAAGACTTAAAAACCTCTTTCCGAAAAACTACTCTATCAGTTGATAAAGAAAATAGTTCATGAAGGAAGTTCAATAACGAACCCTAAAGAGATTTTAAAACTTTTTCACTGCCGTTTTCAAAGACTCGTAGGCGGTGTTAGATCAAACTTCCCTCGCCCAAAGGTGGGGAAAAATTTGATTTTTACTAAAACCGTCATTACTCAATATATTAAAAAGAAGTTTAACGATAGTAAAGCATCAGGACCCGATGGCATTATAGGGAAAATCTTTACCGAATGTACCGATGAAATCGTTCCCTATCTTTTGGAGTTGGGCAAATCGATGGAGATACATGGTAAACTTCCAAAATCAGTGACCAAAGGTCGGATAACCTTGATTCCTAAAAAAGGCAGCCCAACAGATATAAATAATTGGCGACCCATTACGGTACTCAATATGAGCTACCGAATTCTCTCAGGGGTTCTTGCCTCTAAAATTGAACCAATTTTAAACTATAAACTAGGAAAAGAACAAAAAGGTTTCCTTAGGGGGAGGAAAATTGCTGATATTTCTATTAACATAGGAACAGCTATTGGAATTGTTCGTAAAAGAGGCACTTATGGAGCTGTAATTGCTGTGGACTTTACGAAAGCATTTGACACAATACAGCATAGCCATATTTTTAGATCAATAAAAAAAGTACTCCCCAAAAATATTTTAACCCTATAGAGCTCTTTTATATAATGGCACTTCAACTATTTCCTTAGGAGGAAAAGAAAGTGAATCTATAATTTTAAAGAAAAGTTGCCGTCAAGGCTGTCCGTTGGCCCCGCTTTTATTTATAACTGGCCTTATAGAATTATGTGATGCAATCACAAAAAAATACACAGGCTTTGGAGTAGACTTTGGCTCATCAAAACATATAATTGATATGTATGCTGATGATGTCACGCTAATGCTCGAAGCCAATTCCCAAGAGCAACTATTGAGACGGATTGAAGTAGTCTGAATCATTTCAGAGTATTTGAAAAAAGATCTGGGCTGATGATAAACATTAAAAAAACTTCAATTCTTCCTATTGGAAAATGGAACCCTGGTAATGACCTTAAAGTTTCAGGTTGCTCAATAAGGGGAAGCTTGGAGATCTTAGGAATTTCTTGGGATGCGATGGGCGCCTCTGAATCAAATTGGTTTAATATGAAAAATCATATTAGCCATTCGATTCCACTGTGGAGAAAATTCAATCTCCAAAAGAGGATTGACTTTTACAACTTCTCGATTGTCCCATCTGTTATATATAAAGCTTCATCTCTGCCTTGGTTGGCTGAGAGAGCCATTGCCGAAGAACAAACATGGCTAAACCAACTATTTCATCGAAGTTATCTGAGCGCCTTAAAGAGACCAAGACAACAGTTAGGGGGAGGATTAAATTCACTCTCCAGAATTTTACCAAAAATTTATCAAAAGCTTTTAATAGATATGTCAGCTCATCCCCACTCTGAGTGGCGCTCAATTTTTACGTCAAGCGACGCTTTCACTTGGCTAATGTTTGTACTGATTTTATAAATGAAAAACTAGTAGAAATGTCCACCTTTTTAGCCTCCATACAAAGAATTATTTGGAAAGGCTCCCTATTTTTACGTCAAGTTTTACAGTAGATATTGTGCGGCAGAATTGCAATAAAAAATATTATTTTAAAAATCTTCTTGATCCAAAGAATCTAGAACTCATTGCACTGTCCAAAAGAATATTTACATTCCCTGATTTAGTCCGTGAACCACTATTTAACAACGGTAGATTCTCCTTTCCCTTGAAGAGAGCTGCTATAAGGCATCAAGTGCCGTACCCTGGCATTAAGGATGTCCTTTGGATATGACACAGGAGAAGAAGCTGACCAAATATGCAACAAGTACTTGGAAGAATTAGACCTTCCAAGAACTTGGAAATCACGCATAATGTGCTCTGTGTCAAAGGTTTGGGACGGAAATAAATTTACAGCGCAGTTCCAGGTTTCTTCTGGTTGTATATTTTATAATACACCTTGTAAAAACTGTGGACTATTGTATAATAGTACTGTCCATGCTTTTGCCAAGTGCCCTGTTCTTGACATCTTGAGGGAGTTTGTCACTCTAAACGTCAAAGGGGTCACAAATAAAATCGTGCCTGCTCTACTTCTATTTGGGCTAAACTCAAATCCCAGAAGTGCCTCAAAACCCCGTGCTTTGGAGATTTCTCTATCAAGTTGCAGAAGCTATATTGCACAGAGGTTAACGCTCTATGCCATGTTTGCTCCGAGGACTTGAGGGCCATTTTTATTGCAACGGCAGCTCGATACTCGAGTTTATCTATAAGATACCAAAAGTGGGCTCGTCGTCATGGAATTTTGCGGGAGATTTAGTGCGGTTTTATCCTTCTTGTTGTCAGAACCATTTACGGTTTTTAAAACACATTTAATTAAGGTTAACCAGAGGTTTAAATATTACAAAATTAGTAGGCCATATCTCCTTCACTGTTAACACGAGTTGTATTTTTCTTTTCGATTCCCTGTGTAGTGATAATAATGCCTTCTCATGTTTTCCCCAATCTTCAATCTTGCCGCCGTGGATATCCTGAGTTACTAAGTGGAGATCTCTTCGATCTTTGGGTTCGAGAGAAACACGAAACTGGGTGGCAATCTTCACCTTTGTCATCACCGACACCATGAGGAAGATATGAAAGTTTCCAAGGATCTGGGTTGGAAGGAGCCGAATGCTTTTGTACTTTGATTTTTTTTTTGCTGTTCTTAATATTTTAAATATTGATAAACCTTTTTAGTAGGTGCCTACAATCGTTGTGAAGTTTTGTATTATTATTTTGTATTATTTTAGATAAATTTGTTAGTAGATTTGGCTTTAGTTTAGGGTTTTAATTTTAAACTATAAGGTTTATTTATATATAATGCTATATGTAACTACCCTAAACGAATAAAGTCTCTTTAAAAAAAAATCTTTTTGTTATTAACAAAGCTCATAGGATAACTAACCAGTTCAATATCAAACATTTAAACTTCTACCCTAACTGGTTCTGAGATACAAGTACTCAATTTAGTCTAAATTCGCCTGCACCCCCTGTATATAATATAGTATAATATATATACATTAGATGTGCAGATCCCCTCCACCCACCCCATAGTGAATATGTCAAACCACATACAACAGCTTAACTGACTACAGCCTACGTATAGCTCCCATGGTAAAAGACCTGATTCCTGATGTTGAGCACAACAACCTTCAGTGATTTTTCTCTGACTTTTATTTATAGTCACGCATAGCTTAGGCGACAGAAAACTGGAGACGCTGGAACTCTACAGGACAGTCTGACTGTCTCCAAGGAAATCCGGATTATAAATACATCTTGTGACCCTTTCCTTTATCAGTGATGTGTGACCTCAATTAAACCGCGGCATCGTGTTCTTCACAGTAGCCTGTGTGCCGTTACAGAGCATCGGTGGTTCAAGATTCCTAAGATCGTGATGGAACATCCCTCCTTAAGCTCGAAATGTTGGAGGTATTCTGGTGTATCCAGATAATTTAGAAATTCTAGC
>CP045893.1:28855948-28868056 GCA_013387185.1 Caligus rogercresseyi | reverse complement strand
TCTATATATGGTTGTTCTTATTTTTCAAATGTTGAAATGTTAGCAACATTGTGGATTTTCTGTTTCTTGGTGATAAAAGAAGACGACATACAAATTTGAACAAAATCGGTCAACATTACGAGGTCGCGCAACGAGGTCAAAGTTTTAAAAATTTAGTACAAATATAGTTTTCCGCAAATTTCTTCAAAATGGTGGACGTTACAGACTTCAATAATTATTATTATTTAAAGGAAATCTAATTTACTACCAGACGTATGTTTGATGTTTTTTAATAAAACAAAGTTTTCAGTAAAAACAAAGCAAGAAAGGGAGTGTGTATTGTTAGCTTATTTCATAGCTTTTTTGTATCAATTAACTTCACTCGCCTGTAGAAGATGACTTGTTCGCTTCAGAGTAAAATAGTACTTTTAAGTTTAGTAAAACTTTAGTGATAAATCCAAAAATGACCTTGGTTGCATTCTATCAATTCAGAATTCAGTACAATCTGAGTTTACATCATATGATTCAGAGCCTGTATTGACCTATAAGAAATCGATTATGAAAAAAAATAAAATAATGTGTTTTCTTAGATTTGCGTCAAGGTATCCTCTCAAATTTTACTTTGTCTCTGACGCATTATAATCCATTATATGCGTCATTTTGTACGCGAGATAGGCTTTTTTAATGTACATATAACTCTCTACTTATTAAATTGACATGATTTAGTATACCAAAATATTAAAGCTGGTTAACAAGCTTTCATTGATATGTTTGGTGTTCTAAAAATCGCTATACTTTAAGAGATATAAGCAAATACGTACTCTCCCCCAAAAATTGATCTTTTGATATGAGAATATACGATTACCATCTGGTAATGGCTGTTAGTGTCCCTTTAGAAAGAGAAAAGAGAAGGGAGGGAATTTTGCCTCACTTCTCTCCCTTCTTTTTTTTCTTCCTATCCAGGTTACACTAACTGCCGTTACCAAATGGTAATCGTATATTCTCATATCAAAAGATCAATTTTTGGGGGAGAGTACGTATTTGCTTATATCTCTTAAAGTATAGCGATTTTTAGAACACAAAATATATCAAATGAAAGCTTGGTTAACCAGCTTTAATATTTTGGTATACTAAATCATATCAATTTAATAAGTAGAGAGGTATATGTCCATTAAAAAAAGCCTATCTCGCGTACAAAATGACGCATATAATGGATTATAAATGCGTCAGAGACAAAGTAAAATTTTGAGAGGATACCTTGACGCACATCTAAGAACACACATATTTATTTTTTTTCATAATCGATTTCTTATAGGTCAATACAGGCTCTGAATCTATGATAAACTCAGATTGTACTGAATTCTGAATTGATAGAATCAACCAAGGTCATTTTTGGATTTATCATCTAATTTTACTAAACTTAAAAGTACTATTTTACTCTGAAGCGACAAGTCATCTTCTACAGGCGAGTGAAGTAATTGATACAAAAAAGCTATGAAATAAGCTAACATACACACTCCCTTTCTTGCTTGTTTTTACTGAAAACTTTGTTTTATTAAAAAACATCAAACATACGTCTGGTATTAAATTAGATTTCCTTTAAATTCACTAATATGTTTTGAAGTCTGTAACGTCCACCATTTTGAAGAAATTTGCGGGAAAACTATATTTTTACTAATTTTTAAAACTTTGACCTCGTGCTAATGTTGACCATTTTGTTCAAACTTGTATGTCGTCTTCTTTTATCACCAAACCAGAAAATTCACAGCGTCAGCATTTCAAACATTTGAAAAAGAAGAACACCCTAATATATATAATCAATTAAGTGGTTCATTATATCTAATGATATAATGAACTATTGGTTCTTGATCTCCAATGTTGTCCGAGGTTAGGGATCTATTGTTATACAGTCCGCCCTCTCTACACACAGTTGTTAATGCTTAATCATAAATAATACCCTGTAGAAAGCCAAGTATTTATTGATATATCTAATAATCTTTTGACCACCTGACTACCGTAAAAATATAGCTCTTAAAGAGATAACTTAGTCAAGAAACATAGTGGTTTGGAGGGGAACCTGTCCTCGTAGGTAGCATTGTAGAGAACGTTAAGATCTAAAAGTCAAATATTAAGACTTCCACTTCAACAATTATTATTTCAAAAATGAATAACATTTCTTCTGCTCCTTATATATTAAGATGAAATAACCAATTTTTTTGTACAGATTATACGTTTTTACTCTTTGCATATTTTGAAAAGTTATAAAAGCTTTCTTGGTATGTAAATATATTGTTCTTAGGTACATTTTATTTATTTGCAGTTTTTAATGTTTACATTTCATATATAAATATTCAGTGTATATTCGCCCTTCCTAAGGAATAGTTAAATCATCCTATGCTCTTTTTTTTTTTTTTAGTTTGTGTATATGCATTTATATTGATCTATAGTTAACGTATTCATTTAAAATAAAGCATCCGAAGCTGCAATCATTTAGGGAGTAATTCTTGGTCTGGCAGTAATCATCCAATGTCTTCGCTCCAGCCGTTCGTCACACATAGTGAATATTATCTTTATCATTAGAGTACCTTCTTTTTTTTACTTCTCGAAAGCTAGGAGAAATTTCCTTATAACGAGGTCCTCTACAGTTTTACAGAATGGGAAGATCATCAAAAATTATAGCAAAAGCTATGGTCAATAGTGTTCTGGAAAGGAGAAAAAGCATCGTTTAAAAGTTTTAAGCAATATTATTGATTCTATTGCTAAAAGGCTGCCATCTTCATTTCCTTTTTTTTTGCCTTTTGATTATATAAAGTGTATATGTGGTTTGTATCAAAAAGCGTTAAAGAGTTACTCAAGTTACTCAAACGAACCTAGGATCTCCTCTTTCACAGAACAACAATACTGACCTCGAATCTTGTACCAGTATGGCGGTCCGGTCTACTTTCCTCCTTGGTGAAACTGAGGACGATACTCATCATCACAGTGCTACGATACACTTAGTTGGATCGAAAATTGCCATTCTACATAACAATTCTGGACTTTGACTGCAAAGGAACCTACCTTAATATCCCATGATACACACTAATATTATAAAATACATTGGAAGTACTTAAAGAAAAAAATATTCTCTTCAATGTCAAAAGGTATAAAAAACATAGTGTAATATATAGTATGTTCAATTTGATGTTAAATTCAAAGTGACGATGGTAACTTATGGTTTTAACGCATTAATCATTTACGGTAGTATAAAGTATATAGTTATGCATATATATATATATATATACATAGTGTACCAGCAAAATTAGAATTTAGTTTATTTGTCTCAGGCTACCCTGGGCGAGCTTTAGTGATTTTAACATTAAAACTTCCTGTTGTACAAGCCATGTAGAGTTCTTTTTAGTAAACATTGTTTTCACTCACTCTTCACCATGAGTCATGAAAAGAAGAATCGTGAGAGGATCGCTGACCTCCTTAAGGCCAAGTGGACAAAAAAGAGATCGTGGATATTGTTGGCTGCTCTCTGGCTACAGCTTACAATGTTTCAAAGGCTCTATAAGATGGAAAGGTACTGACAGGACTCCAGGCAGTGGAAGAGCAAGTAAGAAAAGGACTGAGGACTTTCTGGGAAAGGTCAAGAAGTGGTGAAGGAGGATCTCACAAAGTCAATTCGGAGACTGGCTCGGACCATGGATGTCGGTACTTCTATCATGTCAAGGGCTTTAAAAATGACCTGAACCTGAAATCTTATGTCAGGAGGCCCAGGGATCTTTTAACCGAGGCAATGAAGGTCAAGAGGCTCGAAAGGTGCACCGAAATTTGTTCAACTTTTCACAAGAAGAAGTCCACTGTGACAATTTTCTTAGAAAAGAAGATTTTACAGTGGACCAGGTCTACAATCGGAAAAACGATCGGTACCTTGCGGAGTCAATAGATGAGGTCAAGGGAGTCTACAGAACCAAACAACCAGCCCATGTGATGGTTCTAGGAATCGTGGCATCTGATGGGAAGACCATGCCTCCGTACTATTTTCGGGCCGGAGAGAAATTGACTGCCATGTCTACTTGAAAGTCCTGAGATCTCATATTTTGCCCTGGTTGAAGGCAAATTACCCTAGTGGTCATTATGTGTGGACTCAGGATGGAGCTCCCTCCCAAACATCAAAGTTGGCCGAGGACTTCTGCTAAGGAATTTTGCCGATTTCTGGCCAGCAAACTACTGGCCACCCTTAAGCCCAGATCTCAATCCCCTGGACTTTGCTGTGTGGGGCTTTTTGAAAAGGGAGACCAACAGCACTCCCCAACCCAATATGGATTCTCTCAAGGCCTCCATCACTGCTGCCTGGGCCAACATGTCTACCGACTTCATCAGAAAGCTGTGCTGCTTTCCGCCACCGTGTTTGATGCAGTCATTGAAGCTAAAGGAGCTACGTTAAATAAGAAGATTGCCAGATCTTTCTTTTTAACTTCTGTTTCAGATGCTTCTTTATGAAGATCAAATAAATTTCAAGAAGTTAAGCAAAAATTGATTTACGATTTTCTAAATTTTGCTGGTACACTCTGTATATATAAATGATCATTCAACTCATGTAAATAATATTAAATATAAGAATAAGCTCTTCAGACTTTTATTTATATTTATAATAATACATGTCAAATAACTTTCATTTTCATTAAACCATATTTATATTGCATGAAAAAGCCAAAGCGTACATACATATAGTTTGAATTATAGATCAGATGGCCAACAAATAGGGGTGCGATAGCCGTGCGTGCTAAGGCGTGTTCAACTCTCAATGTTGGGGGCGCAGGTTCGAATCCCGAGAGGGCATGGCATTTTTGATCTACCTCACTGATAAGATCGTAGTTCGATAAACTAATTTTAATGCTATAATGCTTATTTATATCCTGTCGGATGCAATTCTATCGACCATATAGGCAAAAAAATGGATAAGACTTGTGAATCAAGGTCGTAGGAGTAAAGAATTGTAAATACATTTTGGGTAAGTCATCCCAGTATTAATAGTTATTACAAATTAAACATGTATATACAATATAAACACAACGATGACATCTGCCATTTTAAAGTCATGTGTATATATCTTCTCAGAGGAGCCTTAAATGACTAAGAAAAGGAGAGTATGTAAATTGGAGTACTTTGACAATTCTCTCATTATATTGCCTTCCAAATTTTCAACTAATTATCAAAGCAAATCCTCTTGACTATACGTAAGGTTCCTGAAACATTAAATCAAGGCATTCCAAGACATTTATTTGTACAAAAGCGATGACGCAATTATGAACAAATGCATCTAAGCCTTGCCGCCAAATAGCTAATCGTTAAATTTGTACATATTCGAATACTAATTAATTACAATTTTTTTGCAAAAAAAATTAATTGACAGTAAACAAAATCTAAAAGACAACAACATACCCCAATACTTTAGTTATTTGCAAATGGCATTGCTTCTAAAAGCATTTATTTTTTACTAGGTGGGCAAAAGTCTAATTTGCATGTTTATGCATAAAATGATATTGCACATACAATGAAATGGATACATTTTCTTCTCAAAACGTGCGTTGTTACCTTTTGTTATTTATTTTTCAAGTATCCTACAGTGTTCGAATGGGAGAGGTGATGGATGAAGGACACGGGTTCGAGATGTATCTCTTTATTGTCAGCTTACTATGAGGAGCCGGGTCCTTCTTACACGCTTTACCACAGAGATATGACGTCACAACTTATGTATGTACGACCTATAGAGATATAAATATATAAGAGAAATTCTCTTCAATAGCAGAGCAACATCGTTCGCTGATTCTGCATGTGTCCACTATACAAAGTAATTTGAACTACGTCATCGTAAGCTGATCATAGAGATAGATTCTATCTCTATGATCAGCTTACGATGACGTAGTACAAATTACTTTGTTCATAGTGGCACACAGATACATATGAAAGGATAAGCTCTATATATCTTTTATCTCTATGGTACACTACTCACACAATTGCGTATAAATAATAAATAAGTGGACATTCTAGTCTATCAATATCAGTTAAGGACCAAACAACATTCAATAAAATGACAATGCAAACAAAAATATCAGCAAATAATGATAAATGCAAAGTTCCCTACATATTTTTTTTTTCTTTTTTTATTATTTGTTCATTTGTATAATATTATTTTTTTATAAATAATTAATGTATGTTTGATTCAGGTATTTTGTTGATTTGTATTTAACCTTTTTATTATTTATTATTATCATTTTTTTTCGCAACTGGTCACAATTTATTAATTCTTGAGAGCATACACAGGCAAATATAAAATTGTAAATTAAACCCAATTGTAAATGTAGCAGACTTTCAAACAATTAAAAAATAAATAATATCAAACTAGTAAGATGTGATAAATTAGGAAATTAGTTAAGTTTGATAATAGAAAAAATGATAAAGACAAACATATATGCATCCACGTTGTGTACAATAACAAACAACTTTAAATAATATCTAAAAATTAATTCATTAAGTGCAGCGATTGCCATAGATTGATGGGGGTAATATTCTGAATCTTGTTATGGCGATCATAGTTGAAGCTTTTGCAATGGCACTTGGAGCAATTCTATGGCATATTAGATGCGGGGAACATCCATAGAGATTAAAGATATATATTTTTCACTATAAACAAAGTAATTATTACTACTCCATCGTAAGCTGATCATAGAGATGATAATCTATCTCTTTGATCAGCTTACGATGACGTAGTAGTACAAATTAATTTGTTTATTTTGAACACACAGAAACAACAGAACGCTGTTTCTCTGGAATTGGGGAATCCGCTCTCCTATATCTTTATATCTCTATAATCAAGGGGGGGCAGAACTCATGTAACCAAAGAAGGATATTTCCCAAAAAAAAATGTGACGTCATCACAGCTACGATTTGCCTATGTATCTAATAACTCTAGGACAACTAAGCTACGAACGTAAAGGCTCTCAAAGTAATAACGTCCGAAGGCTCCCTCCCGCCACGAGCCACCAGGGACGCACAGCTTCAGCATCAGGAGGAAGTGGAGTCCTGAGCACCGCACGGAACTCTGAGGCCTTTGGGTGGTAGCCCGCACCTAGGAGCTCCGGAGCAACGTGGCCGTACTCTTTTTACGTACTTACTTTTCCTTTTGAATTATCACTGTTTTTTCAATGTACATTATGATTTTATTTAATAACAAATAGCTACATGTGAGACTCATCTGTGACGTTTTCAGTTTTTCTTTTCTAATCAGAGAATCTAACATTGCGTTCTGCGCATCTTGTACTATCTATTATCTTTGGGAACATCCCAAAGATATAGGATAATACAAATGCGCAGAACGCAATGTTTAGATTCCTCTGATTAGAAAAGAAAACCTGAAAGTCACAGTAGCTATTTGTTCCTAAATACAATTCAAGGTACATTAGAAAACAGTGTATTAATTTCAAAGGAATAAAAATTTGAAACCCGGGGCTCGTCCGGCGAGGCGATATCTGCAGGACGGCCACGTTGCTCCGGAGCTCGCTAGATGCGTGCAAGCTATCACCAAAACCCTCAGAGTAATATACGGTGTTCAGACTTATTCCTGATCTGACACTGTGCGGTCCCCGGTGGCTCATGGCTCGAGGGAAGCCTCCGCAGTGGCGTAGGGCAGTGACTACGGGCCCCAATGCAAATTATGTAGGACGGGCCCTATCACAGCTCAAGCAATTTTTTTTAAATAAGTTTTGGGCGATTTTTTGAGGTATTAATCTTTGAAGGGAAATTATTTATCATTGAGTAATTTATTCAGTGGGTTCTTTTCATAAATGAAATGCATATTTAAATTAATCTCTTTTTTAATATATATATATATTATTAAGTCGCTGTTTGGGCGCTTGCATTTTTCCTTTCCAGTAGGCCTACTTTTCCTTGTTATAATGGCACACGGCGAGCCTTGCGTTGTGCGAAGTCCTCGATGATTTCTTTAATGTCCAACTCCTGTGCTCGTATGTTTTCAATGGACAGAATAGCCAGTCCACTAAGCCTCTCCTGGGTCATAGTACTCCTCAGATAGTTCTTAATAATTTTTAATTTTGAAAAGGATCGCTCAGCTGAGGCCACTGTTACAGGTATTGTCAAGAACAACAGCAAGGCAGTACATACATCGGAGAACGTGGATGTTATAGACTGATTATCCAAAAGTAGCATTTTAGCAAGCTGTAACACAGTCATGGAGGAAGACTCCTTTGCAATCTTCTCTCTGAAACAGGTCCTAAATGACACGAGCTGAGCTGGAAAAGCCTTTCCTATGTCCCTGTTGTAGTGTTCAGAGATACGTTTTGCCTTGTCATGAAGCTCATCGTCGCCTGCCAGCTGTAGGGTGGTGGGGTGCAGCGCCTCGAACATGTGTGAAACTGCACGCATAGATTTAAATCTCTGGGTCATTTGGTTGATTATTATATCCAAATTGGCATAGAAAATGCTCACTCTGAAATAACTTTCTGGATTTGATAGGCGTTCATCTTCAGCGAGCTCGTCAAAATGACGTTTAACTCTCCTTGTTCTGACATTTTCAAAAGTGAGCTGGATCGGATTATGAGCTCTCCCTCCCCATTTAGTTGCGAGAGTCTGTGTCGTTATTTTTGCCTCCTCGAAAGCATTTCGATACTCGGACATAGTCTTTATGGCATTCTCCAGCAGACCCACTGCCCTCATAATGTCCATTTTAGTGTCTTGGAGCAGTTTGGAGACGACATTCACACTCTCCAATATCTTGGTCTGGAGAACCACAAGAAAAATGAAATTAAATTTCTCCATCTCTTTCTTCAATCCCGCTGCTACTGTACGCTCATCCTTTGTATCACTTGTTAGCGATATTTTTGTTAGCGTCTTCATGACGTCAACATATCTGTAGCGCAGAGCTGCAAGAGAATCATAACGAGATGACCAGCGGGTAGGGCACAGTCGCTTCAACGTGACACCAGGGTGAGATGAACCATCGGATGAAATAATCCCATCCAGCATGGCCCACCGTTTAATACTGTGGCCAAAGAACGAGTAAATATTTTCAACAGTGCCATAAAACTTCTTGAGCTCAGTAATGTCATTCACAGCATCATTAAGGACTAGATTTAAATTGTGGGCTGCACAATGTACATAAGTGGCAAGTGGTTCCTTTTCTTTAATTCTCGCCTGTACACCAGAATAAATCCCACTCATGTTAGCTGCTCCGTCATAGCCTTGCCCACGACACTTAGAAAAATCAAGACCATTTGCTTCAATGCTCTTTATTATTGCTTTTTCAAGCTCACTAGCAGACGTATCCGTTGTCTCCTTGAAGCCCAAAAAAGCTTCTGTTATTTTTACATCAACAGCTACATCCATTTTATTCCTGACTATGGTTACATACCTATATACTTGGCTTAACTGGTCGTGCCTAGACAGATCCTGTGTGGTATCCATAATCACCGAATAAAACGGTGCTTCGTTTATTTCAGCTGTTATGTCCTGTTTAACTCGCTGTGCCAATATATATATGATCTCGTTCTGGATATCGGGGCTAAGGTACTTAACTGAGCCTTCAGGTCGACTTATCAGCTCTTTAAGCACAGGGTCGTAGGTTGCCAGCAGATGGATAATGGAGAGAAAATTCCCGCTGTTTGCCTGTCCCGAACGTTCCCTGTGCCCCCGGAATGAGAGGTTGCAAGTAGCCAGCATTAGTGTCACATTGACAATGCGTTCTAGCACTTGTCTCCAAAACGCAGCAGCGTTACGCACATCCCTCTCCATTTCCGCATCAATTGTAACGTTCAGTTTCCACTGCTCGTACACGTTACAGGCTATACAATGCATTTGGGAGGATTCATGGATATTTATCTTTTGAGCTAAATTCCCCCAATCTCTAACTCCATTCACCCATGCCTCCTTAAAGAATGGTGAACTACGGTCTCCAAACAGCCAACATGGCTCGCAGTACGCACGGTCCAATATAAGGGAGTAGCAAAGCCACCTACGAGGGAGTTTTATACCAGCCTTTGTTCTGGTATGGTAATGTGCCACATTAAAGGAACGCCTTTTTCCTTCATCCATTGGGAATGGACCGCTGGGTTTACAAGGCCCTGTAACTATAATATACCGTTTTAAATCGGCAGAGATGTTTTCGTCATATAGCCCCCTGTCTGTGGGGTACTTCGGCGGAGGCACAAGGGGGCGCTGCGAGTGATGTGTTGTTACCACTGTGTTCCCATTCTCTTGTGTCGCGTTAGCGGCCCACGAGGTACTCGGTCCAGGTTCTTCTGATCCTCCTGTGGCTGTGACTGTGTTTGACACGGAAGCCGCGACTGTCCCCAAGCCTAGGGTCTCGTTAGTCCTGCATTAATACAAATAAAATGAATATGTTTATCTACCTATTTGTAATATATGTCCTTCAAAGTTACCTGCTTGACAGTTCAGGGTGTTTTGGTTCCTCATGTACCGCCGAGAGCGAGTAACACGGGCCTAAGCTAGACGAGCATAACACTGATTCATCGGCAGCAGCAGCTAGGGAGTGCCGGTCCCCGGGTTCAATGACAGCGGTTTGTCTGCCTTTAAAAAATGCATTTAATTTGGGCAACTTTGCAATTTTGTCAGCCTCTTCTTTCTTTTGTTTTCTTTTCTGACTGCCGCTTTTGTGCTTATACGCTCCTCCTGGGCTAGGCATGATGAATAATAAAGGACTTGTCAGCTCAGATTATTTTTGTTTGCAGAACATAATTTCCTAACTAGTTAAACATGCAGTGAGAATTTTGTACCAAGTAAATTGTCTCATCAGGGCAGGGAGGGCTGGCCCCTTCACGTCGTGGGAGAGGTGCAAGTGCATTGCAGGAGCAATCAAAGTCTAAATACCAAGCCTTATGTAGTAGCTAAAGAAAAAAAAAAAAAGTGACGCAATCGTAATGAAATAAATAGTAAAAAAATATTCTAAAGAATTAACATGACGTCACTGGTATTTATTGTACTACTTTCCTTCTTCGGCTGGGGTTTATTTTATCCATAGAGATATAAATATATAGAGTGCTAACCTACTTCATAAAGAGGGGGGGGGGGCGAGCTGAAGGTACTGTCAGCTGTTGTCTTTTATGCTCCGGGGATCATAACTTTAGATACTTATGTAGTGTTATCCTTATTAAATATTTTAATTGCTTATTATTCATTATTTTATTAAGAGAAAATGTTTTTAAATTTGTTTTTCAATCACATCATTCCATAACGCGCAATAATGTTTTTCTAACTTTTATTATAACCTCTTAATATAAAAATAGTTCTTAATTTTATTAATTTATCCCTAACAGTAGAGGTTTGAAACGACGTGCAATCGAAATTGATAAAATATGGGGGTAATTTTAATTATGGTTATCATAAATAACATTCATAAAGGGTACATATCAATATTTATCTAACGATTTTTTACAGAAGGAATTTTGACAGAAATGAATTTTTCACGCTAGGAATTTTTGCAAAGCGGAATTTTTACCGAAAATATGTAGAATTTTTATTTACTGAAATGATTATGCATTGGAGAAGGTGGAATGGCCGTGAACCCTAGCATATATTAACCCTAAAGAATCCCCCTTCAAAACGCAAATACTCCCGACGCCTTCGGGTTCCGGAATGGGGTTCGGAATTGGAGTATCTCGAATCTGATGACTTAAATATCCCGTGGAACCCCAAGGAATATGATTTCTTTTAAATATTCTTCCCTTACTTATTCCAAGTTCTTCAATGTTTTGATCCCCACCTTTCTTTAAAATGTTCACAATCGACACCTTCATTATTTTCCAACTGTAAGCACTCTATATATCTATATGTATATCTATGAAATGAGTATCCTGTTATTATATAGGTCGGTAACTCAGCTAGTCAGAAACATTATAGCCAGCAAAAAAATGACAGAGATAGTGAGACTCAGACACTAGACCGGTCATTGAATTGAAAAAATATATTTATTCTCATTATGAATTTCATGTTGATTTTTTTTCTCTTTCCTTCTTATTTTTCTTTCTTTTTCTCCCGTTGGCTCGGGCCCCTCATCCCTCGGGCCCCAATGCATATGCATCGGCTGCATTACTGGATGCTACGCGCCTG
>CP045893.1:28781941-28846849 GCA_013387185.1 Caligus rogercresseyi | reverse complement strand
TGTTTCAGCTGACTGCAAGTAAATTAATGGATGCATATAAAAATAGATCCACGGGAAAAAATGGTTTTATGAATCGTTCTCAATTATTTTGTTTATTTAAACCATAGAGATATAAAGATATAAGAGTTTATTCCCTCCAATAGCATGCGAAAACCATTCAGCTGTACATATTATGGACCACAATGACGTATTTTATTCCCTCCAATGACCTGACGAAACCATCGGTCAGCTGTATTTTGAGGACACAATGAGTATTTTCTTCCCTCCAATAGTACAGAAACATCGTTCAGCTGTATTTTTGAACAATGACCGTTTTCTCTGAAGAATCCAATAAGCCCTCTATGTCTTTATATCTCTATGATTAAAAGTGAAAAACTTCTTATTTATTTATAGCTATTAGAATCATTTATAAACTCAGAGGTGATGGTTAGTGTTGTGTCGGTCCGTCTAGTTAGGACCGTCAGTCCTTAGTATCAGTCCTCAGGACCGTCGGTCTTGATATTGTATTTTGTTAGTCTTTTAATTTCCATAAAATGTTGAAAGAGTATTTATTTATAAAGTTGTAACTGCTATTATTATATGTATATATATTATATTATAACTTGATGTTAATTCAATAGCAAAATGGGTTTAATAATGTTTATATTCCACAATTTGGAGACATTTTGTATAATATAGGCTTTTCAGTTACCATCGTCGGTCATTACTCATTAAATGATTCTGTAAAAATAATTAATTCACAACCCTTTCCTTTTAAGCTAAATTTTAGGTACTGTCATGAAGCATGGACGATTTATTGTTGTAATATAATCAATGTTTAATATGTATTAATAACATAAGTTAAAAAAAATTTATTGTCATTAGTTCATTGAAGATGTTACTTTCCACATATAAAGATTTTTATTTTCATAGCATAAGAGATGTTGATTATATGACGTAGGCTGTGACGTCATAGAAGATACAATGTTTCCTTTTTTTAAGGACCGACAAAAAAGGACTGGACTGACCGAACGGAGAGCAGTCCTCAGTCCTAGATAAGGACCGAACAACACTACTGATGGTGGCAAGGGCTTCACATTTGGACGTACGTGTCTAGAAATATATGAAATGATAATATTCACAATTTGACCTCATCCTTCACAGAGTAGATTTAAAGTTACTTAATGCTTTATATTGGTACACATTAAAAAACACATTTCAAAATATTTATCCAAAAAATAAATTGTTGAATAATTCTTATTCTCTTGAAGAAGATAGTCAATCTTATTACGGTTTTATTAACGCCCTGTAATGGTTATTACCTCCGCCGAAGGAGATATTGTTTTCACTGGCGTGTTGGTTGTGTGTTGTCAGCAGGATAACTCAAAAAGTACGGAAACGGATTCGGATGAAACTTGGTGGAGCTGTTGGAAATGTTAAAAGGAACAAGTGATTAAATTTTGGCATCTCTGAGTGCAGAATTAAGATGCAAAAGAGCTAAATACTAATTAAATTTCAAGTTAGCCTACTCTGGCAATAGATGTCGCTGTGCTGTGAAATCGGGTGCCAGGAGCGTCTTCCTCTCGGAATTTCCGTCGAGGAGAACTCTCCCCCGTTCCTCTACACCGCCCTAGTCGTGAAATATCCGCCTCGGAAGACTCATTAGGACCCTGTGCGGCGGGGAGGTTTGCACTCTCTGAGTGTATACATGCCTCTAGTTTGTTTTTAAATTACATCGTTGTTAGCTGAGTTCTGGTTCTATAAGGTAGATTAATATTAAAATATAATATTGTTATTTGTGTAATATCAATGCCATTCTATCTTTAAGCAAATAATGGATGTCGTTTACGTTATTGCTGTACAATTTTAAAAAATAACTTTTATATCTTAGAAATTCGAATTCTTTTTAAATTCTTAATTCTCTTTATAGTGACTTTTAAATACACTAGGTTTATTTTATTTCATTCAACATTCTAAATAGCTTCAAGCATGTACATAAAACCACTGTTTTTTAGGCTTATTGGTAAGTACCAAGGAATACTCTAGTATTTCTTTCAAGTTTATATTTATAACAAGCCTTATTTAATTCCCATTTTTTAACTTTATTTACTCAGAAAAATAACACATGCTATAATGTTAAATAAGTAATGTTATATAATATTATATATATAATAGGTGCAGTTAAAGAAATCCATTATTTTTTCAATAGATGGCTTTAGTAATCTTTATCTTGCGTGTATAAGTGCAATCGGGTCTCACTAGATGGCGTTGGAAAGATAAGATTTCGTACTAAAAAAACTTTTCAGACAGTTTTATGATGCTTGATTTAGTATTGTTTGAGCACGCGTCAAAGATGGACAACAGCAAAGAGAAAATACGCCATATTTTACTGTTTATCTTCGATAAAGGCGAAAACGCAAGTCAGGCAGCTGAAAATGTGAATAGTGTTTATGGTCCTGATACTGTAACAGCCAATCATGCGCAATTTTGTTTCGTCGATTCCGTTTCGGTAATCTTGAAGCCAAAGATGCACCAAGTTCTGGAAGGCCAATTGTCGAAAATATCGATAAAATAATAGAAAATCGTCGAGTCCGACCGTCATGTAAGCACTTGTTTCAATTACCCAGGAGCTAAACATTGCACAAAAAACCGTTTGGAACCACTTAAATAAGGCTGGATACAAAACAAAGCTCGATGTATGGGTGCCACACGAGGTTAACACAAAAAAAACTTCATAGATCGAATTGTCATCTGCGAATCACAACAAAAACGATCCATTTCTGAAGCTGACGGTTAATGGTGATAAAAAGTGGGTCACTTACGACAACGTCAAGCTAAGACCGTCATGGTTGAATCCCGGTGAGCCGGCGCAAACGGTGGCCAAAAGAGTACTGTCAACAATTGGACCGTCTGAAGGAAGCAATCGCCCAGCTATGGTCAATAGGAGAGAAATTGTGTTCCACAACGCCAGGCCACACACATCGTTAGTGACTCGCCACAAGCTGTGGGAGCTTGGTTGGGAGGTTCATATGCATCCACTTATAGTCCGGACCTGGCACCAAGTGATTACTACCTGTTCCTGTATATGGCGAATGATTTTGCTGGTGAGAAATTCGCCTCAAGAGAAGCTTGTGAAAATCGACTGTCCCACTTTGCCAATAGGGAAGAAGGTTTCTATGAGAATGGCATTATGAAATTACCTTCAAAATGGCAACAAGTTATCGAACAAAACGGTGCATATTTGACCTAAATTGGATCATTCTAACTATGCTAAATAAAACTTCAATGTAATGCAAAAAATAATGTATTTCTTTTGCTACACCTATTATATATACAGAGTGTACCAGCAAATTTAGAAATTCGTAAATCAATTTTTGCTCGACTTCTAGATGCTTTATTTGACCTTTTATCAAGAATCATCTGAAATTGTTGGAAGGGAAGATCTTGGCAATTTTTCTTATTCATTTCGGCCTCCTTTAGCTTCAATGACTACAGGGTGCGGAGCTACAATCGGGAAAAAAGTAGTCAAGATATATCTTCTTATATTTATTAACAAAACAAGTTTGCAAGAATTCTTTTTCACAAAAGTTGTCCAATGGTTCCATGACCTCATCTACTGACTCAGCAAGGTACCGATCGTTTCTTCGATTGTAGACCTGGTCCACCGTAAAAAGATTTTTGTCTGAGAAAATTGTCACAGTGGACTTCTTCCTGTGAAAGATTGAGCAAATTTTGTGCAACTTTCGAGCCTCTTGGTCCTCTGTCAAAAGATGCCTGGGCCTCCTGATATAATATTTTAGGCTCAGGTCATCTTTCAAAGCCCTTAAGATGGTAGAAGTACCCACATCCATGGTCCGAAGCACTCTCCGAATTGACTTTGCGGGATCCTCCTCACCGCCTCCTTGACATTTCCCAGAAAGTCCTTATTCCTCTTCTTATTGCTTTTCCACTGCCCGGAGTCCTGCCAGTACCTTTGCTATCCTTTAGAGCCTTAAAACATTGTAAACAGTAGGCAGAGCAGCCAACAATCTCCACGATCTCGTTTTTTGTCCACTTGGCCTTAATGAGGTCAGTGATCCTCTCACGATTCTTCTCCTCATGACTCATGGTGAAGAGTGAGTGAAAAAACTATGTGTACTGAAAAGCGCTCTACATGGCTGTACACCAGGAAGTTTCCATGTAAAAAATCACTAAAGCTCGCCCAGGGTAGCCAGAGACATTTTAACTAAATTCTAAGTTTTGTATGGTATACACTCTAGATATATATATAATATATAATATATAAATCAACTCATGCAATTTGAAAACAAAAGGAATTATAAACACACAAATACAATAGGTGTCTTCAGTATTAATTTCAAGAGTATGAATGAAGACTGTAGCGGATTGACCTGCTTACTAACAGCAGGTCTACCTACCACTTTCTTATCTCACACCTCAGCAGGTTTTAATCGTAAGTACTCTTGTCTGCGGCTATATAAGCTGCAGGCAAGAGCTTAATAAATACACTCTTCGCTAAACATTGAGTCGTAATTTTCTCCTCTCCTTCGCGCTACAAGACCTAGGGGATTTATTTGTAGTAGAAATGCTTAGATTGAACTATAATTACTGCTTGGGAAATCTAATATAAACTACCCATCTATAAACTCGTTAGAAAAAGTCAACAACGTAGTTTATCATCATCATTTTTGCCTAATGAGTTCACGCCTCGTGCAAATTTTGGCACCAATTTAAATAAATTAAAATATATATATTTATTAGGGCTGTTTTATTTTTCAAATGTTTGAAATGTTAGCAACATTGTGGATTTTCTGTTTCTTGGTGATAAAAGAAGACGACATACAAAGTTTTAACAAAATCGGTCAACATTACGGGTTGCGCAACGAGGTCAAAGTTTTAAAAATTTAGTAAAAATATAGTTTCCGCAAATTTCTTGAAAATGGTGGGCGTTACAGACTTCAATAATAATTATATTTAAAGGAAATTTAATTCAATACCAGACGTATTTTTGATGTTTTTTTTACTAAAACAAAGTTTTCTGTAAAAACAAAGAAAAAAAGGAGTGTGAAATGTTAGCATATTTCAGAGCTTTTTTGTATCAATTAACTTAACTCGCTTGTAGAAATGACTTGTTCGCTTCAGAGAGTAAAATAGTATTTTTAAGTTTAATAAAACTTTGGATTATAAATCCAAAAATGACCTTGGTTGCATGCTATCAATTCAGAATTCAGTACAATCTGAGTTTACATCATATGATTCAGAGCCTGTATTGACCTATAAGAAATCGATTATGAAAAAATAAATAAAAATGGTTTTTAGATTGTTCAAGGTATCCTCTCAAAATTTTACTTTGGGGCAGGATACAAGTGTGCCCATGGACAGCGATAGAGCTATTTCACAGGAACAAATTTTATACGGCTTAAAACGCACGTTATATAACATGAGGAAGGGGAGAGAGTCAAGAGTGACGTCACCATCAACAATCGTCAATAATAGAGCCTCCATGATCATAGTGGGAATCAATTTTTTGGGTGTCATGAAAGCATTTTGGCCTAGACTTCAAACTGGGAGATACCTCGATCCCTTCCGCATCCCTCCCATCTAACGAGGCGAATGGGCGGTCTTGACTCCGGGATAAATGCGTGGAAAACAAGAAACGAGTATCTCCCTCCCAGTAAGAGACACATCCCCTCACCTCGACTTCGTGAATGGAGTCCTCCTACCCAGGTCGGTCTTCGTCAAAGGAGTTCCTTACCTCATCTTCGTTAGAGAGCTCCCCGTCTCTTGTCTTCGTGAATGGATCCCTACCCCTAGTCTTCATGAATGGAGCCCACTCCTCATCTTCGTGATTGGAGTTCTGTCTTCCATAACCTCCTCCATTGAAGACTTTTTCCACTTTTTGGAATTTTTTATTGGACGCCTCAGTCCTGCAAGACCGACAAGGGGTAGGGGACTCCATTCACGAAGTCGAGGTGAGGGGAATGTGTCTCTTACTGGGAGGGAGGATACTCGTTTCTTGTTGTCCAAGGCATTTATCCCGGAGTCAAGACCGTCCCATGACGTCATACCGGATTGTTTTGAATCTCATTCATCACATCCATTTAACACAAGAACGGCCAGCATTATCACTACTCCTTCCCAGGCCATGGGGGTCAGTTTGACTCCATATTACAAATAGCTAAATATTGTATGTATTTGGCATGAAACATGTTTGTGACTATTAAATTAATATCAGTAGATTCTGTTTGAGTGATAATCATATATATTGCACAAAAATATGATTTATAAAGATATATATATTTTAAGATAATACTTATTTTTCTATGTATTTTTCATATAAACATACGTCTTTCATAAAATATATTTTTTGTCACACCAATGTTAGAACCACACGTAACTTTTTTGCATTTGATGCATCGATGGGAAGATATGTTTCGCTTCTTTATAGTGCAATTGATCTTGCACCACTGCCTGGTTTTGTTGCTCCCACTCCATCCTCATCATTCATAGAATCATCATCATTGCCGATTTAACCAAACATGTCTTCTTTCCGCTTAAGTTCACAAAAAATTACGACGTGATGTTTTCAATCCTGCAGCTTTTATATACAGTATCCATGAGTACACTCCAGCCAAATCTAATACATTATACAAGACCTGGAGAGGCAATCTCCTCTAAGAGAATTTTGAGGTGTACAATCGGGCCATTTGATGTAATGCATCAATTTCCATACTTGGTCGTATTGTAATAGACTATTGTTTCTGGCAGTTTCTTTATTCCTTCAGTTACAGTGACCGATCTTTGCCCTGTACTCAGAACTAGCACATTTTTGGAAGGCTTGCTCTGGTAAACAGTCAATGTCATGTTATTGCTTTTCAATATTGTTGATGAATACCGAGGCTCCTTGGAAGATTGATTTGAGGAGGAATTTATCTTCGGTTACGATTAACTGTACTAACAATGCTAGTCTGTTTATTGGCTAGCTTCTGAAGAAGTTTTACTGAAGTATAGAAATGGTCAGTTACACGTTGTGGCTAACTCCTAGAAAAGTGCAAAACATGTTCAGACAATGTTCGATCAAAGGGTCGATGAGTATCCTTCCCAAGATAAGGAAATACATTCAAACAGTATTTTGACTTGACATCAGCTGCCAATTTGCCAGAATTCGATTCCAAACTTATCTGGCTCGCAATATACTGCATGAATTAATATTGAGCTTTTGTAGGGAATATTAATATCAACATGAGGCTTATAGTGAGACTTAGTTCTCAATGAATGATTCCAAATGTTAGATAATAACGCAAATTTATCAGTTTGAAGTCTATCAGATCTTGTTGAACGAATGTGAAATCTCATGAAACTAATCAATTCCTTATAACGTCTTCGTGATAGGTATGACTGAAAAAGGAGGCCCCACACTTTAGACCATGTTTCATGGTCTCATGAGGAGGTTATAATTTTCTCATTACTGGTGTTCCCCGTATCATCACAATTTGTTCGTAGCTTCTGTTTCGATTAATTTGACGTAGCCACGTGCACTCTATGATGTATTTAACTTGTTTCAACTTGTCGTAACACTCACGGTTTCCCTACCTTGAATATGAACGTCAGGATAAGACACTTTTATAATTGGAGGTCAAAGTGACCCCCTGGCCCGCCGAGGATGTACATTCTATATCTTGGAAACTAACTGAGATAGCAGTCTGTTTTTTTTTCTGTGTACATTTGTTTGTTTGTTTATATTTATTACTATCATCCACGATAGACATACACACGAAAACGCACATATAACACTAAAGTAGATAACACAACCACACTACGGGGTATTTGTGTTACAATAATAATGATAATAATACCTATGTACATAAACTTATTCCTACTTAAATACTAAAATTATTTACAATTTTTACTACCTTGAATATAAACGACAGGATAAGACACTTTTATCATTTGAGGTCAAAATGACCCCCTGGCCCGCCGAGGATGTACATTCTATATCTTGCAAACTAATTGAGTTAGCAGTCTGTTTTTTTTCTGTGTACATTCTCATATAGAAATAAATTAAAGTCCTGAAATTTTATGATAACCTGGAAAAACAAAAAAAAGATATGAACATCGAAAAGTTAGAATGGGGGTCAGATTGACCCCCTGGCCGTTCTAGTGTTAAATGATTGCATTCACTACTACTATTTTTTACTTATTTTCACAACGACAATTAATAATTCAGTGTATTAGGCAACTGTATTAGAACACAAATGATTTTACTTCAATGTTCTAATACATATAATCTAGGAGGTGAGGTTTGATGTATGTAGAGTATCGAGAGCAAAGTTCCGCGGAGCAATAAAAATAATAGACACGACAATGATATTGAATCAATTGTTAAAGTCTACATCACTTAAACGTCACAAGGGTACTTGATATATCCCAAAATACCTACGTATTTATTTACTTAACTGCATCAACATCAACGCCTCTAGCAGATAAATAAAACGAAAGGAAGCCAAGAATAAGAACAAAAACCTCTTGATGCGCCACTTTCCTTTAAAGCATTAGTCAAACCTACAGCCCTCCTCAATAGAGTCGAGCACGCACGCACGCACTTTATTATTTACATTATTCTCAGGAGAGATTATTGGAAGACACATTCCTCCTCCAACATTTGACTATTTCAGAAATCTGGGGCATCTTATTTTTGTACGATTCAACACAATGTTCCCATTTTTGACATAGATGTCAGTTCTTACCACTTGGAGGTTTAACCCTCATAATAAAAATAACTATGAAGTATTGTTAATATATATAAATATGTATTTTTATCAAATCTTTATTCCATACATAACAATACAAGAAGGGCATATCCATACTGAGAGAGATAATGTTATCATCATATTATTATGCCCGTGAATAGAACATTTTACACTTAGTGCGCCACTATTATTTATAAGGGCTGAAAAAATTAATATTCTTAATATTTTACTTGGTGATTTGCATCATGCTGATTGATGTTGGGGTTGCAGATTCACTGGCCTCGGACTCTTTTTCCAGATGGTCCTTGAGCACTGTGACAGCGACTTTGATTGAGTGATACATGAGGGTTTTGATTTGGAGTTTGTCTTCATGATTTGTGTGGAACTCCGTGAGGTGTCGAAACTCCTGGGTCAAATGGAGGCAGTGGGACGTGTTCTCGGGGGAAACAAAGTCTTCTGCAATTTTGATACAGTTGTTGAGATTCCGGACTTGATGACAGGCTCCTGCTGGAATGAAAACTGTGTCTCCTGCACACTGAACTATTCCGTAGCCTGAAACAACATAATTAGGAAAATGTATGATCAATTGCCTTGCAAAAACTTGTATGATACAAGTGGATTTGATTAGAACGTTTTTGACACCACACTCACTTTTACTATACTTTTACTCGTTAACTAATTCATCAAGGAACTTGATATTTTAAGAATATTTACAACTTCAGAAGATACTTCTTGTCCCATATTTTGATTAATATATTATTGATGATTTTATCGAGTAATTTTGCTAAATACCTTGGTCATATCGATTTTGATGCATATCAAAGGATAGGAGAGAATGATGAAACAAAAAAAATAGTGCCGTGTTAGGATACATCCAACTTGACGACACCTTTTTTCATCGCCATCGGTTGTATTTTTCTTAAGCTAATTCGTAAGGTTGTAAGTGAAGTATCTACAGAGCGGCTAGTTCGGCGGCGTTTCGACCAGTTGGGACTGACTTGCTCTCCAATTATGGATGTATTCTTCGGATCCAGAAACTTTTTCAGGAGCTCTTTTTTCGCTCTTTATTTGTCAGCAAATCAGAGTCCGGGGAAAAGAAGATACCCCTTCTGCGCGAATACAATCGATACTTCGGGCCAGTCGTTTGCAGAACCGAATAAACAAAGCAATCGATGCCACGCTCTCAAGAGTTAATCGTCTCATTTTCTCCTATTCAAAACGCTAAAACAGCTTTAAAAATAGAGGAAATATCCGCCTTTTACATCCATCGGATTATTTACGAGGCAAGATGGAATTCCTTTGAACTACCATGTGGAATTAAGAAACTTTTATCACAGATAATATCACCGGTCCGTAGGGTGGTAACTTACGCAGACGTCCTAATGTTTAACTTGTATGAATATTTGTTCAATAAAAACAAGTTGCCATTTAATAACATGGAGACCCTACTGTTGAGGTTGAGTGACTTATTTGATTTAATCCTTATATAAAAGCTGAACATGTTAAAAAAGAAGAAAAAATAACAGTGGTAAATAAGAACAAAGCTTGAGATCTGTTGTCTTGAGAAAAGAATTACACTAATCTAACTCATGTAGGAAGTTCACTCATCAATATTTTAAAACTCGAAATATAGTAACTTTTTCAAATGGGCTCAACATATGGGTTAATGATTAAATGGAAAATTTAATGCAAAATGATATAAATAAAAAAGTGATGATCAATCCAGGCTTAAGAGCCATTTCATGAATGTAGTAGCGTTTTGTGGGTTTCACGAACATTAGTTCTGCTTAAGTAATCTTTACCAATCAATTATTATTATTATGTTCAGCTATTTTATATGGATGTGGTTACCTAAGTCAACTTGTTTTGGTAAATTACCTTTGACGCCATATTCTTCATAGAGTCGTAGTCTAAGGGGTCCATCCAAGTAGTTGGACTGATCGTGAATGGGATCATCGTGAGGATCCAGTCTTTTTCCCTTTCCGAGAGCGACTTTGTTAAGAAAGGATCTTATCTTGTTGGTATCCGAGGGGTGGTAAATATGCCAGAGAGCACCAGGAAGTACGTCCTTTTCTCGAACTCGCCACTTCATCATGATATCACAGTCTGAAAAAATAAAAGGAAAAATAAACTGAGATGATAATCATAGTTAATTATACAAGATGTATACTTTTTGACCTCATTTAGGAACCAAACTGTTTTGCTTGAAATGGCATTTATTTTTCATTCAAAAAAAATTGCTTGACAATTTACGCCATGAATATGGCATAAATTTTGTGTTGATAAATCAATGATTTTTACTATTTGAGTTTCTATGTTGAGACAAAACATCTTGAATTAAATATGGGATATTATGGACATTAACTCAATTTAAATATTGATGTAATAATTTATAATTAGTGTTCCCATAGATTTGAAATATAAGTCTCCATGTGTTTTATTTGACTTATCAAAAAAAAAATTGTAAATCACGAACCTGCTTCATCGATTTCCTTGAAGACCTCCTTGGCAATTTCCGTGGGATCAGCGTCAAAAGGGATTCCCACATGAACCAGAGGTTGACGGCATCACTCATGTCGATGTGAAGATTGGTGGATCCTTTGTCTGAGTAGAGAGCGGATCCGTAGGCAATGTACATTTTGGGTCCCAACTCGGGGCGTAGGAAGAATTTTGGAATGTATGAGGCCAGGTTGAGGTAGCCCTGTCGCTGAGTGTACTCGGGGAATATCAGGGAATTGATGAACTCACTAAATCTCTTTGGAATGTAGTCCGCTATGTCCAGTGTGGGTGGCCAGTCTTTGAGCTTCAGGAGCATAGGGTTTCCCGAGGAATCCCGAAGCCTCTCCTCAACCCGCTCAAAGCCGCGCCAAAAATCGTCCAAAGGCGCATTTGGAACCGTTTTACCCGAAAAAACAATTGACAAGATCGTGCCGGAGATGCCCAAAGTCCTCTAGGAAGGCTCTGGGATGCCAAAACTGTTTGCTAAGTCCCCTGGAGCAGTTTCCTACGAGTACGGGCTGTCCCCGCTTCCACTGGTCCTGAAAGAGCCGCTTGTTACCGGGGCAAGAAGGGTCCTTGAGAAAGAGAAGGCGTCCATCGCAGTACCACGCGTGGTCAACACCCGGGTAGAGCTTGGAGCTAAGACTTTTGGTCATGACCCGCTTCTCTCTACTCAGATCCTTCGTTCTTCTGGGTGGAGTGGATCGGATGTGTATCTTGGAAGAACTCCTCTGGGACTCATTTTGTTGGAGATCCTGAATAAGTGACATGAAAGTAGACTTCCTTGTGTTTTAATCGGACTATTGTTTGGAGAGGGTCCCCTGTTTTCCTTGTAAGTGAATGAGACAACCTGCCGAGGGTGCTTGGAGGCCTCGGCTCCAGGGGAGAGCTGCTTTTCCACAGGGGTTCGTGAGTTAGATGAGTTTCTCTCGAGGAGTCGAGTGTGCGACGTGCAAAAGTGCCGTAGAAGCGAAATGTAGCTGGAGCTTCGTACTGGCACTTTGGGCAGATATAGGGTGGCCTCTTGCATCCGATGAAGGACTTTGATATATCTCGAATGTGCTGAACGATATGCCTGTTGAGAATGGCTTCATTCATGGTCATGAATTCGCACTTCTTGCAAGTGAAGATCTGAGTGCTTTCGCTGAGGTGTTGAGTGGATGAGAAGCTCCTAAGGTCCAGTTGACTAGGCTGCTCCACACTGATATTGAATGAGGGCATATTTGGTTCAAGATGCGATCGAGGTTTTTGTGGTACTCAGCGGAGTGAACCACGAGTTCCGAGAGCCTCTCTCCCAGGAATGAGCACCGATCACACTGGAAGGGCGGGCTATCAGGCAGACCGACCTGGAGGACTTCTCGGAAGTGTTCCAGGGACATGTGTTCATAATATTCTCCTTCGTAGTAACCCTTCATGCAGTAGTCGCAATTCCGTTTGAGTCTCTTGAAAGAAGGGTCGTTCCGGGAGCTGAGGTTTTTCCGGAGCCAAATGATGTCCTCCAAGGAGCGAATGGGCCCCAGTTGATCCTCCAGGTAGGCCGAGAAGTGATCCTTCTTGTAGTGGATTTCGAATTCCAGGAAGCTTAGGAAGGCAGGTGCCTCTGGGCAGAGATGGCAAATGCATCCTGGACTGTATCGGAGTGCCACCGTCTTCTTGAAGTGCGTGTAGTAGTGCCCCAGGAACCGACTTGGTCGAAGTTTCTTCTCACATATGAGGCAGTGCATGCTCATTTTGCGAAGAATCTTCTTGAGCTTCCCATCGCGCTTGAGGAGGCTCTGATGACTAGGAATGGAGAAGTGAAGTGAGAAGTGTGCAAAGTCAAAGTCCCCTTCTTCCTTGCAGACGGGGCAATAGGAAAAGCTTTCTTCATCGGAGCGAAGTGCCTTGTTCAGAATGCTCACTTCGTTGTTGAGGAGCTTTTGGATCTTTTCATGGGCGAGCCCCACATGGAGGAGAGAGTCTTCTTCGGAGGGGAATGGGGAATGATTAGTGCAGAGAAGACAGTCCCCGGATCTGGAAATGAAGGCCCGGAGATCGTGCCTGAAGTGGGAGAGGGCTGAGTGCTTGTAGAGGGAGCTCTGATTCGGGAGGCGAGCACCGCAGATCTCGCAAGAAAAGGCAAGGATGACGCTGCAGTAGGTTTTGTCGGAGGCGTTTGATGCATTGTCCTCTCCTTCTCCTCCTCCTTCTTCTTTGACCCTTGGTTCCTCGTTATCAGACTCTTCCTCACTCTCATCCGGCGTGCCTTGTTTTGAGTGCTCGCTCCAACAAACGTCCAAATATCGGTGATGAATTCCAATGTGCTGCGTGAGAGAGGAAATGCTCTTGGAGGTCTCGGAGGGGTCCGTGGGACAGATGGGGCAGTGACCCTCTAGCTTGAAGCGGGATCGAATGATGGAGCGGAAATGCATGAATAAATGAGATCGGATTTGAGGGAAACCCATCATGTGATGACCGAAATTCATACCGCAAACAATGCAGCTAAGAAAAAAAAGAATTTACGTCAGTTAGAAATTGTGTATGAATAGGAAAATACCATGAAATAAGATTTTCGAAATTCAATGTGTACATCAATACACAACTAGATCTTTAAGCATTTTTTCTCACTTCTTTAGGTATATAATTGGGAGACATATGTAGATAAAGAAATGTAATTCAACTACATTTATATAAAGAGTTGCAAAAGAGTAATAAAAAGTTCATTTATTATTATTTTTAAATATAATATTTGTTTTTCCTACATCAAACGAGGATGGGAAAAGAGTTCATAATTGCGCGGGCAAAGATTACTTAAGCAGAACTAACGTCCGTGAAACCAACAGAACGTTACGTTCAATAAATGGTTCTTTGGCCTAGATGCATCACCATTTGTGTATTTATTATTATTCTGGCATAAAAATTACCATTTTATCATTTTCTACATAAATTAGACTAATTTACGTCAACTCTATAATTCCGATAACCTCGTTCAAATAAATTCCTCAAACCACACAACCAAATAGAGATTTTTAAAACTTACTTTATAGCCGAGTCCACATTGAGTTGAACCTTATTGGACCGCTTCTTTTTCCAGTTGGCAAGCTTCTGGTTCGTGACGCCATGCTCAATGCCAACATGCAGAATGACAAGATCTTCCTTATCAAAGACCTGAGAGCAAATGGGGCAAGCAGAGCGGTTCTCAGGAGAGAGTGTGGATCGAATCTCGTCCTCAAAATGCCGCGTCAAATGAATTGCCCCAGGGTCGGAATTGCGGACGGGAAATGCGTAAAGCAAATCGGACATTGACGATAAGAGGATCCTCCACAAATTTAATATCCTTTTGTCTTCGTCATCATCCGTGAGACATTCCTCCTTCTTCAAAGAAAAAATCGAAGGATCCGAGGATTCGACCACTGAATCCTCGGATTTAGACTTAACTTCCAACATCGGAGGCTCCTCCATCTTACGTCCGCGCCATCATGAAGATATATTCTCCTCTCTTTCTCCAAAGAAGACTCTTCTTCGTTCTCCAAAAAAGACTCTTTTTCATCATACAACTCCATTTTTGAGCTATCCGAACTAGTTTCTCCTTCTTCATTTTCTTTTCTGACACAAGACAAAGGCGGATCATTCATTTGCTCCATTTCCCACACTTGTAGACAACCTGTCAACCACTTCGTTTGTATCTGCTAAAGAGCTCCCTCTCCTCCGTGGGAACAGATTCACTCACATTGACTTCTTCTTCCTTCACAACATTTTCAAGAGGAGTAAAGGATGGATCAGATTTGTTAGTGTTAGGAATGGAAAACCAGGAAGATCGCAGGGGTTGCAGGGGCTCTACTACTTCTACTCCCATGGAGTATGAGTGATCTTCTTTCCTGATGGATTTGATAGACCCCTCCTCACAGCAGTCCCGTATTCCAATGTGCTCACACACTGCATGAAAGGACTCTCTTAGCTCCTCCATGAGACCGTGGCAGATCATTTGAGTGCAGAGGAGGTTGGAGAACAGATGCTTACTCTCACCCTTACAGAGCGGCCACATGTGTTCATCCCTAAAAAGAAAAGAAACATGATGAAGTTACGATTTGTCAACGAAAGTTGGTGGGTTATCTTTGTAAAGTATATAATTTTTTTAGCAATCAAATTGGTCACTCGAATATAGGATATTTTTTCTTGTTTTCACTGTTCATAGCAAATATACATATATGAAATCAAATGAATGTATCTAAAATGTTGTTAATGAGTAAAAATAGATAAAAATAAATTAATTAGTTGAAAAATTAATATCTAATAACCATTCTAACAAATAGATCTAGTAATAAGACTTGAAAAATGGAAACAAGAAAATAAAACAGATATAAAGGCTTATAATTAAATAAAGTTGACGTATTTTAATAGCTTTTCTATGGAGGAGGGAACAGGAAGGGCAGTATTGATTTAATAGATTATATCAAAACAATTACTCCATCGAACCAAGGACACTCTTTTGCATTAGGATAAAGTTGAAAAATAAAATGGTTTAAGGGATGGTGGAGGCACGTAGCATGGGCTCAATTATTTCACCCTAAATAACAATTAATTATAACTGGACGAAAGTATTATTCCTCCAGCGCTTAAAGTCCTTAATTTCAAAAAGAATTACGACAAACTCTTCTAAGGGCAATTGGAACCGCCACCCGCTGCAAGCTAAGATTCCTAACGCAACATCAAACGATTGGAAATGAGCTGGAAATGTAGTATTCGTGTCATTAGGTTCAATTTTTAAAATCTGTCAAGAGAATTCTAGGTAGATACTGGCCTTTTTTAAAGAGCAGATAAATTGACATTTTATATATAGATTACTTTTGAACAATAAGTTCATTTATATTATGTTTTACGCAAAAAAGGTTCAAAGATTTTTATTTTCTTATTTTTTTAATTATAGTGTATATTTTTCAAACCATACCAGTATTTTAACATCATGCATTCAATTTTAGATGTAAATTATGGAACAGTGTGAGGACATTACCTATTTTTAGTGAGTATTTTCCGATGGGACTTGTAAGGCTTTGTGAGAGTATTTGAGCTAAGGTACTCCACGTTTCCCCGAGAGCGCACGGCGAAGCAATCGATACAAACAAGGATCCCACATTCCCCACAGGTGTAGTGTGTATTGAAGAGCGTGGTGGAGCAGACATCGCACATCTCCCGTACTTTCTCCTGCATTCGCTTCCAGATTCGATTGGAGGGGTACTGGGCCTGTGCGCACATTTCCTCCTTGATCAGGGCACAAAACTCCGGACCCACATACTTGAGAATGAACTTGCAGACCTCCGGGGAAGGAAGGGCTTCCACGTGATCAAGCACGGGTGTCCAGAGGCCCTTGTCCTCTTCCTTCGAATCCCTGAAAGGATTGACAAATATAGAAAAGAAATTCATGGTGGAAGTTATGCATAACTACTTTCAATATTACTTCAGTATTATTATGTGCCTGGACTCAGTATTAAAAAAACATTTTACAAAAATGAAGCATTAACAACTTTTCATTATATAACGTGAAAAAATGGTTAGGATTGTATAACTTTAGTGGGGTTTTTTAAAAGTAGGACAGACAATCGGGTGCAATTTTGATCCCCAGTTTATCCCTCGAGTATTTTACGTTAAACTAAAATGAAAGTTTAAGTGATGTGTATCATCAATATTTTCACAATATCAAACACAAAACCGATAGATATGTCGCCCTATAATGATTATTAGCCATCATTTCTACATGAAAAACATCTCCTCATCAAAGTGCCCTATCAATGATATCCACTATCATCCGTTTTTAACTTTCCCACATTATCATTCTACAACCAACCATTAAAAATATATGCTGAAATGATGGGCAATATCTATGGATTTACTTTACAAGTTATTTTATTGAACATTGTGTTTTTGATTGTTAACTTATTGAGTTGTGGACTGTTGACACTATTCTCCCAGATTATTTGTTTTCGTTTTAATGAGATAAATTATATATTTCTTAATATTTATTTCTAAATACATAATACGCAAAAGAAATGTGCAACTTCATATCTCACTCAACAAACGGAATTATTTTTATCAGAATAGATTAATAAAAGTGTTTGTTAAAAAATACGTGAGTAGAGGTAATAATAGGTTAAGAATTAATATACTTACTCCAAGGGGTCAAGCCATCCGGAGGCCACGAACTTTCCTCTCTCAACAGATAGTTTTCGGAAGCCTCAAACTGACAGCAGCTATTAAAAGCCTCTTTCATAGGAGACTGTACGTAGTTTTCACATTCGTGGCAATGAGAAAGGCTGCTTGAGATATAGAAACAGGCCCGGGCTGAATAAAGCTGGTGGAGGAATTATTGTCCTCCTGGTTGAGGTAGATTTGCATGATGGATGATATTTTAGAGAACTCCTGGGGTTTCCTCCTCGGAAGGAAGAGCCAGGTATTTTGAGGGACTTGTTTTCCTTGTTGGAGGAGCCCTCGTCTAAAAGGGATGTGTTGAGGTACTTGGTAAAGCACTCTGGGTTGGCGAGGACCCAGCGTAATACAGGGTCATGACTTTCTTGTGCTTGACTCCAAAGTGATAAATGAGGGCTTCGTAGGAGTTGGAAGTCCGCTTACAGAGAGGGCAAATCTTAGAAGAAGCTCTCTTTAACATAGAGGATAAATCCCTCTCGAGCTCATTGAAGTAATGGACCTTACATAGATGGATTTGAAGCGGAGTTACTTTTGGGAAGTCAATGAGACATTTGTGACAACTGGGATAACGGATCATTATTCTCTCAAAGTCCATGCGCTTGATTCTAACGTCCCTCATGTCAGAATGGGGGGCTTTTAGATTGTTCAAGTCGTGTAGAACGGATTGGCGGGTTTCCTCTTGGCTTATCTCCATGTCCGAAGTGTGAACGATAATTTCTTCGCTACCTGGAAGAAGGTCCATCGTTGAATGAGCGTCTGTCATGCCAAGGGGCTCTACTTCTGCATATATTTGGGGCAGGATGGGAGCTAGATGAGGCTCTTCTTCCCGCAATGGAGCCTCCTCCTCCTCCATAGGATTTTCTTCCTCTTGGATTGGAGCCTCTTCCTCCTCTTGCATTGGAGCATCCTCCTCCTCAATGGGGGTTTCTTCTTCTTCTTGCAATGACATTTTCTCGTGAGCCGGCTCCTCCTCCTTCTCTACAAGAGCCATAAGGCGCTCACGGACAAGCTTAGATTGACTAGGTACTCCCTCGGAGATAGGAACTGAGTCTAACATGGCTTCCGCATCCAGTCTCCGAAGAAGTCTGTCCAAGTACTGTGTGTGTGAGTAGAGAATGTGATGGATTAAACTTTCTTCTTCTTCATCAAGGAAGTTACAGTTTGGACACGCTTTAGGATTGGATGCACCTCCTCCATTCTTCCTTTCCCTCATCACACTTTCTTTGAGTTGCCCAAGTAAATGCTCCTCAATGAGATGCTTTCGTAAGGTATCCACCTGATTGTAGAAGACACCATCTTCAAGGCAGAGCCAACAACGATGCACCATTTCTCGACTTTGCAGCTTTTTGGACTGAACGGCGTTGTTATAGAGATTAAGGGCCATGTTGTGGATGTATAAAAAGTGATGTGCAAGTTCTTTCTGCGACTTGCAGGCGGTTTGACAGACGTAGCAGGAGTAAGGAGGTTCGTCCGGAAGGATCCCGGATAGTTCTTCCTTAAAGTGAACCTCCATGAGGTGCAAAATAAAGTTGGACTTGATTCCGTTTGGAGCAGAGCTGGCAGGTGAGAGGTGAGGCAATGAGAGGATCATGGCTCTCCATGATGTGATTCAGGACTCTCATTTCCGTGGTGAAGGAAGAGGAGCAGAGTTGCAGGCGTAGACGCCTCTTGCAAGTGTAAAAAACCTCTCTCGGGACTTGTTGTTGACTTCCAGGACGTAGGGCCGAAGGACGGCCTGATGCAAGACACCGTGATGCTCGAGTAGGGAGTCTGAGGCGACTGCAGCCCCGCACTCGTGGCAGATCCGCGTAGCGCCTTCTTCATGCAATGAAGGCCGATTTCAAAGGCAGACTTCAGCTCTTGTACAAGATGAGCAGGAGGAGTGAGAGGTTGGAGAAGGCTGGGAGCAGAGCAGACAAGGAATGTGCAAGACGTCCTCCTTCTCTTCATGAGGACGGAGGAAGGCGACGCGAGTTCTGCTTGTTCCGAGGAGGTCCTCTCTCGCTTGTCCAGGTAGCGCTGGACGGCGGACTTATCCATTCTCACGACACATGATGCTGCATGCTCCATGAAGGGGCCTTCGGTCCACCCGGACGCCGCAGGAGCTCACGCGTTGGAGGAAGGGCTTGTAGGCCCCGTGGACTGAGCCCAAGTGGAGGCCTAGTTCATCTCCGGAGTAGGGGCACTCGGACAGGAGTCCAAGGCGGCTGCAGGGAGTGAGTCCAGCTCTCTGCGGAAGTGTGCGGCGGAGTAATGCTGAGGGAGGTGGCCGGCGAGCGTGTAGCGGCCGCAGAGCTCGCAGCGCACAGGCAAGTAGGACACGGAGACAGCCAGAGGGGAGAGACGACCACAGCTTCACGGCTCAGCAGGAGAAGACTCCAGATGAAACAGATGAAACAGAGGAATCCATGGACATTGCGGGAAGATAAAGATGAAGATACAGACAACAAGGACCACAAGAACAAGGACACCCAATGGACCTGCATATCTCCAAATCTCAAGACAAACCAAATCCATGAAGGCCGAACGCAGATATCGACGGGAGAGGCTTGGGATTCCCAAATCAAAGTACTCAAAACGGAAAACACGGCTCACTGAAGAACCTCATCCACTAGGACAAAAACACTCTCCTATGAATCCATTTGACGTAAATAAACAGAGCACACAACAAGAAAAACCAAACCTCTGAAGATCTCATGTTGCGGAGATTATAGTTGATGATGATGATCAAATGACGTCATAAATAGTTCAGATAGTTCGTTTTGGAGAATCAATTATAAAATGAGCTTTGAATTTAATCAATTCAAATCTCATACATTAATGTATGGTTAATCGTTCCATATATACCTCAATATATTATATATAGCAACGAATTAGATTGAACAAGCCTTAAGAAAAAAGGAAATAAAAATATGAAACTTCAAACAAAGTTTGAGGTTACTTAATTAATGAGGGTACTATTTTAATTATATAATAAATAAGGAATGACATGACATCACTGGATGTATACATTGCTTCTTTTCTTTACTACACCACTCTTTTTAAATGGATTTGAGCTCCGACCTGGTCAGTGATTTTCTAGCATTATGTTTTATTTAGTGATCGATCATATTTTGTGACGTAGATGATATGGTACGTTCTCTTTTCTCTTCTCTGAAGCATCAAAGTGTGTTTATATTGAGTGTTATAGAAGGAATGCTGCTCAGATGTTATTGGTATGGACATTGCGTCATGGAACATGCCATTTTCTTTCTTAAGATTGATTTAGAAGGACAAAGAGTTGACGTCAAAGATATCAAAATAAAAAATAAAATTTTCTTTCTACTTTTATGAAACAAAATGTTAAATAATTTATTCCGGGTAGTGATTGGATGGTTAATATATATATATATATATATATATATATATATATATATATATATATATATATAATATATATATATATATATATATATATATATATATATAGTGTATAGATCATAAGATCTCTCTGGTATAGTTAGTAAAACATTACTTTTTTAATATTCATTTGTTCATCTTATTCATGTAGTACTACAAATATTACAATAAAGAAACATAACACACCATTAATAATACTGGTTAAAATAGATATTGATGGATATGGATGAGACAACTCATCAAGAGTGAATGAAGAACGTTATATGCATGAGCATGGTGTATGCGCATGAATGTAATTTGTTTCCTTATAAATTCATTTGTATGTGCATGAGCATGTTTTGTGCTTATGAGTGTATATATTTTTCTGCAGGATTTATTTGTAAAATAGATCAGTTCGATTTTTTCCTCATTGTGATAATATATATTAATCTTTTATAAATCCTTGTGTTACATTTACTTTGTGAATATCTGTGTCAGCGCCCGTTAGAACTTACAGAAGCTCCAAGCTTACAGATATAAATGGCATAAATACATGCAAATGATTTTTATTTATTATTACTTCATTATTACTTTTTATCAATTACATATTCTTCTTCTTAAAGAATAATTAATATTTTTATATGCAGAAAACATTAATTTTTTAAACCAAGATTATTAACGAATTATTTCTTGTATAAAATGTCCCTTCGCTATCAACCCTTTTCCATTGTTATAGAAAGTAGTATATATATATATATATATATATATATATATATATATATATATATATATATATATATATATATATATATATATATATATGAATTATTTCTATCCTTCTTTGGTGGATTAGAAAATATATGAAATTCTTGATATCTCCAAAATACGTGATCTTCGCTCCCCGTAGATGAATTATTTTATATACAGTGTCGCGATTAGACAAAAAAAAACTTTGAAAAACTATTTTACTTCTCTTTTTTTGCCTATTTGGTTCGATAGAATTGCAGTATCCGACTAGGTATATGATGAAGAGGAAAAGCATAAGTTCATTTTTGTGCAATTGCAGGCGTACATAGCTAAGCAGCTTACTGAAGGGAAACTGATCGAGGAGAATGAATAAGAGGAATAATAATATCACCGCCGCTCGATACGCGGCTTTTTCTCTGAGACATCCCAAAACCACAAAGTTTGCTCTGGAACCAAGTAGCGAAGTCGTGAAGTAGTTCCATCCTTGTCAAGAAGATATGAATGAAAATTGATAATATTTTTATTGTTAGTCATTTTTACTTTATGGAATTTTATCCTTAATCTTTGATATTTAAAATATATGGCTATTTACTTGTTCTACAAATTTGTGGTACTAAAAAGGAAATAATTTAAAACTAGAATGTCTATTTATGTTTTTATGAAACCCAATTTTCTTTTTTATTATATTTATGTGTTGTATTTTTTTAGACTAGAATAAAGACCTTGCTGATGAGAAAAGCACCTAGGACCTTATCAATGACACTGACCAAAATTGACCTTCCACTCTCAGGAGTCGATCCCTGCGCCCTCAATTATTTTACTTTTCTTTTCACGAATAAACAGACGCATTGAGAGTCTTGACTGGACTTTATTTCCTTGAGATGGGAAGTATTATTTTATGTACAGCTCATTTGTCATGAAAAGGTTTATATTTTCTGTAAATTAATTACATTCAAAGTTGTAGTCCTGTAATTTTTTAATCAAAAAGTCCAACTTTGGTGTAAAGGCACTCACATCATAACGATGTTTCTCATTACAATTTTGAAATCTTAAGTACCGCCTTCAATCGGTGGATTTTCAAAATGATAATCTATCGATCTACTGATAAGAAAATATATTACAAACCACCCGCAGTAGACTTTTATAAGAATCCAAACGCTTGTAATAAAGTGTATAAGTCAAGCTACCTCATATTTCATTATATAACTTGTATTTATGACGTCATTTTTGAGCCATAATTTTTCCTCTGCATCACTTTCACAATTAACGAGTTATTCGAAGAACTTGTTGAAAAAAAAAAACTAATGTTAATTAATGATAATCAATTTAATTATCAAGCAAAGCTATAAGAATTTATAATAAAAATATTTGTAACGTATTTTATTTTAAAAATAAAGATGTGATTAAATGTACTTTGTAATAATCTATAGAGAAGGGAAAATGAGCATTGTATTTCAAAAATTATAATGTAAGTTGATACTAAAATATACTAACTAGATAATACTTTATTTTTTGCATTCATTTTTTGGTCAAACGGTTTTCTCCCTTAACTACAAAATATATTTTTGGAGTTTTCAAAGTTGAATGTTTGGGAATTTATGTAATAAATAATGAAATATTTTTTTTTATAGTACTAAGTTGATATACGAGTACCTATGAACAGCTCGTCCTACATACCCAAACTCTTGTTATTATTATTTTAAATATAAATAAGTTAAAGAATCCTTTCAAAGAAATTTCCATAAGCAGAAGGATATATTAAAAATTGATATTGATTTAATTGTGAAGATTACAGAAAAAAAATCTCAAACTAAGCTCGAAAAAAAAATTGGTTTCTAAAAAAGTTCCAATATAATATATTACAGCCCAAAACGTCATAAAAAATGTCTGATAGCAAGTGGAAACTTTGCTTAAAGTATTTTCCATTTACTAACGGTAACATAAAAAACCACAGACTGTGAGATTTATTGGATATGAAGAGAAAATTATAATCTATATGCCATATTATTTTAATAGCAAATAGTTATAGGAAGGCTAAAGTTATTTTTATCATTCCGTTCCAAGAGCTATGGTTCTGCGGAACGGCGTTCGATTTTACTTTCCGTTCACAAGTATGTTAAAAAAATCGATGCACTTCTAGGGAACTACTTAAGTGAATCAACATTATTGAATATTAAAATATTTTACAATCAACCTTTTAGACCAAGTTTCAATGTGAAAGAGTGAAAATATCATCAGCTAATCCTATTTTTACATTTTTAAGGCTTACATTAAAATATACACAAAATACACTTTTAAATATTCACATTTGGCTCGGTAATTGATGTTTCTTTTCCTTTTATCACTTAATTTTAATTCATTGAATAATAACTAAAACGTTCCTAGTTTGTTTTAATTACAAACTAAGATGAAATCAAAGATATACAGTCGTCCCTTGCAAAGTCGCGACGGGCCGGATCCACTACACGACCCCCGCGATATATATGAGGATCGCGAAGTTGATATATATTGTGTGAAAATTCTGCCATTGAGTTCATATGGGGACGCTTTGCCGTAAAAAAACGGGAACCAAGCCGTAGTCGCGTAGTAAAAGAACTGCGAGATGTCGAGGGGCGAAGTAGCGAGGGCCGACTGTATGAAAAAAAATGAATTTAAGGGTACTTAGGTACAATAAAACCTATTAAAATAAACTATATATGCTGAATGTATTTCAATGGAGACAAAAACAGTGAATTTTTTCTCATCTATTTTGACAGGAGTTTAATGAGAGTGTCCTTAGAAATATAAATCCTTCCGGACTCACGTAGTCTCTTCTTCCCTTCTGCCTGATTTTTGAGAAGCTTCCTTTGTCGCGTCAGGTCTCCCCCGTAGCATTTGGCAGTGACGTCCTTCTTGAGGGCTTTTAAGTTTTCCCGCGCCACAATGCGACCATGAACCTTGGCTTGGATGGCCACCATGAACTGTCTCCGAGGAAGCAGGTCCTTCAGGGCCTCCACGGTGCTCCGACCAACAGAGTCACTCTTGGAAACATGGCAAATCCGAGCCAACTCGCTCACTGGCTCACCATTTAAGAGGACCTCAATTTTCTCCAGCGTCGTCTGCCGATAACCATCGTCCGTGTAATCAAAGGATCCAAAGCCTGATGTCTTCAGCTAAAGCAAAAGAAATAATAATCGTAACTTGATTAATCGTGTACATACTTGAACTTCTTTGAAATATATAACATCCCATTAAAAACAAAGCTAAAAAAATAATCTTTTGAAACTTCAAATTCAAATAAATAAACGAGATTTGGATTTGACTCCCCCTTACTGAAATTACGTTCAAAGGTTTCGTTATAAACTAAAACTTTTCGTTAAGTCATTTTGAAAAAAAATAATGATTATACAAATTTAGATACGATAAATTGATAAGTTTCTGTTTTATTCAGATTTCCATCAAACAATATTTAGTGAAACTTAATTAAGTTAAGTGCTGACGCACCAACCATTTTTTAAATAACAGCTCCTACATGGGTTTTTTTTGGTTTAAAGAAGAAAAATAATAGTCATATTGATGTTTTTAAGTAGTTTTTTAATTGAGTTTATTTTTCAAAATTTAATTTGCAACCAGTAAATTTGGCCTGAAAGATTAGTCATATAATATTAAATTGTATACTCTTTATTTGTTTTAAATGTAAAGAGTTATTTATTTATGTTTTTGATAATTTATGAGAAAAGTTCCTTTTACAAAATTGAGCATTATCAAGTTTTTGATTTTATTTTTGATAGAATTATCATTCGATAATAATCGTTTATACCAATAAATGAAAATAAATGCTAACGCACCAATCTTTTTTTAAATAATAACTCCTCGGTTTTTGTGGTTTAAAAAAGGAAAAGCAAAAAAGAGAGGACTTAGTTATCTTTTAAAGTTTAATATAAATAAGTTATAGTTTATTTTTTAATGCTCATTAAGCTAATTTCACATTTGAAATTATAACACCAAATTAAATCTGTCTTTGCTTTACATTTATGGCTAATCATTTAACGCAATAAAATATACTATTATGGCTCTTTACCAAGAGCCATAGTAGGCCTTGTTACTTGAAAAATGATTGGTGCTTAGAGCTCTGCGTCTATTTCATATTGCAAAAACGGACAATATGGTATCTTTATATAAAATAAAAAAGGTAGTTATAAAAAAGGCTTGCCAAATCATTCAGTAAGAATATAAATTGAGAAGATTAAATTGATATTCAACTGGGCGTGTTAGGACTACAATTACATCCTAATTTGAAGTCTTAATGTTCATACCATACATTTTTTGTTAAATAAAATCAAAAATTACTTTTGAAACCCTTCATAAGTAGCTTTTTTAAATCAAATTTCAATAATAATTCGCTACATATTTCTTTGTAAAATGCATAAGATCAAAAATAAATATTCTTGGTTCTAAGTACGTCATAACTAAGTAATTATATAAATTATTGGCAAATAAAAAATGTTCGTTAAACGAATATAATCCAATGTTTTTTTAGTAATTAAGCAATACCTTGAGGAACAAAAAAAAACTTACCTTTAGCTCATTAAAGAACTCCGTAAGGATTTCATTTAGAGGAATCGTGATCTCTATTTTGACACGGGTCTCATCAATGAACTCAGTACCGTCCTCAGTTCCTCTATATTGACGAATCATGTGATAGCACTCGCTTAGATATTCCGAAGGTGCCAAAATAGTTCCTCGAACCATTGGCTCATAGTACTCTAAAATGTTGTCTGTTGGCCATTTACTAGGGTTCAAAATCAAATGCAGCTCCTCCGAGCCCCGTAACTTGATCTTATAGGGAACAGAAGGAGACGTTATAACAACTCGGGCCCCATATTCATCGTCCAAACGCTGAGAAAATACCTATATGGAATATAAAGTGACATAAATTAAAAAAGTAATGTCAAAAGTTTTTCAAATACATTCGGCAAAATAAGTGTTGATATTATAAACGTGAAGAATTTTAAATATGCAATGAATTACATAGCTAAAATTAAAATCAAGTGGAATTTGTTAAATCGTAAGACCCCTAAAATGTCATTATATGTCGACTCAAACGATGCCATATAAATAAAAAGGGACTTGTACTTTAGGTATTCCTAAATTTTAGGGGGAAAATATAAAATTCTACTTTCCTTTTGTGCAAAGAGAAAAAATATATATTGATGTATAAATGAAATAAAAATCAACTAAATATATATCCATAAAATAGTTTGCCAAAAAGCCTGGACATAGCTGAACTTCAAAATATATTCTGCTCATTTTTTTGCGATGAGTATCCCTTTTGTACGAATGAACTGGGTCGGTAATAAAATCATTTTTTCTTTCAATCAGGGATATCAAGATTTTTAGGATTACAAGTTTCACTATATTGCAGTTAAACGCCCATCAGAAAAAACTTCAATTCACAAGTCTGATTAATATTATTTTGAAAAATGTTTATAATACATAGGGAAGAAACATACTTCAAGATGAAGTATTCCGAGAAATCCAAGGCGATACCCTTGTCCAAGCGATGCACAGACCTCCGGAGCAACCGTCACACTTGCATCGTTCAGACATACTTTCTCGATTGCGTTCCGCAGTTTAACGTTTTCACTTTGATCTATAGGGTAGAAGCCTGCAAATACCATGGGCTTGGGAGGAGTTATTTCCAGCAAGGGCTCAATGTCTTCCCCAGGACCTTGAGACTTATCAAAGAAAGTGTCACCAATCACGGCTTCCTTGGGAGACCTCATGTTACAAGTCATATAGCCCATTTGACCAGGATAAATCTTGTTGACAGGGAATTCTTCTGGGATGAGAAGTCCTATGAAACAATTGAAGAATCAGTAATCCTTTGATTTGATTCCTTCTCTTTGTCCTCCTAACAAAATTACTCCCTATCCATAACATATTATAATGTAAAGAACTATAATTAAACCAACAGACTCCAATTTGTGTGAAAATATATTCATTACCACGAGCAAAAGCATTATCTATCTCTTCACTGAGCAAAAAAAGTCATTTCTTAAAGTAAAAAAAAAACTATTGTATTGTTACCTTTTCTACAAAAAAACAACAACTTTTGTCAATCTACCAGTCATTTTGGCACAAGACAACAAATAACTCTAATCAAAAAGTGCTTTATTATTATCGATGTGATGAGACACCTATATAATGAAAATGTTACTCATTGAATGCCATTGACTGATTAATTTTTTCGATTGATGTTATTTGACGCAAAATCAATTATTTTTAAAGCTAAAAGTCTACACGCACTCCAAAGTTATATTTTTAAAATTTACTTAAACCATGAGAGAATACATAAAACTTACCAAGATATCAGTTTGGTTTTTGCACAAATCTCATGAAAGTATTTGTGCTCTGCAAAACTTAGCTACGCATGAAACTTCATTTCGTTTTATCTTTGTTAGATATAATAGTTTGCAATTAAGTATTATCTATAAAATAAGTTTTTATGGAATGAAAAAAAAATATTTTGTGTTTTGTAACGGAATTTTGATATTTGATATATATATATATTCAAGTTAAATAACGACCATACCTTAACGGAATATTTTTGTAATATTCATCTTATATAAGACATGTTCTTTAATCATATAAGAACGGTCATCTTATATGAACTCATATGAGTATTTCCTAAATTACGGAACTGTTTATCAATGCATGACATTTAATTAATGATATTTGGCAACAATGAATTGAAATAATTTTTGAAGCAAATTAAACAGTAAAGGGAGTATATTTCTTAGAGCTCGACCGATGAGACTATTGGAGAACAACAAACTATTTACGAGTTATCAGCCAATAACTGATGAATCAGTATATAAACCTTGTAGGAAATAATAAATAGTTAATTTATAAAACATTTAAATAAATAAATTTGTCAAACAGTAATATAAATTTGCTCAATAACAATATATATTTAATAATACAAAGAAAATAAAAGCTGAAATATAAGTTTTTAAAAGCAAAAAACCCTGTGGCACTACTCTTGGTTTTGAATATATATTTCAGCAGGTTCGATTGATCGGCAATGGGCTATAATCAGAATAGTTTTATTATTTAAATCTTTACTCTACTTCCACTATTAGAGAAGACTTACCAAGAGATCGTACAGTGTAAGATTTGTCGGTTGTTTTTGAGGCAATACTCATTCCATTGGTAAGGACGCCGTTTGTGATCTGCACTAGATTCGTAGCACCCTTAAATCGATCATACCAGGAATCCTGAAGGAAGCAACGAAATTTATCTTTTTGTGACCCAACGTTCGGAGGTGGAATATCCGTGATCACGCGAGACAGAATGTCCTCGATCCCAATGCCCATTTTGGCAGAGGCATGTATGACTGTGCTAGGATCAATTTCAAGAAGTTTTTGCATTTGATTCTTGACTTCCTTGGGCTTTGCCTTTGGGAGATCGATTTTATTGAGGACGGGCACGATGGACTTGTCTTCTGAAAAGCGGCAAAGAAGTTGGCCATGGTCTGTGCTTGAACTCCTTGGTTGGCGTCCACGAGTAGGATGACACCTTGGCAAGCCTTTAGGGATCGGGTCACTTCGGAGGAGAAGTCCACGTGACCAGGGGTATCAATTAAATTGATTAAATACTCCTTGCCGTCCTTGTTATATATGACGGATGCTGTTTGCGCCTAAAGGGGATGAAGTAATTAGCAAATACAGTAAAAATTTATCAATTTTAACGTAATATATGGCAAAATTATCCATTTCTCTATGTACATTGACATTGAACCTAAATAACAATAAATCTGCATTCACTTCGCTTCAATGGTTTTTGGTTTACAAGTGATATGAAATCTCAATTTCTGTCAAATAAAATTTGAGGTACTTGATCATCTCCTTTCAACTTGGTTAAAATTATTCAATAAACATCTTTGGACAAATATAATTAAATTTGAAATAAAAAGAAATGAGTTTGAAGAGGTGAAAAACAGCTGCAGGAAAATTTAAAACTATTCTCATTTTTTAATGGGAGGGTAAACCTTATAATTGTGTTTTTCATTTTTTCCTTTGATGGCACAAGAGTTTTAATTTTTTCTTAAAGATTAATCTTTGTAATAAGTAGATCATATAACTAACAATACAAATATTTGAATATATGGCTCGACAGTCTTGAAATTGTTTTTTATCCATTTTTAATTGTTATTTTGATGAAACGAACTTTATTTTATTTGTAAATTATATCATAACAACTAAAACACTTAAAAATTATAAGATTCATTTTAAAGTCATAATGAACCTAATATCGACTTTTAAAGTAGCAAGATAATTGATTTATTAAGTGTTCAAAATGATATTTTTCAAACTATTATACACAATCCTGTGGACACTTATGGGGTAAGAGTACCTCTTATGGATATTAAATTGATAGTTTTGCTGATCGCAGATGACATTGATCGGCAATATATTTATATTGCAGTAAATATTGGATCCCATTTTTTATTGTTGATCCCTTAGGATCCTGATAATTAGTGGCTAGATTAGTAGTAAGAACTCACTTTCACAGTAATCCCTCTTTCCCGCTCCACTCTAAGCTTATCCAGGACCTGCTTGTTATCTAGGGACTTATCAATGGCTCCCACATATTCCAGGATTCGATCTGCAAGGGTTGATTTCCCATGATCAACGTGTGCAATGATGCTGATATTCGGATATTTTCAGGACGGATACTTGACAAGTCCAACTCCTTGATCCGGTCCTTGCTATCACTCAGGAATCGTCGAAAGTCGATATTAATAGATTTATCATGAGGAAAACAGGATCGAACCCTAAGGAGAAGGGGTCGAGCTAGGGTATTGACATACAGAATGCGAGGTTAGACGACACCCTAAGAGAATAAAAGGTAATTAGGTGTTGATTGAACTTGATATAAATAAACTATTCATTTCATACCAAGTTTTGGATGAAGTCAGTCATTTTGTAAGTGGTCATGTTTTCACTCATGTATATAAACAGACACATCATAAACAAAGTTAAATCGACGGAAAATATTCATTTCACAAACTACACAACCTCTTATAAATATGTAAATTTATTTTCATAAAATCCACGGAAGACATGTACTCTTATAATTATCGCAGCCTCTTGTCTGAAAAAAATCATTATTATGGATTTTTCAACAATCCAGAAATAACTTTCAATAAACTACGACAGTATAATTAATTTTTTTGTTCACAATTAAAACAACCCTTAACAATAGAACGATAATTAATAAACCATACATTACTTGTGAGTAATATTTTTTGATAATTAAAGCCATATTTCATTCATATTTGATATTTGATAAGTAAGAATACCACTATTTTTTATAGTTCACTGCATCATGTATAAACTTCTACGAGAAGGGCGACAGACTTAAATAATAATTCTTAAATAATATTATTTATTTTCAATGATATACCCTTGAATTAAAAACATTAGTACGGTTATACATTCGTAAATATATCTATTATAGACAATACTCATGCCATTAGTTTAGCTCAAACACCTAATTCATTTAGAGGTATTAAGTAAACTGAAAATGAAAAAAATGATAAATTATATTGTTTCTATTTTTTATTTTTTTCACAGATTGTTATGTAATTTTTTATCTAAACTTTTACTACATTTTAGTTTAAATATATGTATGTATATATATATATATATATATCAGACTTCTTGATTTATCGTTCATTGGTTGTCGTTCGCGAACGATGAACGACGAACGACACAGTTTCGACGAACGACGAACGTAAGGAAAATTCCTTATCGTTCGTCGTTCGTTTTGGCGCCAAAAAAGACAAAGATTTTTAATGTTCATGGGACAATTTCCATTCTAAAAACGTCATCACTTTTTCAGAAATTTCTTTCTAAAAAATCGTCATCACTTTTTTTCAGGAATTTCCTTCTTAAAAAACACGTCGTCATTTTTTTCAGAATGGCGAACGACAAACGAACGCTGAACGACGAACGATTCAATTTAAAATTAACGATGAACGACGAACGACAACTGTTGGCGAACGACGAACGACAATTTTCCGTGAACGTCAACAAGTCCGCTATTATAATATATATATATCTATATATATATATATATATATATATATATATATATATATATATATATATATATATATATATATATATATATATATATATATATCTATATATATAATATATATATATATATATACTAGCGAATGTTACCCGGCGCTGCCTGGGATTTTCCAACTTGACAATAGTCTGGATGAAAAAAAAAATCACACCAATAATTTAGTGATGTCATCGCGTGTAATTTTTCCTATTAAAATAATTCTTTAAAAGTCGTCATAGGGTCTTGATTGCCATTTTTTCCGTTTTGTATTCCTTAAGCTGGGTATTTAAACATCATAAAAAGAAGAAATCACACGAATAATTTCAGTGATGTCATCGCATGTGACATTTCAATATAAAATCAGTTTCCTTCAACAGTTGTCATTGGGTCTTTATTGCCATTTTTCGTTTGATCCATACGGCTGGGTATTTAAAACTCGTGCAAAGAAGAAATCACTAATAAATTTCAGTGAAATCATCGCAGGTGACTTTTTATATTAAATCAGTCCTTAAAAGTTGACATTGGGTATTCATTGCCTTTTTCCGTTTTTGTACCTTACGGACTGATTATTTAATCATCGTAAAAATAAAAAAATCACACGAATAATTTCAGTGATGTCAGGGGTACGGTTACTTCGATTCCTACCTGAGCTAGAAAACAAAGAGAAACCATACTTCAACACGGCCAATCTGCTAACATCCTCACAAAACCTTTATTAATTTTACTTATATAGAAGAAGAAGGAAAAAAAGTATTCGTTATCCAGAGTGTTGAACATATTCAATGAGCCGAGTCAGTGCTAGGAGCGCCCCGATCATTGATGAAGGAGCTCCCAAAGTCTCGTCTTCTCCTCCGATCATTGAGGAGGAGGATGAGACGAGACGGGGGCAAATAAATGACTGGAATCATGCCACCGTCCACTCCATTCGGAGAATTTGATCCCAGCAATGATGAATCAATGTAAACAATAACAATAATAAGAACAAGGCAGGAGCAATCTGGATGACGAATACCTTTTTTCTCTTCTTCGATAAAAGTACAATAATAGAGAGGGTTGTGAGGAATGTTAGCACGATGGCCGTGTTGAAGTGTGGTTTCTATTTATTTCTAGCTAGGTAGGAGATCGACGTAAACCTACCCGATGTCATCGCAAGTGACTTTTCATTTAAAATAAGTTTCTTAAAAAATTATCATTGGGTTTTTGTTTGCCATTTTCCATTTTGTATCCCTTAAGGCTGGGTATTTCAACATCATAAAAGAAAGAAATCACACGAATAATTTCAGTGATGTCATCGCATGTGACTTTTTATATAAAATCAGTTCCTTCAACAGTGGTCATTGGGTCTTCCTTGCATTTTTTCCGTTTTGTGTTCCTTAAGGCTGGGTATTTAAACATCGTGCAAAGAAGAAATCACACGAATAATTTCAGTGATGTCATCGCTTTCTTTTATATTAAACATCGTTCCTTCAACAGTTGTCATTGGGTCTTCCTCTCCATTTTGTCGTTTTGTATTCCTTACGGTTGGTTTTTAAATATCACACAAAGAAGGAATCCCACGATAATTTCAGTGAAATCATCGTGTGGCTTTGCAATTCAAACCAGTTCCTTAAAAAGTTGTCATATCTCTCATTGCCATTTTTTTCCAGTTTTGTATTCCTTAAGGCTGGGTATTTAAACATCGTAAAAAGAAGATGAATAATATTATTGATGTCACCACATGGGATTTTTCATATTCAAATCAGTTCCTTAAAAAGTTGTCTCTGGGTCTTAATTGCCATTTTTCCGTTTTTTTGTTCCTTAAGGCTGGGTATTAAACATCATAAAATAGAGGGCCTATGTATTTTTCTTATAAGAAGTAGTTCCTTAAAATTCGTCATGGCCATTTTTCCTTTTGTATCCTTAAGGCTGGGTATTGACATCCCTCTCCATCTAGGCATTATTGAAATTTGATTAACACGATGTTGCAATATAAAAAGTGTTGTTATTTTCCACAAAACTTAAATTTGGCGGACATACAGGGACAGAAAGATAGTTATATTTTAAGTAACCATGTAGAAACTGAATTTTCCGGGAAACACGCAATAAAAACAAAAAAACAGTCTTGTACCTCAGTCTTATCACAGAAAATTGTGTCAAAAAATCTAACGTTTTGGCGAATAAAATAAGCATGTTGATGACGAATTTTCCGGGAGTTGGCAAACCCATTGAAACCACTCCCTGAGCTCTCAAAACTATTCACTGAAAATTTCGTCAAGATCTAATGACCCGTTCGGGAGATACAGGAGGAAAAAACGAACGAACGAACGGAATTCTTTTTTGATTAGTATAATATATATATATATATATATATATATATATATATACAGGCTTGCACGCGTTCCACTTTTTTCCCGTTCCGTTCATCGTTCCGTTCATTTCTTTCCGTTCCGTTCATCGTTCCGTTCAATTCTTTCCGTTCCGCGGAACGCCGTTCAATTTTGCGTTCCGTTCAAAAATTGGATTTCAAAAAATTTCTCATAAGAAGGCTCTTTACTTTTCACTGCATCCTCGTATGTATCGGGTATAAATTTTAAACCAGGCTTTAATAGTTTCGGCTTGAAGTTAGTTACCGCAATTAAAGTTCCAAAAACTTTACAGACTTTGATAATATATTTAAGATATAAATTTTTGAACCAGAGGCTCGGCCCGAAAAATTAACATATTTTTTACCCCGACCGAAAAATGTTACAATATGAAAAGTCAAACATGTAAAAATCCCACCCACATATGGTCCACCGAATTTAACGGCCTATACTACTTATAATTATTGCGTTATCTGAGAATAATTACGAAAAGTTTATTTATTTACAATCTAAAGAATAACATTAGTTTATAAATTACACTATTTATTTACTGCTAGAAGGAGCTGTTTTGTCTTGTCCTTCGCAATAAAAGTTTAGATTTGGAGAAGAGTCTCTCCGAACTGGCACTGGGAAGTATAACATTATATGGAATGAAAATCTTTTTAATCCTTTTATAAGCAATAATTGATTCCATTGCCTCAGACTCAAGCGGTCAACCTCCTGCTTAGCTGAGTCAGTCTTCTTCGGCCTCTTGGCAAAGAAATTGCCTTTTTCTTTCGCTGCTGGTTCTTGCAAAAGTTGACTAAAAGGAAAATCTCCCAGTTCTTCGGCCTCTTCAAGTAAATAATTCTTTGCTAACTGTTGCTTTGCGATGTCTAAAAAGCCTACTTTGAACTCAAGGAGATATGCTGAAGCAATTACCATCTCCTTACGTTCAAAGTAGGCTCAAAAATCTTCGTTTGATCCCAAAAGAGAGTGCATGAATTAACACCCTACACCTGGACGCAACTTCCCTCTCCTTAGTTTGGAGGTCAGAACGATAATGATCGAAAGGGATAAAGAGAGAAATAAATAAAGTTCTGTAAGTAACTAAATAATTAAATATAGTGACCGACAACAAACCTGATAAAATTGTATAATACATACTAAAATCGAGGTTGGGTGATTTCCTCTTGAATATTATTTGAACGGAACGCAAAAAGACAAATTTTAGCGTTCCGTTCATCGTTCCGTTAATTTTTTCCGTTCCGTTCATCGTTCCGTTCAATTTCTTCCGTTCCGCGGAACGCCGTTCAATTTTACGTTCCGTTCACAACCCTGTATATATATATATATATATATATATATATATATATATATATATTATATATATATATATATATATATATATATATCTATATATATATATATATATATATATAGATATAATATATATATATATAACAGACGTGATCATTCGAGGGAATTTTTTATGATTAAGACATTTTATGTGTTAATTACTCTCAAAAAATGGATTTAGACCATATAGAAAAGCAGGAGAAATGTATTGAATCAATATAATACTCTTTGGAGGTTGAGGGAAACAATGAAGGAACTAAACTGAGGCCAAGTATTTGGCTGAAGAAATGAAATATATCTTTTACTTATTACAGCCATATATCAGTAAGATTCAATAAGTCATAAACTGATGCAATCGGCCCTCGTGTTAAATTGATGTATGTAGTTACCAACTTACTGATGAAGAACGACAAATTATCTCACAGTCATAGAATATTGGATTTTTGGATACACAAGCAACTTCAAAGGAGACGTGCTTAGAGATGAACGTGGATATGAACTCAAACAAAAGCGTTTGAGAACCAAAAAAAGGGATACTTTTTCCTATGTAACACCAGCTTAGCTCATTACTATTCACAATATACACTACAAAATGAGAGTGTGTTAATCAGGAAACGTCCTTGACTCTCAATATGGACTTAGGTTCGCATACTCCCGAGGAGGGGAAGGTCAATATTGAGCAAATCATTAATAATTAATAAATAATTAATAATGATTATTCATAGTTCTAACGGATTATTATATATATATATTTTTTTTTTATAATTTTTTTGACTATATTTATTCATCCAAAAATAAAAGGGGTAATCATATTAGCACAATTATATACAGCAAACATTAAATGAAAAATTCTACAATACATTTCAGATAATATAGGAAATCATAATTATGTTAACTTGAGCACACTCTAAAAATCAAATACTTTGGGTCTCTAGAGAAGTTGTAAAGGAAAAAGACCATTATTATTAATTTTTTTCCTCATCAGCATTGCTTATTTATCTAAGTGAAAAAAAAGTAACAACTTAAATAAATAGTAAAATAGGAAAATTGGCTTTATTTCTTCAAAGATGCTTCCAAGATTGTATTTTTCAAAAAATGTCAATAACCAAAAGAAAGGGATGTTAGTAAATTTTGATTATCCTTCACGGGTCTTCCAGGCATTTTCATCTCCTTAGAATTTGATTTATTAAATGTTTTCTAGACTCTCTTTCGACGAGCATTATGTAAAGTGGAATGGTACGAATGAAATATAAAAAATATTCTTGTTTTAATTATTGACCATAACGTCATATTTCTTTTAAGATATTCCAAAATATTTTGCCTCAAAGAATAATAATGTCTCTTCAACTCAGTTATTAAGTCATTCATTGTCATGTTCAGGTATATCAAATGGAGATTGTTATTTTTTCTTTTTATTGTGTGTTTTATTAATTTGTCCTCGATAATGTGCGAATATGCAAATATGTATGGTGTTGCACTTAACATATGCCAATATTTTTTACATACGCAAGACAACCATGTTCCTTCAAAAATATAAGAAAATAGATGATAAATGGTATTAGTTACGATGTAAGTGTCACCTGGCTCAATTATGTTGAACAAAAAAAATTTTTGGTACTTTACGCAAAGGAATATTTTTGCAATAATATTTGTTTTTCATTTTACAGTTGATTAGATATACGCCTCTTTTTAGCATGTTATAAGAAATGAGTATGTAACTATTTTAGGCCTCTGCAATTTTTGAGTCTCAATCCCAGTTCAAAATGTTTATTTTATTATAAACAGAGTTTAAAATGAGGTGTGTCCGAGTCTCTGGAGCCAATAAAGTCGCATGAAGAGCCGTTAGTTACACTAGAAGAGCGCCATACGAAAATCATATTGGCTGTGAATATCGTTAATATGTTAATGTCTCTACAAATTTGTATTCCATTATTTCTAAGAAATTTTCATTGTGATTCAAAAGATTTCCTAAGTCGTAGATTTTCCGGCAATATCCCTTGTTATATATCATTCAAATAAAACATTTGGTAGTTACTTCCTCTAAAGCCGCACACTACATAATCGCTAAATGCCACGTATTCGTCTTTTTAACACTTTTTACATCAAAAGGCGTAGTTTTAATGTTTCTTACCTCCGCCGAAGGAGGTATTGTTTTCACTGGCGTTGTTGGTTTGTTAGTTTGTTGGTTTGTTAGTTGTTGGATTGTCAGCAGGATAACTCAAAAAGTACTGAACGGATTGGGATGAAATTTGTGAGCTGTTGGAAGTGCCAAAAGGAAGGAATTGATTAAATTTGGGCTCTCTGAGTGCAGAATTAAGGCGCCAAATGAGCTAAAATACTACTAATTTTTCAAGTTAGCCTACTCTGCCATAAGATGTCGCTGCTGTGCTGTGAAATTGGGTGCCGGGAGCGTCTTCCTCTCGGAATTTCCGTCTAGGAACCCCCCCGTCTCTACGCCTCCCCAGTCGTGAAAAATCTGCCTCGGAAGGCTCATGACGGCGGAGGTTTGCACTCTCTGAGTGTATATATGCCTCTAGTTCTTTAATATTTTTTATCAATTATATATTTTAATGTTTTTTAGTTACTTTAATTATATTAATTGATTTTAATGATAAAAAAATAAAAAAAAAAAATAATCATACACTCCTTCCACTCAAAAAGGCAAAACTAATAGAAGCGCGGCTGACGTCAATTGACGTAAAGAAGGCATGTTCAATGACTCCTAGGATGTTCGCAGTGGTACTTATAGGTTTCACCAATTTTTGTCACTGTAAGTAAATATAAACAGAATATTTTTTAAATTTATATTCAAAGACCTCTTTTTCTGTTTTTCTATCATATAAGAGTCCTCGAGCTAGATAAGTTTTATCACCCCAGAAGTAAAATATAACCATGGCATATGTATTGAAAATGTTCTATATTTTAATCTTAAAATATCTACTTACATGAATGTACAAACGAATATGGTGTTTAATCTAAGCACAGTAAAAGCAAATTATCGCAAAGCTCTTTACACCAGCTGGTCACTGACATTTGTGCATAGCGTAATCGTACGATTTTTGGTGCAACGCCTTTGATAGCACAGTTGACACTTTGTTCCAGATCTGTTGAACTGGATGCAGGGTTCTGGGTAATTTTCTACCAAGTCGCCCTCGCAGGATTTTTTCTTGCTGTTTAGTGCCAGTTGCCTTTTTGAAGAGAATGTAGGCATTCACCCTGACAGATCTAGAATGTTGTTATAGACAGCAGAGGCTACCTCCGACATACAGTCTTTGTTGACATTGAACGACACATTGAATAAAGCATATCTTCTCTAAACTTGTTGAAATTCTACAAGAATACTGTTTCCGGCTTTGAGTTTTTTCTCCTTTGTGCTGAGTGCTGAGAAGATAAACAGACCTGCTACGCCTTGCCTGGTGATGTCATACTAGGAGCACTTCTCCAGATTTGTAGAAAGTGCTGTCGTGTAGCTTGAGTGTTTTTGGAGGTGGAAGTTCGCGTCTATTTAGCCTATCGTTCCGACAAATGTTGTTCACTGCTCAAGAAGTCGTTCTGCCAAGTATTATTGGTGAAAAAAATTGTCACATGTTACATTGCATAGTTTTCCATAAAATGGCTTCATCAGATGCATTATACATGTGTAACAAAGCAAGATGCTGGTTCTCTTGAGTTCCCAGATATGGGATAATGTTGTAGAAAAATTTACTATCAACCTCAGCAAGGTTACAAAATTTGATTCCAAATTTTTTGATACTTATAATAATTTATAAACCACTTATGTCAATTCAAATCAGCCGCGCCTCTAGGTAGTTCAAAACTCACACGCTTCTAGTGTTAACTACATCTTGTGGTGATCCATCATGTCATTGAAGGTGTTTATTTCAATTAAATGGAAATTATTAAATCGGTTTCCAGTTTCGATAAGGATAAATTTCAAAATATTATCGATTCCTATATTTAATCTGTTTCATTGAAATTTTCATAGATTCCTTTGGACCAAATCAAATTTTCGAGAGCTTTAAAATAAAAACATCATCAGGGACATAATATCATCACTTATATAGAACATAACAAATATTACATTGCCGTTTGTGAGGATATATATGGAAATCCAATGTAAACATATTGAAGCTTAAAAAATCTATAATTCCATGTTTAATTATTTGTTGTTTTATGTTTCAATGCCTTAAATTTTTTAATGTGTGTTATGTTACAGGAAAAAAACCTTCACAAGAGTATATAGGTCTGAATTACATGTTTTTTGCTATTTAATTTTGTTGGCTTAGCTAACAATGGTAGTTTGAAAATCATAATTTCGGGACCACGATTTGGAAAATGGTACAAAGGTTTGAGGTTCAGAACCACCTAACTTTTCAGTTCAGAGGTTTGGCTTAGGAACTGTGTTTCCTAGCTGTGCAAAACATTAATTTCACATACATGGTTGCATTTATTCTAAAGGAAATTCAATTACAAAAGGTTTCAAAAATATTCTTTGAGTTACTAATTGGTTTGAGAAATCTAATATGGATATTCATTGATGAGACTTGAGGATGTAGAATATTCTCAGTCAGGACTCATTCATACAATAAAACAGACATGCCGAGAAACTGAAAAGTTTCTAGTTTAAGTAATTAAAAAATATATCAAGATATGCTTACTTCCCTCTTAAATTAGCAATGTTATATTACAAATTATCGTTCAATAAAACGGTATTTGAAAATCTTTATTTATACTCTATTTAATTCGTTTAGGAAGTTATTTTTTATTATTTTAAATCGAATTACATATGTGGTAGTCCAGCAAGAATCCAGTGTAGATGGATTTTTGTGAAAATGAGTTACCCTCACAATAATATAGTTGGTAAAATTTCCTTCATTTGTATTAGTAAAAAAAAGATTAGTTGAATGCAGGTTCCGATAATTGCTAATAAATATTATATTTGATAATGACTAAGAAATCTCTTATGGCCATGAAAAAAGGGACTATCTTTGAGGATCATGTGGAATTGAACCCTATAACAAATAAGTCCAATAGAAAGAAAATCATTCTACCTTATCGAAATAAAAATGGCATTCATTGGTAAAAACGTGGGCAACTGGTCTTAAAATGCTTCTGAAATATTTTATTCAAGTAAAAAACTTAAAAATGCTTTCTCTTTTTTTTACTATTTTAATTTAGAATTACTTTCTTTCGGAACCACCTCATATATTAATCACTGATAAAATCGTTACATTTTAGGGAAACTAAAATATGAAAAAATAAAAAGAAATGAGATTCGATGCATCCTCAAGAATTAGATACAATTTCCATATATATGAATATATTAATATGTATTTTCAAAAATATCTTAAAAGAGCAATGTTAATTTGAATATTTGAATGTACTTATATAAATATATATATATCTGAAAAAATTCCTTTCAAAAATATAATTTATTTTTTGAACCGTGATAGAAAATATTATAACAACTTTATTTAAATTAATGATCGAGACCATAATGTATAAAATAATCATATACGATCAAAAACACCTACGACCTTTAACGGGGAGTTTTTTTGGATTGACGAGTTTCATATATTGAAAAAATAATTACTTTGATAAAGCACATAGGCCTTATGAGCCCTTCCTTATTTGAAATGATAAGGATCTAATTTTCCAAAAAACTCTTATTATTATATCAATGTTTCTACAAATGATAACTACATTAATTTCATATTTACCTCCGCCGAAGGAGGTATTGTTTTCACTGGCGTTGGTTTGTTGGTTGGTTTGTTTGTCAGCAGGATAACTCTAAAAGTACGGAACGGATTCGGATGAAACTTTGTGGAGTTGTTGGAAATGCCAAAGGAACAAGTGATAAATTTTGGCATCTCTTAATGATTCTTTACGATGCAAAATGAGCTAAATACTAATAAATATTTCAAGTTAGCCTACTCTACCAATAGATGTCGCTGTGCTGTGAAATCGGGTGCCGGGAGCGTCTCCTCTCGGAATTTCCGTCGAGGGGAACCCTTTCCCCGTCCCTCTACGCCGCCCCAGTCGTGAAAAATCCACCTCGGAAGGCTCATAAGGACCCCGTGACGGCGGAGGTTTGCACTCTCTGAGTGTATATTTTATTGATACTTTCCCTCTACTTATACCAGATTCTTCAATGTTTTGATTCAGAGACTTTTATGTGTCAAACAATCGACGCTTCAATATTTTATCCTGCAAAAACTCATATGATCTACATGGTTTGATCTGCATTTTACTCTCTACACATGTAAGTTAACTTGAATGACTTAAATACTTAGATACCCCTTGGATAAATAAATATTAATATGTGTTTTTGGACCACTTTCAGAGACAAAAAAATAATGTCATGGATGGTTAATGAACTTTCTCAAAAACACCACAAGGGACGTGTATTTAAAACAATTTTCTATGGAGATGAAAATTGTCCCATGGTTATCGATTTCTTTCTTTTCATTTATATATACTCGTATGAATGTATGTTTAACTGAGACATAGCCCTCTCTCAAATGACTTGAAAGAAAGTTCAGACTTCATTTTCATATTTATATTTTATATCTATGTAATAACGGATATTAACATTTAGAATTATATATACATACATCTTTTTAAACTAAACAATTAGACATTTTAAGAAACAACTTTAATAGCATTTATCCAATCAACATCGACATTAAAAATGACCCTCTCACACCCTCAAGATCTTCTCTCACATCCGGAATCAAAAGAATATTTTAATATTGTGAGATAAATATTAAATGTTTCAATTTACTGATATAGTTAATATTTTATTCTCTTACCTGTTGATTAAATTATTATTATAAACTTTATTTTACGAAAAACTATTATATGTATATATATATATATATGACAACTTCAGTTAAACAAAAGAAATAAACATTTTTTATGACTACTTATCTCAACAGGAGTGGCCTCTGTATATGTGATCTAGAATGTGGAAGTCCAAAACTTTTATTTGATAAGGAAAAAAATGGTTATCTTGGGACCCTGGGCCATATTTGAACAAATTCTAAAAAAAATGATATTTTCCCAATGAAAATCATTATGAAAGTTTTCAGAAGGTCCTTATATGTCTTTCCCCTCACTCACTTAGGATGAATCAAATATGCAAGGCTTCCAAAGAAGTGCAGCAATGTATGACCTTCCTTGAAATGGGAACTTCCTGTAACTACGTGTATTTGTCTCCCTGATACATACACAATATTTGGTGACATAGCAGCTGATTCGTGTTAGTCGGACTCTTTATAGACAAGATGGTGGAGCATATAATTAAAACAATCCTCGGCAAAGATAGAGATATCCCGATAGCCTTAATCCTATTTAAAATGAAACATAAGCCGCTTCTATGGTTGACATAAAAACATGCTTAACCCATTATAACCTGAGCGTCGATTTTCGACGTGTTATAAAAGTAAAGAAAAAAGTCCTAATATATGCAAAATGACACTGTATAAATAAGATATCGTTTTAAGAGTATTTTACTTGGTAAAGATCCATTGTTTACGTTTGTGGCATTTTTTTGTCAGTCTAGACGAAGAGTTTTACAGCGACGGACGTGCCTAAAAAATTATCCACTCCAAGGTATTGTCTTCTTTGATATTTTTCTTGTTGTCAAGCACTTCCAATCAGGAATATAGGTGATTAAATTATTTATTAAATATCATTCTTTAAATGTTGTTTACATATATATTGAATTTGGCATCTTAATTTCTAGAAAAAACGGTTTTATTTTCTAACGTCGAAAAATCGACGCTCAGGCTCTACAGACATATTTTTCAAAGGGAAATGCAAACAAGTCTATATTACGATTTTTAGTACTGCGTTTTTATATGTAATATTGTTTGATTATTAAAAATCATTAATAGGCTTATTATTATTATTTTGTAAATTAATATTTTGAGATAGACTATAAAGGAGATATTTAGTCTTCTGGAAGACATGGATGAGCCTGCGGATGTTTTTATAAGCATTCCAAAATAGAGGCAACTATCTTACGGAGATAGTGATAGGTCAGACGATAAGGTAGAAGGCATTCAGAATTAATCGGTTGACTTAATTGGAAGCCCCTGCTCATTTTAATCTTTTGAAATTTGAAAGTGCAACCTGTGAAGAAGCAGTTATTTGGAGAAAAAATCTGAGAAATGTTCAAACATCAAAATGTTTTTCCAAAAAATCTCCATCTGAAAAGAATATGACAGCAAATAATCCACAAGACTTTTTCGAGCTTTTCTTCATTTCCAAAACTTATTTCTACAAATGACCGTGCTTCAAAATAAGACCAGAAGTTTGTTTTATCATAGAAGTTTGAAAAAAAAAATCTGTGGACGAAAGCATGATCCTGTAAATTACACAAAACAATTTATCCAAGGAAAACCCATTCGGTTTGGATTCAAAATGTAGGAGTCATGCTCCAAATGTGGAATCTGGCATTTTTTCAATCTTTATTGTGGCAAAAATACCTCCAGAAAAATTATGTTCCATATATAACCCTTGGAGGGAAAACAGCGATATATTTGATCAATACTGCAAATATTCCACCACTAGATGAACTCAAGATATATTTCGACACTTTCTTCACCAGTATTTCCCTCATGAAACACGAAGAGAGTGGTGGTGACCAATAGTTTTTATGTAATTAGTGTCATAGTCAACATGCATGCCATTGCTAAAACAACAAGGGACAAATATGGTTTCACATGATTTCATCGAATATCTGGCAGTACATTATTGTAAATATTTTGGTTAAAATCGATTGAAGGGAGCAAAATACTTCGTAAATGAATTATGTATCAAGATATGATGAAAAAAATCCATTGGATCATACATTGTGAAGGTACTAACGTATGCTGACACTAAAAGGTACTAACGTATGATGACACTGTAAAGGAAGACCTTCGTTCATTTGTGTAAAGGCAATGCAGGCCTTCATCCTAGGTACTCAAGAATACCACTACATTGTAAAAAAAAATCTAAATTGTAGAAAATGTGTAAATAGTTATTTTAAAAAAAAATTATTTGTAGTATGGGTTTCGTGTACCCATCTATCTAAAGCTATATATATAGTAGATATATGATATATATATATATATATTATATATTATCTATAGATATATATATATATATATAATATATATATATATATATATTAATATATATATTATATATATATATATATATATATATATATATATATATATATATATATATACAGGGTGAGATCGCTAATCAGTGACACTTTTCAAAAAAAATCTCTCTCTCTCCCGTAATAATAAAGATATTCATAAGAAGGAAAAAATTTCAGGGAATGTTCATTGAATGTTCAAGATACAATTTAACGAATGAAATCCCCCTTGGCATCCACAACCTCCTCCAGGCGGGACCTCACCCTGCTGCAGGCGTTGACCACGGACTCCCTGTCGAAGTTGGCGAACACCTCCGTGATCGAGTTGATGAGGGACTGCTTAGTGCTATGAGGGGACCTGTTAGTGTCCCTCTCAGCCACGCCCCACACAAAAAAGTCCAGAGGATTCAGATCTGGCGAGCTAGGAGGCCAAACTTCCTTGCCCCAGAAGTGCGGGAAATTGTCCTCACACCAATCCTGCACCTTCTTGGCCGTGTGGGCTGGTGCACCATCCTGCTGCCAGAGGTAGGGTCTGTCCCCGGCCACCTGGTCCATCCAGGGTTTGACAATGTTCTTCAGAACATCAAGGTACACCTTGGAGTTGACCCTGAGGCCGGCCTCGAACACGTGGGGGGGCATGACGTCGCCCTTGTTGCTGATCACCCCGAGCACCATGACCGTCGCAGGAAACTTGGTGGCCATGACGATAGGGACTTCAGAGGGGTCAGAACAAAGCCAACGGTTGTTTTTCTTGTTGACCTTCTGGTCCTGGTTGAAGTTCTTCTCATCGGAATAAAAAATGAGCATGTCCTTGTCGGGTGGGTGCTTGAACTTGTTCAGCAGCGCCGCGGCTCTCTCGGCCCTCCTCTCCTTTGTCGCGGCACTCATGAATTGCCCCCTACGAAGTGAATAGGACTTGTAGCGGATGTCTTGCTTCACTATTTTCCTCACAAGGAAATCCGAGACAGACAGTTCCCTGGCTATCCCCCTCATGGAACGGCCAGGATCCTTGTCAATAATCTGCTGGATGTTGTCCACAATGTCGTCGTCGTGGGCATCACTGCGGCGTTTCCTCTTTCCATTGGTGACGTCGAACTCCTCCTCTTTCCCCCCGTCCTCAACGAACTTGTTGTAGGTCATTCGAAAGTTCCTGACCGTTCCATGGGGAATGTTGTTGAAAGTTGCAATCTCAATATTGGTCCGTCCGGCGCGGAAGCCGCACACCATGGCTCCCCTCCGCACGATCTGTTCAGTCAACAGCATCCTGAGGCCAACTGCAGCTGTTTCAGACAGATAGCCTAGGGGCAGGGGAATAAGCTGATACCAAAAACCGGTTTCTGACACACATACAAGCCGAGTTATACGCATTTTGCCGAGTGTCATTGATTAGCGATCTCACGATCCATATATATATATATATATTATATATATATATATTGATATATATATATATATATATATAACTTATCTATATATATATATATAATATATATATATATATATATATATATCATATTATATATATATATATATATATATATCTATAAATATAATTATATATAAGATTAAATGAGAAAAAGAAAAATGTGAAAGGAAAATGTATAGTACAGTTTTTTCTTTTTAAGCTAATAAAATATTTGCGTAGAGCCTGAGCGTCGATTTTTTCGACGTTCAAAATTTCTCAGCAGTGACAGGTCATTTAGTTGAAATGTTGAACAAATGTGCTATGTGTCAAGACAAATAGCCTATAATTGTTCATTGTTCTACAATCATTAATTAACTTTCGGCTATGGGTTAAAAACAGATGCCATTATCCATAAAAGTATTAAAAATGGAAGAAGAGTCCAAAGAGAATCAATTGTAGCATCAAAGCTGTTAAAATCAAGTATCTTTTTGCGTCAGAAAAATGGATAATTCCGTTTCCTCTCGGGAACTCTGGAGGTGCGGGACAGTTCTCCAAAGGACAGAGGAGTATGTATGGCTTCTGCGTCGAAAGGACGTCAACACCAGATCACATAATTTGTTAACTGCATTTCGCCTCGCGACATCTTTTACTTTGTCTCAGAAACTTTCAAGGAGAAATACGGAGAAAAGATCGAAAAGGAAAAATACGACACCCTGCAAAATGGCGGTCTTGGGCTCAGTAATGTTTTGTTGAAGAGTTTCTGAACGATAATAGTTTTTACGTGGTTTAAGCGAATCCTTGAAGATTCAACAGTTTGGAACGATATTCTAAAAAATAAAATGAACGTCGATATCAGCATGAATTAGGGGAGGTTAAAGAAATGGTCCCAGTAATATTTTAGAAGAATCTACCAAAATAAGTCCATTCTGGGAGGAAAATTTTGAGGTGAATAAGGACTTATCATACAAAGCATTGGAAAGAATGGGTGGCAAGAACCAGTTAAGGAGAACAAACGCTTATGCTTTATGTCTTGCACATCAATAAAGACAAATATTGAGTTTTTGGGAGAGATTTTTAATAAAGAAAACAACTTCACATTAAATGAAATATTTAGAGAGAGAAAGAATTTAACTAAAAATACGTTTTAAAAAGATAATTATAGGGCCAAGGGATAGCTTTACAATTTTTTAAGTCATTTGAGGAATGCAGAATTGAGGGCATCTCTAATTGATAAGTCCAACAAAAGACAATTATTTAACAAATAAAAAGGAAGAAGGAGAGTAGGTATAATGGCTTCAGTTCCCAAGATTTTAAATTGTCTCAGAGCAAATAATCTTACCTTTGAACTCTACTGGCTCAAATACAGAATAGTTACCAATAACTTCCGTTGGGTAGTATATTTGACAGGACGCCGATGAAAGAATGTGTTTTTTCTGCAAGTCGTCTCTTGAAAAGTCAAGACATTTTTACTTGAATGTCCTGTTGTGGTAAAATTTCTGGATCTTTTTAAAATGAGTTTTTCGAAGATTTTAACTTGAGCTTGAGGTCTAAGACTTTGTTTATATTTATATAGGCCCACACCAGAATGAAATAAATTGTATTGTTACAAGATTGCAATTTATTTTATATAAATTTAGATGTTCTAATCCCCCCTCCCAGAAAATGTTGTCCCTATTTATAAAAATATGATTAAAATTTGTACACAAAATTAATAACTCTATTAAATGACATGATAAATTGAAATATATTTTTACCGATAGGTATTTAAAAAAAAAAAGTCAACGCCATCATACAAAAGTACACAAAACATATATACGAAGAGATCGCCGGAGGACGTCGCATCATTTTACCTATAGTTAATTTAAATACCAAAGTTTTTCAAATTTCTTGACTCTTTTTACTTGGATTCTTTTATGTGATTTTTAAAATGTTGTAATTGTGTATTTTATAGTTTTGTTTGTTTTCCTCAAATCAAATTTTTTATTCACTCTAAAAGGCCTGTTGGACATAAAAAAACTCATAATTTACAACTAAGAATTCCTTTATTTAAAATCTTCACAATTTATTAATTCGTGTAATAGTGTTTCCATTCACAAGGGAACACGAGAAGTTTCTACTTCATTTGTACCAAAGTCCACATTTTCTTATAATGTAGGAAGGATTTGGAGGCCCATAGCCAATATCTAGCGCCATTACCAACTGAATATTGACTTCCACAGAGAGAGAATGTCCACATTTAAAAAACATATAGTTCTGTCGAGATTTTTTAACTGATGGAGGAGGAATGAAGTGAGGGGAAATGTGTATGTGAGCGTGGCCTGAGGTCCACTGCTTATTTTTTATAACAAAAATAGGTATTGATATTTACACGAAGGAATTCTGCGCATTAAATAATATAAGAGTTAAATCATTCCTTATTATTATGGGCCTCAACACAATTCATTGTCAAATCCTTGAGTGGACTCTCTCATCTCTCTCTCTCTCTCTCATATATATATATATATTTATATATATAGATCCTCTCTCTCTCTCTCTCTCTCTCTCTCTATATATATATATATAATATATATATTATATATATAATATATGTGTGTGTTAGTGTGTGTGTGTGCGTCTATATATATATACTATAATATATAAGTAATATCTATGGTATATTATATATCAGACTTGTTGATTTATCGTTCATTTGTTGTCGTTTGCGAACGATGAACGACGAACGACAAGGAAAATTCCTTATCTTTCGTCGTTCGTTTTGGTGCCAAAAAAAGACAGAGACTTTTATTTTCTTGGGAAAAATTTCCTTCCTAAAAACGTCATCACTTTTTTTCAGAATGACGAACGACGAACGATTCAATTTAAAAATAACGATGAACCACGAACAATAACTTTGGCGAACGACAAACGAATGACAATTTTCGCGAACGCCAACAAGTCTGATATATATCTATATTGATAAAATGGGTCATCACACTTCGATTATCGGACGTCGAAAAGAAAGAAAACATTGAAACCAAAATCAATCATGTTCATACTTGACCCGAACAACCTTTTCTCTACCTTAGGGATGATCCGTGTATGAAGACGGGGTTTAATCCCCTAACCTGCAGGAAGAAGAAGGGTACTTGAGGATGGCGAGTTGATCCACCACAAGCTCTACAGATTTTCTGCAGGTTTTAGAAATAGCTCAAAAATTGAGTGAGACAGAAAATTTGTAAAAAATAAAATACATTAAATATTAATACAGATAACTAAGGATAATAAATGTAGAGCCTTGTATCAAACGTGATTGGTTGAAAGATAAGAAGCGTGAATAATAAAAAGCATTTGGTATTATAAATAAAGCATCATTTCCCTCACGGCCGTTTAGGTGCATATTAATTCAGCGATAAGAATATCCTCCTTAGGAACACTAAATCTCTCTTTCATGGGTCTGGATCTACGCCATTTATGAACCCTATGAATGAAATCCTCCAAGATGACAAATTATTATGAATCAGTTAAATCAACTCCTCAATATACTCAGGGAATGCTTGTTTGCGTCATTATATCTGACGATGAATGGATAATCAATATAACTACATGTCTCACATAGAGAATTCAGTTACATACTGAACCAATTTGTTTATTAATAAACTTGCAATAGATCGTACAAAAAACTGGAAAGAATAGTTTTTTTTAAATTAATTAAAATTGCCCTAAAATGTATCATTTAAAATACATATGTATTTTTAGAAATCATGCTACAAGGTTTAAACTATTTAAGGATTTTTCAGGATGTTTAAAGTGTAGCACATGCATATATTACGAATATTATAATTATACTTATACTAATTATATGTGGTGTATTCTTTAGAAGCACTGCCACATAGTAGGGTTGGATAGTGGATGGATGTGGAGCGCAATGGATCCTCCCCCTCTTTTTCCCTTGGTCCAATGTTATTTTATATTCACAAATATAAAAAAACTGTTTTTTTTCTTTCCTTTCTCGCGAGAAATTGAAAAGAAAGAAATGATGTAGTTGTTGAGAAGACTTTTAAGGTGTCAGTGATAGAAAGAAGGTTCCAAAAACGTATTTTACTATGAGGGTCCCATTCCTTGTTCTATTCCTGGTGTGTGAGAGTTAGTATTCCAAAGTAATTTATCTTTGAACAGTCATAAACAAGCTCAGTTTTTAATTTGTTGGTTTTTTTTGTTCTAATGACCTCAAAAGTACTCTTGATTAAATTATTTAAATTACAGGAGAAATATTAAATGGGTCCCAAGCATAGAGATAAAAAGATATCGAGAGCTTATTCCTTTTAGATGTATTTTTGTGTCCAATATGAACAAAGTAATTTGTACTACGTCATCGTAAGCTGACGTTTACGATGACGTAGTACAATTACTTTGTTTATTTTGAACACAAAAATACAGCTGAACGACGATGTTTCTCTGCTGTTGAAGGGAATCAGCTCTCTATATCTTTATACTCTATGGTCCCAACTGGTGTGCGTAGATATCATAACAATTAGAAATAAGGAGGAAACGGTCCTGAGTCCGTGCCGGTACACGGCGTTCTGATAAAAGGGGAAGACACATAGACAGTAAAGCTTGTAACAATAAAAAACGTGACTTTGGTCGACAATGAGTTATGTTTCAAACAACATGTTATAGCATAATAGAAATTATTTACATTCAAGACCGTTAAAAATGCATAGTACCGCCAAAAACTATTAAGCCTGAAAAAATGACTTACAAGCTAAAAAGTGGGAATGACATTAGTATTAAAGAGTTGTTATCCCTTTTTTAAATAATTGATGAGATTAATATATATTTCACTCATACCTTTGATTTTAAGACCCATAGTATTCCGCAGTTTTTAACCTTACAATCGCATGGAAATTCTGCTGCATTTCCTACAAACTGTTCCATCTATTTATCAACAATGACTTCAGCCTGTCACTAAAATAACATCTTGCTAATTAAGGAGAATGATTGACGACACGTATTCCTGCCTTGGGACCCATTGTCAGCTGTTAAATGTACAATTAAACCCATAGCAAAGGGAAATCTAATATTATTACTCTTTCCCCTTTTTTTCATATATCTTTTATGATATTTTTGTTTTAAGAGTTTAACAGTAACTAAATAATGAATATATAAATTTAAGTACCTAATTTAATTGTATCTTAATGGTTTGATATTATTGCATCCATTGGAGTTAATTAAGCATTGAATTTATCTAACGTATCCACGATCTTTTCCGAAAAAACTGCTATCAAAAGATCTCCTGAAATTTTGGAGTTCGCTATCAATATTGGCATTTTGGTCCCAAGTTAAACCACTAGAAAAATATAATGTTCTTAATTATGTTCTTGAAATGTCAATACTGTTTGCATTAATATATATGTGATATATATATACATACTTAAAACTAAAGAACACGCCCCATTCAATGGTGTATCGATGCTAACACGATCAAAACAAACAGTATGCAACATATAATTCTAAAATACTCTAACTAGAAGTTAATAGCATGCATAACATACGAATAAACGAAAAACAAATACTAATATATTGCTTTGAAAGGCCCCATAAGGATTCACAAAAAATGAATTATTATTAATTTCAGCGATAGAAAATCATTTTATAACAATGCATGTTTATATCTATTGAATGGATTTATTACAACACATCACATCAGACATATACTCATTAAAAACATATGTTAAATTGCCTAAAACTCGAGGGCCCCTCAGTAATTCAACATGTTTCATTAAAAGTTGAAATTTCATAACGAATATGAGTTTTTTATGCAATCACAATTTCTAAAAATAAGCAAGATTTCAAATCGAAAATTGATTAGGAGTTTTTAAAATCCTCGATTTTTCAATTAAATATTTTAACGATTATTAAAGGATAATGTAGAATTATGTATTATATGATAAAACAAATACTTCCTTTGCCTCTTTTTAATGGTAATTTGTTAATCAAAAATAAATAAAAAGGGTTATTATTGTAGACTTATTATTTATACTTTAGTAAAAATTGAGGACAAAACAACACAAAAAAAAATAAGTATATTTAAAGAGATGCAGAAAGGTTAAAAGTAATTAACTGAACAATGAAATTTATTTCAAAAGTGGATCAAAGTGCAGTATCGAAAGAAAGTATTTAGAAAATAATACTTATGTGACATATTGTTAATCTTTTTCTATTTGATGCTATAAACTTGATTATTGTATTAAAAAGGCGTAAAAACTGAAACATTACAATATTCTTTTAATGCATTTTTTAATTAATCTCTTATAAACTTGCAAAAATGTGATTCTAATAAAGTATCGCTACATTTCCCCGTATTCATATTTTGAGATTGAGAATATATATATATACATAATTATATATATAAAGTCACTGATGAGGCATAAATTTGTTATATTTATATTATAAATGTATATAAATGGTCCCTTGATAAACATTGTTTCGTATACATATTCACCGTTTTCGAAAATATAAATATCTCATAACTCAAAACTAAACCTATAACAAAATACCAGTTCAACTAAATGGTAGTGTTATTCTAAAAAAATGTTAGCTTTGGGCTTTTCCCTATAAAGTTACTATTTAAAGAAATGCCATCATGGAGAGAACTTCTTTGATGGTCAATAAGCTCTAGAAATTTCAGGTTTGCGAGTTTTATATATAAAATAATTGTTTTTAAGAAAAGTTTAAGTTTCGTTATGCTATAAAATACTCGATTTTTTGTTGAAAACCTCCAGAATAATATTTTGTTCGGGGTTTATAATTTAAGCCATGTTATACAAAAAATGTGGTAAACAACTAGTTGTTAAAAACCAAAGAGGTGATTAATAATGTAATGTTGTAATAATTTCTGGGATCTGCTTTAGCTATGGAGAATGATATCCAAATATAATTATTTATATAAATATATATATATATATATATTTAACATGAATCGGGGGGCGGCAAAAGCAAGCAAACTATTAAAACAACATTTTATTTCAAAAATGTATATGTGTTATTCTTTTAACCATCTGACTAAATGAATGATTTGAGAATAATGTGTGCATATTTTTAATTTTTGACAAATACAGTTAATTTTGTATATAACAAAACTGTCAGACAGGATCTTTGTGAATAATTTCACTCAACTTGGCATTCCTCTATGAAAATCACAGCCTCCGAACGGCGGTAAAATCCATTAAGTTCAAGATCAAGTTGCTTCCATTTCTTCACAATGGGAGTCTACAGGAAGTCCACGTTGGATATAGATGTCGGTTTGTATCCTCCTCCAATATGCCATACACAGCAAAGGTCAACAATTCAAAGCCGGCGAAAATGATGAGGGTATATCTTTGAATTGAAAATTAGCCATTCGTTCCGAGCAGAACTTCCAGCATTTGGCGATGTGTGTGGGTTGATCGACTTTGGTCCACAGTTAATTGTTCTCTAGCTAGATAAACTTAAGCCATGGCAGTATTATGAAATTCAGGACCTTGTTATAGACCTCCTCACTGATTTTCTCCTAATCCTAATAGAAGGTAAGAGGGCGTCATCTCGACCTTGACCGTCATGCCGGCCAATACCATTGTTTGGTCCGGATGTTTTGTACGGAAAACCCTTTTGACCTCTTTTAGTGATCCCCAAAGCCAAAGGCCATTCTGATAACTGTAGACCTGGTCAACTGTGAAACCTTTTTTTAATATTAAAAAAAATGAGCCAATTACCTTAACATGCATACGAAATTTCTTAAAGCTCTATAGTTTCCGGTGATTCAGAGTGTCAGTCGACGGGTATGGAAAGGTTCTTGTGTAAGAAGACAAGCAAAACTCCACATTCAATGCCATCCTGATTGCCCCCTTGTCCATATCAAACTTCTAAGAGCGACGTTTTATGGATTATGTGGGGTCCTTGATCTTCCTCTACAAGTTCACCTTAAAACTCTGAATACCATTTCAAGTTGACGTTTACGTCTTTCTACTTCAATTTGGTCTTTTGAGAGATATTTTCTTTCATATTTTCTTTTGGATCACCTTAGATTAATGAGTCTCAAGAAGAAATGGTTATAATTGCTCACTATCTCTAACACTTCAATTTTGGTCTTTTGAAGATCTGAGATCCCAGACCTTTGTCCTTCTAAGTCACTAAGAGCCTGATATGATGATATAATTTATAGACGATAAATTTATTTTGATAATTTAAAATGCATAGCCGCTATGCATTTCGTAAGGAAACTTTTAAATGCGTATACTAATAAAACATAATCATGGCGATGTTATATTACATATTGAACAAAATAGGAAAGCTTATGACTTATTTTGTCATCTTATTTGTTTATTTACAGGAATACAAAATTTACTTGACAATTCTTTTGTTCCTCTTAATTCACAGATATTGGCTTAAGACGTCCAATTGTTTATTTATTGTTTAATTTATGACATAAAACCCTTGTTCTCGTAATGTTTTTCGATGTTATTAATACAGTTTATATAAATTTTGATGGCTAGAAATAATGTATGTTTTAAAAATTTATATGAAAGCTTTGTACGTTCTAATATTGACATTGATTCAATATTCATCATACATAAGATTATTTTTGATATGCTCAATGATATCAGATACTTTACATAACTTAAATTGATATTTATTTGTTACGAATTTAAATTTAATGACAATCGAATTAAAACATGCTATTTTCTAAATATTTATATTAAATGATTGATTGGTATTTCATTTTATGGAAAACTATGCAATATATCATCTTATAGCCAGTCAACTCTTTGATAAATGTCCTTCTACTTTCAATTTATAAAGGAATTGATTATGTTTCATAAGATTATTATTATATATATAAATGTATAAATATGTTGCCGTATAGAGTAAAAAGATGCAAATATTATTATGTTTGCATTTATATATATAGTAGTGGATGTATAATGTTATAAGAACTTCTTTACACCTTTGATATTGAAGCCAAGGTATATCCAACTTTCGTTTGAATATAATGATATTAAAATTATATTCTATAGCTTTTATTAAGAAGGTGTTTGTGCTTATTCTTGAATCATAATTATGAAGGGGAAAATATATATCTATATATGTATATATACACATGAGACGTGGTCATAATAAGTATGGTTACAGGGAACCATATGGCAATATGTAGACTTTCGCTAAAGAAGTCTTCTTACAAACCACAGGGCCTTTGCATTTCTACCATTTTAATCATAGCAAGCAGAGAGATTGAACAACGCATCAGTTATGAAAATACCTTAGTAAGATAAAATATTCCTGATACATTGCAATAATCTTATGGCCAGCCAAATAAATAATTGACTGTGTTTTAATAATTTACATTTTAATTATGGTACGACTATTTTAAGTCAGTTTTGTTTTAAAATATTTTGGAAAAGTCATTTAATAGCATATTGATAATATGAAAAACATCACTTTGCGTTAGTTTTTTACCGATAGGTAGTGATAAAAGATTTATTATTATTATTTTAACAATAATATATATATATATATATTCCTAAGGTTAAAATAGATTAATATTAATAGTCTGGACGATTGCAAGGAATAAAATGGTTATATTTATTGACAACTTCTATGTTTATAATAATATATACTTCTAACTAAATCATTTTTATATATAAAAGAGGTTACTGAGTCTATGACATGCTACCTAAATCGGGTTGTTTACTTATATTCATACTTTAACAATTATATTCCAATTTGAACGATGATTATTAAAGCATAAAAATATAGACCTTGAAACAAATTAACAGATTGTAAAATGCATGTAGCAATGCTTTATGCTTTCACATACTTAGTTTTGCATAGAAACATCAAACAAATGATTAATGAACTTATTATTTTGGCAATAATAATTACTTTTCTTACGAGTACAAAAAATCATTTTTGTTTTGTGGTTACGTGAGTTATGTTACAAAACAAGGAATCTTCTATTAGTTCAGAGAGGAAATTTAGCCCATCTATCTTATTCTCTTGGAATCTTGAACGATTTCATTGTCAATAAATGAAAGGCAATAGTTGATCATGTGTTTTAATTTATAAAACTTATTAATTAAAGGAATGTATTAACCCAGTATTTTATTATTATTCGAATCATAACTAAAGAGACCCTTGTTACAGTTTAAGTAATTAGACACATCCTATGATTAAATTCGTTAGGATATAAATAGAGCATATGTGACCATTGAGTTTGCTTTCGATTAGCTCAACGCTTTCCAATTGTATAAAACCACTTCCAAAAGCACAAAATTATTAAGTATTGACCTGTAACAACTAATTAACTTAATTGAATTGATAGTTGACTCTTTGATTAAAATGCAACAGTATATGTAAATGTATATTTTCGAATGATGACTCAATGATTCTGCGCAACTCCTTGAGTTCCCATGAATATCTTTTAAGCTTAGATTCAAAGTTTTGTTATTTTTATGTCGAAGCAAATAAGCGTTTATTGAATTGTAATGAAATCAATTATTTAATAGGTACAATTTTTTAAAGCAAATTTCATCATTCCACCATCCCCCCCCCCCCCTAAATTGAAAGATAATTATGATATTCCAAAGTCAATTTGTATGTTTCCTCCATTTTGCGGTAGCATGTGAATCAAATTTTTACAGATCGTTTTTTAGAATCCATTAAAATACATGCCACTATTTCATCAGGAATGAAGTGTTTGATGGAGTGAACATAACATCGTGTAATAAAGTTTTTGTCTTGAGTTGAAACTGTTATTTTCTATTTGCCTATGTCCAGAAAATATGTTTGATAATTGATGTTTGAAAGGGTCAACCATACAGAAAAAGCAATTCCTTGAGTGATAAGTTGGTTCCTTTCAAATTCAGGGGATTGTAAATCTCATAGCTTTGTTTTCCTCTTCCTCTTTTGTACCAACTGTAAAAAGAAGAATGAAATATAAGTATAAAAATAAAACACTTATATATAATACAATTTATAAACTTATTATATATATATATGTGTGTATGAGTGTGTGTGTACACTCGAAGGAAACAGACCTGTTGAGCATACGTTTCCTGCATTTACATTGCATTTACGTGTCAAGAATGGTCTAGAAGTTCGTGGAATGTTTAGAAATAATAGTTTTGAAGGGTCTGGAATCCTCAAAAAAGTTCTTTAATTTTATTCATCATATTTGGACAGAATCTGTCTGAATAGCTCAGGATAATTGAAACTAGCCTATTATAGTAGGCTAGTTTAAAAACTCGTTGGCCAGAAAATCAAAGTAAAAAAATCATTATTTGTTTAATTTTGTAGATGAAAGGAAATGAAAATAACATTATTGACCAAAGACTTAATTTTTTACACTGTGTTATATATTGGAGATAAAATCACATATTCGATTTTCTCGCTTATTATGTCTTCGACCTCCTCTGTAGCATATATAAGGAAGTAAGTCGGAGATTTTATTTGCTCCCTATATTATGATACCTATGATATTAATATAGGGTTTTTTACATGTTATATCCTTAATTCCATTTTATCACTGATATCCTTTGTTCTTTATACTAATATGTAAATCCTAACATATATAAACCGAAATGAGATCAAACAAAGTATTAACAGGATCATACCAAACTACTCAGAGCATGAAAAATAGTATCTAAAGAGGCCAATATCCCCATTTGGGATCATCATTTAAAATGACAATTCAAGGTACCTAATTTGACTGTCTAAATTATGAAGAAAACAATCCTTGTACATCTCTGATATTTCTGCAACTAAAATAGTTATGAATGTAAACCAAATATATTTTTATCATATTTCTTTTTAATTAGATCAGAAACAAGCATTAAAGGCGGTTTTGTGTGAATAACAAATAATATATTTAGCTTTTCTATTCTTATTTATCCGTATTTATATGTTCAAGTTAGTTGATATTGAATATGAATAAATAAAAAGACTTAAAAGTATTTGCCCAAAAGGGAAACGTTGGCGAAGTATGTAGATGAATTATTTATACCCACAAATGTTACATAAGGCATCACATTTGTTCCTTGTATATTGTGTGGATGAGGAAATTATGTTAATTATAATACATTTCGAAATAGCCTTAATATATAAAAATCAAAAAACTTCGAAATGTTTAGTAATAATTAAGGATTTAATTTGATATTTTATGATTAAATTTTTTAATAACACTTGCCATATGGAATCCGTATAAAAACTTAAATGTAATGAAATAAGTTTTTGTACGATAAATTAAAAAGTACTTTAACTACAACCATTGATTATACATAACTTGTTAATCAATCTACCATAAAGTTGATGAGAATCATAAATTATTTTAAATCTCAGAAATTATTAAGGATGCAATTAATCACAAACAAATTATTGATAAAAAACTTGTGAATTTTTGAACAGGTATATAAAATGTTTACATCTTAAACATAAGGAAACACACAAGTAACAAAAAAAAACAAAAATGATCACGATAAATCAAACCCACTTACAACTTTAAATTGTTAAATTATTAATTCTTTTTGACAATTTTTTTGCACCTATTCGGCATGATGGAATGGCATCCGTGTGGACATGAATAAGCATTCTAGTTTTTAAATTAGTCAATCAAGCATAGAGCTTTTCAGTGAGGCTGATCGAGTCGAACCTACGCCTACACATTTAGAGTCGAACATGATTCCACTAATCTAAGACTTAATTTGAAATCAGTAATAAAGCCGCTTCAGGATAAGTAGACACATCATAATAATAATCTATATCATCCAATAGTTAACCACTTGGGTAATGCTTGCCAGTCTAGAGGAAGAAATCTACATCGTCAACCCCCTGTACTTCCCCCAGTTCAATCCCAACTTAGAGGGAAGCCCAAGTCATCTGTTCTTTACCCTAAGACACAACAAATCATCCTTTTGAACTCTCCTGGAGATCGTTTCACAGCAACTCATGGAATTTCTGCTGTTGCAGGACAACACCATACTTTGAGTAAGTTTTATTATTATTGCAATATATATATAGGTATATATATATATATATATATATATATATCGCAAACTGTGACGAATACCAGTTCTTTATGACCTTATTAGCCCACATGTAAATAACAAAATCTTATTTTAGAAGACTGCCGGATGATGACCAAAAATAAAATGGATTTATTCATTTGGGTTTCTTATTATGTTCCATTGTCATATTTATAAAGGAGTGTAATACAAGCAACAAAAAAATAAAGATCAAATAGCCCCCAGCTACATTATAAAGAGTCTTTGGATTGATATAAACCTTCAACTCAAGATCTCTTTTTTATCTCATTTATTAAGCTAAGCTATTTTCTAAGATTTCATCAAGAGATCTTGAGTTGATGGGTTACAAACTGTATGATTGTCTAGTTGTAAATAGATAGCCCAGATATAAGATTAAGACACAAAATTTGCAAAATGATGCACGTTTAATTTAAAGAGATTCCAATTCTAAAGAACTGTGACTTCGTGCTTACCAGTGACGTCACATTTTTTGATTTTGCTAGTTAACTTCATAAGTGGACTTTAAGAGATAAGAAATATTACTAACGGGGGTAATTGCCCGGGGGGTGATTGGCATGCCCAGGGGGTGCTAGTCCGGGGGGTGGTTGCCTGGGGGTGGTTGTCCTAGAATCGTTTACGTATTAGTTTAGAATGTTTCTAATGTATGTTTTTTTGCATTTTATAAGGAGAGATAATATGCGTATGACATAGAATATTTCATATAATCAAACTGAATGGTTTTAAAATATAACAATGGCTATGGTGCATTCCAGATGACTGGAAATGTTACAATCCGGTATAATATTTCATGGATATAATATTCGTGAGTATTCACATAATTATTTTTTATATTTTTTAGGGTGGAAGTGCCAGAGAAAAACATGAACTATTTTGAAATTACAGCAAATATTGCGAGAGGACGAGGCTCAAATGGTGGAATCGATAAGTTTGAACTGTTTATGTCCAGAGGTATGACTAATAATTACTTGATATCCATAACTTCCATTTTAGACGAATGAACTGTCATTATTTTTATTTAAAGTCTGTACTAAAATAAAACATGATGCACTTTGATAATGCATTTATAAATAAACTCTAATTAATATTTTTTAATAAAAGAGCATGAAATGATACAAAATCAAATTATATTTCTTGAAAACGGATAAATAAGTTTCATTGAACATGAAAGAAGAAGAAAATTGCTCTTCCTCTTAAAAGAGTTGTTTTTTAATGCCGTCATAACTCAACCTAAAATGGCGGCCTCTTATTATCATATTTTATCAACACATGAATTTCCAATATTATTGCACAGCAAAGAAGAAAAAAAGTAAAATTCACTTCACTTAAAAGTGTTGTTGACGTAATAACAACTCAGTAACAGTAAATCACCGGCTTAGTCATTTTTTCATTTTTTTCTTCAACAAATGAATGAAAGATTTGTATTTTCCATACAAGGCATATTAAACCAATCTAAACTGATTATAACAAACTTCCCATAGGATTACTTAAAAGCTTTTGCATTTGGTCCTTTGAAGTTAAAAATGTTTATTTGTTAATATAAAATATGATATGTGTTATTTTTTATAAGTAACATGTGCGATAGAAAATATTTACTCTGAATCCAACAACAACCGAATTCACATGCATTTCCTTTAAGTTTTTAATGAAAAAGAGTACTTTGATTAACGTTCTCTAGTTTCTAAGCATTAAACCATAGGTGACAAAGTTTTGTGGCAATAAACTTAATTTATAGAATGAATACAGTGTCTGTCTTATTATATTACCTTAACTACTTTCTACCACCTTGACTTTATGTGGTTAAATTATATTCAATGTTTATACGCTTTCATACCATATGGACTTTGTTTATTTTAATGATTTTGTTTTTTTATAATTTCCCATGGATTAGACTATCTCCCAACACCGAAAGAGTATGACATCAGAAGTGAAGTCTCTGCAACTTCCAGCTATATCACAAAAAGCTATATAGGTGAGTTTCAAATCATCAAGTAAGTAGGGATAATAATTACCTTTAATCTTCTATGGAAGTAGAATTATATTTATAAGGAAAATTTTAAGGACCATAAAATATAGCAAAATGTATTTACAAATTTGCTTTAGGTATCTCCTATATTTTACGTTACGTTCTACGTCGAATCTCTTGGCTATTTAATGCAAAATCCTAAGCAATATACTTTAAAGCTAATTATTTTACAAGTGATAGCTCAACAACACCCTTTTGAACGTTTTTGTGTCTAGGAAAAAGCTAACTGATTTTTTGTGTGTCTTGGATATAAATTTTGGTTGTTTAATTACAGGGTGGGTATTAATTATGGTCCCCCAACTTTGAGTGCTAATAACCTCAGAATTTGGTATTACATGGTAGTTATTTTTTGTACCCAATATACAGCCATACAATAACAAAGTTGGCAGTTGATTTTATTATTGCTGAGAATTTACCATGGAATCCAAGAGAGCGCTGTGGTTGAGCTTTTGAAGCAAGATCATTGCCCAAGGACATCGTCAATCTGCTCAAAGTGAATCCGAAATTCATCTGGAGGTGCAAGAAGCGATTGGAGGATGAAACTGGGGCATCTCACCGCCCATGAGCGGGTAGACCTCGCAACGTGAGGATTCCAAACTTCATCAAGGCCATGGCAAACCGTGTGAGGCGAAATCCTTGAAGATCCATGAACAAGTTAGTGTTAGAACAGGGAGTGCAACGTTTGTCAGAAAACCATTCAAAATATAATTAAAAAGGACCTCCATCCATACCCATACAAGTAAGAAAACGCTAGGGCCTATCGGAAGACACAAAGCTGAAGAGATTGTGTCGAGTAGGAGCTGAAGAAGTGGTACGCAGCAAATCCTGGTGTGGTAGTCATCTTCAGTGACGAGAAGTTATTTAAAAGATATATAAAATCAATCCCCAAAATGACCGTGTACTCAGCCGAGACATTTCCAAAGTGAATCTAAACATCAGGCACGTCTTCAGGCGTCAAAAAAATGGAATCCGTGATGATCTGGGCAGCAGTTGCCTCAAACGGCAAAAAATCACCAATTTTTAGAATTTCTGATGGCGTGAAAATCTATAAGGATGTCTATCTGGAGTTTTTGAAGGACAAAGTGATGCCATGGATCCAAGAAGAATTCCACGATGACGCGGTCTGCTTCACTCAAGACTCTGCTCCCGCACACAGCACAAACCTAGTGCAGTCTTGGTGCAAGGCTAATTTCTTGGAACCTTGGCCTCCTTCTTCACCATACTTGAATGCCCTTGACTTCACCTTGTAGTCACTGGTTGAGAAGGAGTCCAACGCCACCCACAGACGCAACAGAGATAATTTAGTCCTTCACATTGAGTGGTCCTGGGCCAATACTCCTGAGGAGGTGGTGCGTACTAGTCGCGCCGATGCCCCCAAGCGCTTAAACATGATCATCAAGGCTAAAAGCGGACATTTCGAGTAAATAATTTCTTAGCTGTTTCTCCATGGAACAATATATGTAATTTTCATGTCATTTAATCGAGTAGTCTTTGAGTTATTCAACTTTTCCATGGGACCATAATTAATAGCCTCCCTGTATATTTGCATAATACTGTTGCAAACAACAAGTATGTACTTTTGTAATAAATATTAAATGTGTATAAAAAAGGTTTTAAATATTCTGATTAAATTTACGGGAAATATCTTAAATATCTTTCAGTTTAATTATTTTATTATCTATTTTAATCTAAAACACTTATTTAAATATTTTGTGGTTTTGTGTAGCTAAATATAACTTTAAACTAGAGGCATATATACACTCAGAGAGTGCAAACCTCCGCCGTCACGGGGTCCTTATGAGCCTTCCGAGGCGGATTTTTCACGACTGGGGCGGCGTAGAGGGACGGGGGAGGGTTCCCCTCGGCGGAAATTCCGAGAGGAAGACGCTCCCGGCACCCGATTTCACAGCACAGCGACATCTATTGGTAGAGTAGGCTAACTTGAAATATTTATTAGTATTTAGCTCATTTTGCATCTTAAAGAAGCATTCAGAGATGCCAAAATTTAATCACTTGTTCCTTTTGGCATTTCCAACAACCACAAAGTTTCATCCGAATCCGTTCCGTACTTTTTGAGTTATCCTGCTGACAAAAAACCAACCAATAAACCAACGCCAGTGAAAACAATACCTCCTTCGGCGGAGGTAAAATAATACTGAAGTATTAAACATTTATTTTAGTTTACTTTTAGTACTGTGGTATTTATGTTTTTAGAAGGACCTATATCATCCTTCTTGATTTTCGAAGTTATATTACACATGTATGATTCGTCTAAATTGTGATTTTATTATTTTTGAATAAGGCATTATTGCTTTAGTTATAATTTTAAGCTAGAAGGGATATTTATAAACTTTCTTTTCTGTTTGCAACTACTTTTAAGAAGAAAAAAACGCTTGAAAATACAAGATAAGATTTAAAAAATCCAAATTTATTGTAAGCTTACGGTAAGTAAGTATAAATATTACAATATATATATATCTTATAGGTCAGTGTTAAAAATAGGAATTATATTTTTGATTGACTAAGTAAATGCATTATTTAATAAATAAGTCTATTAGCTCAGTATTATATATTATTAGTAGATATTTTTAATAGAACGTTTACTTCCTCAAAAGTAGTCGTTATTTATAGTTTATTGTAAAAAAAATCAATTCAATAGTCCTTTTGTAATTCTGCATTCATCTCTAAGGTACCAATGAATTAAAACTTGATGGCTATGATAATTTGACTTATGAAAGTGATACATTTTTTAAACTTTTTGAAATACGGAATGTGAACAATTCAAGGAAACAGGGATTTGTCTACAACACATGATTCAAATAAATTTTTCAATGTTTTCATTGAGCAAACATCAGATGATGTAAAAAAATATAACTGATTTATTGGGAATGTTACATTGTAGTGTGTGATATAGCTCATATGATATCAATAAGTTAGATAAAAACCCGACTATCAGTTTGTATAAAATATATAATTGTATATTGCTTTCAAAAATCAAATGTTGTTAAATCAGATATTTCAGAATTCGAATGGCAAAGGAAATTAGAACTTTCTCATCTTTGTATTTACTATATTAAAAATATTATTACATTTGCGGAAGAACATTTATCAAATAGCCCTACTGTGCAATATATTCTTCTGTATCAACATATTAATGTGATAATGTTTTGAACATGCTATTTTTTTTACTTTGCAGTAAAAATGTTCATGTGGATCGACCTGGTGTAGGACGATACTATGTTCTCTTACTAGCCCATAAGGACTTCGAGGAACTTCTCATCACAACAATTACGGATTTCCACCATTGAAAATATATCACATTTTTTTCTATGCATCCTAACTTAAAACTCATCCTCCACAAATAGTGATCCCTCCTGCTTTATAACCATTTAAAAAATCTTATACATATTTTTATATTTTACTACAAGTTGTGAATTCCAAAGTTCAAATAAAATTTAATGTAAACTGAATGTTATATGTGCTACATTAATATATTTTTAATGTATATCATCTATCAAAAAATCCCGTTTAATGTACTTTAAAGGTGGGAAATTATAAATATTTTTTTTGTTCATATGCGTTCTTTTATAAATCTACAGCATTTTACATAAATCTTTGTTCTAACGTTACACGGGCAAAAAATAAATCAGGCAATAAAATTTTGGTATTTTTGCTAAAATATATTTCATGTACCAGTTGGTATTTTGATTAATTATGAAAAACACTTATATACATTAATATTTTTTCAGCTGTAATAAAGAAATGCCATAATCTGTTTGTTTGTATAGCTTCCAGATTGAACCCACCTCACCGGAACTTATTCTGGTATCAGCCAGTGGTGATTTACAGTGGTGGGCACTTCCGCTCAATATTCCGCTCGTCCGCTCTGATCGGAGGAGCAATTGGTGAGCGGAATGCAAAGAGCGGATCATCTAT
>CP045893.1:28752508-28781841 GCA_013387185.1 Caligus rogercresseyi | reverse complement strand
GGCTGTGCGGTAAATTTGGAATAAGTTCACAGCCATCCAGATTAATAGGAGGTTCTAGAGAAATATTTATCAAACAAAACATAACATTTGACAATTATGGGTCAACTTTATTCAATTGTCCTCCTCCATTTCCACCACAGTCTTCCACACGGGACCTGACTGCCCTCACTGACCTGGACTCCTCCGCAGCCTCCAAGGACATGGCCACAGACGTGGACCAATATAACAGGCAGAATGAAAGGTGATCTGTAGGGAGGCTTCTGAGTCCCCATGGTCTTCAGGACAAAGAACCCGGCTGCAGTGATTGGTCCTGGTGTCTCAGGCAGTGAGGGCCACGTCATGCCGCCACACTTCTTTGAGCCCAAGCAAAAGGTCAACCAGGAGGTGTACTTAGAGGTCCTCAGTAACGTGGTCAAGCCTTGGATAGACACTGTGGCCTCTGGGAGGAAGTACAACCTTTCGAGCAGCTCTGCCCCCGCCACCAGGCCAAGACTGTGCAGGCATGCTCAAGGAAAACTTGTCTCACTTCTGGGATCCTCAGACCTGGCCCTCCAACCCCCAGATCTCAACCCTTGTGACTACTACCTGTAGGGGAAGTTGGAGGGGAGGCCTGTGCGACCCACCACAACTCTGTGGAGGCCCTTAAGTCGTCCATCACGTTGTGGCCATGTCCTTGGAGGCTGCGGAGGTGTCCGGTCAGTGAGGGCATTCGGTCCCGTGTGGAGACTGTGGTGAAGCTGGAGGACACATTGATTAAAAGTTGACCATAATTGTCTAATGTGTATTTTTTGTTTATAAAATATTTCTCTAGAACCTCTGCTTATTGATCCTGGAGGCCATAAACTTGTTCCAATTTACCTGCACGTGGCTGTAGATGAATGATTATTTTATACCCACAAATGTTACATAAGCATCACATTTGTTCCTTGTATATTGTGTGGATGAGGAAATTGTGTTAATTGTATACATTTCGAAATAGCCTTAATATATAAAAATCAAAAAACTTCGAAATGTTTAGTAATAATTAAGGATTTAATTTGATATTTTATGATTATATTTTTAATAACACTTGCCATATGGAATCCGTATAAAAACTTAAATGTAATGAAATAAGTTTTTGTACGATAAATTAAAAAGTACTTTACTACAACATTGATTATACATAACTTGTTAATCAATCTACCCATAAAGTTGATGAGAGTCATGAATTTATTTTAAATCTCAGAAATTTTACTTAAGCATGCAATTAATCACAAACAAATTATTGATAAAAACTTGTGAATTTTTTTGAACAGGTATATAAAAAGGTTTAGATTCTTAAACATAAGGAACACACAGTAAACAAAAGATCATGATAAATCAACCCCACTTACAACTTTAAATTGTTAAATTATTAATTCTTTTTGACAATTTTTTTGCACCTATTTGGCATGATGGAATGGCATCCGTGTGGACATGAATAAGCATTCTATTTTTAAATTAGTCAATCAAGCATAGGAGCTTTTCAGTGAGGCTGATCGAGTCGAACCTACGCCCTACACATTTAGAGTCGAACATGATTCCACTAATCTAAGACTTAAATTTGAAATCAGTAATAAAGCCGCTTCAGGATAAGTAGACACATCATAATAATAATCTATATCATCCAATAGTTAACCACTTGGTAATGCTTGCCAGTCTAGAGGAAGAAATCTACATCGTCAACCCCCTGTACTTCCCCCAGTTCAATCCCAACTTAGAGGGAAGCCCAGTCATCTGTTCTTTACCCTAAGACACAACAAATCATCCTTTTGAACTCTCCTGGAGATCGTTTCACAGCAACTCATGGAATTTCTGCTGTTGCAGGACAACACCAATACTTTGAGTAAGTTTTATTATTATTGCAATATATATATATATATATATATATATATATATCGCAAACTGTGACCGAATACCAGTTCTTTATGACCTTATTAGCCCACATGTAAATAAAAAATCTTATTTTAGAAGACTGCCGGATGATGACCAAAAATAAAATGGATTTATTCATTTGGGTTTCTTATTATGTTCCATTGTCATATTTATAAGGAGTGTAATACAAGCAACAAAAAAATAAAGATCAACTAGCCCCCAGCTACATTATAAAGAGTCTTTGGATTGATATAAACCTTTCAACTCAAGATCTCTTTTTTATCTCATTTATTAAGCTAAGCTATTTTCTAAGATTTCATCAAGAGATCTTGAGTTGATGGGTTACAAACTGTATGATTGTCTAGTTGTAAATAGATAGCCCAGATATAAGATTAAGACACAAAATTTGCAAAATGATGCACGTTTAATTTAAAGAGATTCCAATTCTAAAGAACTGTGACTTCGTGCTTACCAGTGACGTCACATTTTTTGATTTTGCTAGTTAACTTCATAAGTGGACTTTAAGAGATAAGAAATATTACTAACGGGGGGTAATTGCCCGGGGTCTAGTCCCGGGGGGTGATTGCCTGGGGGGTGTTGTCCTAGAATCGTTTACGTATTAGTTTAAAATGTTTCTAATGTATGTTTTGCATTTTATAAGGAGAGATAATATGCGTATGACATAGAATATTTCATATAATCAAACTGAATGGTTTTAAAATATAACAATGGCTATGGTGCATTCCAGATGACTGGAAATGTTACAATCCGGTATAATATTTCATGATATTAATATTCGATGAGTATTCACATAATTATTTTTTATATTTTTTAGGGTGGAAGTGCCAGAGAAAAACATGAACTATTTTGAAATTACAGCAAATATTGCGAGAGGACGAGGCTCAAATGGTGGAATCGATAAGTTTGAACTGTTTATGTCCAGAGGTATGACTAATAATTACTTGATATCCATAACTTCCATTTTAGACGAATGAACTGTCATTATTTTTATTTAAAGTCTGTACTAAAATAAACATGATGCACTTTGATAATGCATTTATAAATAAACTCTAATTAATATTTTTTAAAATAAAAGAGCATGAAATGATACAAAATCAAATTATATTTTCTTGAAAACGGATAAATAAGTTTCATTGAACATGAAAGAAGAAGAAAATTTGCTCTTCCTCTTAAAGAGTTGTTTTTTAATGCCGTCATAACTCAACCTAAAATGGCGGCCTCTTATTATCATATTTTATCAACACATGAATTTCCAATATTATTGCACAGCAAAGAAGAAAAAAAAGTAAAATTCACTTCACTTAAAAGTGTTGTTGACGTAATAACAACTCAGTAAACAGTAAATCACCGGCTTAGTTCATTTTTTCATTTTTTTCTCTCAACAAATGAATGAAAGATTTGTATTTTCCATACAAGGCATATTAAACCAATCTAAACTGATTATAACAAACTTCCCATAGGATTACTTAAAAGCTTTTGCATTTGGTCCTTTGAAGTTAAAAATGTTTATTTTGTTAATATAAAATATGATATGTGTTGTATTTTTTATAAGTAACATGTGCGATAGAAAATATTTACTCTGAATCCAACAACAACCGAATTCACATGCATTTCCTTTAAAGTTTTTAATGAAAAAGAGTACTTTGATTAACGTTCTCTAAGTTTCTAAGCATTTAACCATAGGTGACAAAGTTTTGTGGCAATAAACTTAATTTATAGAATGAATACAGTGTCTGTCTTATTATATTACCTTAACTACTTTCTACCACCTTGACTTTATGTGGTTAAATTATATTCAATGTTTATACGATTTCATACCATATGGACTTTGTTTATTTTAATGATTTTGTTTTTTATAATTTCCCAATGGATTAGACTATCTCCCAACACCGAAAGAGTATGACATCAGAAGTGAAGTCTCTGCAACTTCCAGCTATATCACAAAAAGCTATATAGGTGAGTTTCAAATCATCAAGTAAGTAGGGATAATTAATTACCTTTAATCTTCTATGGAAGTAGAATTATATTTATAAGGAAAATTTTAAGGACCATAAAATATAGCAAAATGTATTTACAAATTTGCTTTAGGTATCTCCTAGTATTTGTACGTTACGTTCTACGAGTCGAATCTCTTGGCTATTTTAATGCAAAATCCTAAGCAATATACTTTAAAGCTAATTAATTTTACAATTGATAGCTCAACAACACCCTTTTGAACGTTTTTGTGTCTAGGAAAAAGCTAACTGATTTTATTGTGTGTCTTGGATATAAATTTTGGTTGTTTAATTACAGGGTGGGTATTAATTATGGTCCCCCAACTTTGAGTGCTAATAACCTCAGAATTTGGTATTACATGGTAGTTATTTTTTGTACCCATATATACAGCCATACAATAACAAAGTTGGCAGTTGATTTTATTATTGCTGAGAAATTTACCATGGAATCCAAGAAGAGCGCTGTGGTTGAGCTTTTGAAGCAAGATCATTGCACCAAGGACATCGTCAATCTGCTCAAAGTGAATCCGAAATTCATCTGGAGGTGCAAGAAGCGATTGGAGGATGAAACTGGGGCATCTCACCGCCCATGAGCGGGTAGACCTCGCAACGTGAGGATTCCAAACTTCATCAAGGCCATGGCAAACCGTGTGAGGCGAAATCCTTGAAGATCCATGAACAAGTTAGTGTTAGAACAGGGAGTGCAACGTTTGTCAGAAAACCATTCAAAATATAATTAAAAAGGACCTCCATCCATACCCATACAAGTTAAGAAAACGCTAGGGCCTATCGGAAGACACAAAGCTGAAGAGATTGTGTCGAAGTAAGGAGCTGAAGAAGTGGTACGCAGCAAATCCTGGTGTGGTAGTCATCTTCAGTGACGAGAAGTTATTTAAAAGATATATAAAATCAATCCCCAAAATGACCGTGTACTCAGCCGAGACATTTCCAAAGTGAATCTAAACATCAGGCACGTCTTCAGGCGTCAAAAAAATGGAATCCGTGATGATCTGGGCAGCAGTTGCCTCAAACGGCAAAAAATCACCAATTTTTAGAATTTCTGATGGCGTGAAAATCTATAAGGATGTCTATCTGGAGTTTTTGAAGGACAAAGTGATGCCATGGATCCAAGAAGAATTCCACGATGACGCGGTCTGCTTCACTCAAGACTCTGCTCCCGCACACAGCACAAACCTAGTGCAGTCTTGGTGCAAGGCTAATTTCTTGGAACCTTGGCCTCCTTCTTCACCATACTTGAATGCCCTTGACTTCACCTTGTAGTCACTGGTTGAGAAGGAGTCCAACGCCACCCACAGACGCAACAGAGATAATTTAGTCCTTCACATTGAGTGGTCCTGGGCCAATACTCCTGAGGAGGTGGTGCGTACTAGTCGCGCCGATGCCCCCAAGCGCTTAAACATGATCATCAAGGCTAAAAGCGGACATTTCGAGTAAATAATTTCTTAGCTGTTTCTCCATGGAACAATATATGTAATTTTCATGTCATTTAATCGAGTAGTCTTTGAGTTATTCAACTTTTCCATGGGACCATAATTAATAGCCTCCCTGTATATTTGCATAATACTGTTGCAAACAACAAGTATGTACTTTTGTAATAAATATTAAATGTGTATAAAAAAGGTTTTAAATATTCTGATTAAATTTACGGGAAATATCTTAAATATCTTTCAGTTTAATTATTTTATTATCTATTTTAATCTAAAACACTTATTTAAATATTTTGTGGTTTTGTGTAGCTAAATATAACTTTAAACTAGAGGCATATATACACTCAGAGAGTGCAAACCTCCGCCGTCACGGGGTCCTTATGAGCCTTCCGAGGCGGATTTTTCACGACTGGAGCGGCGTAGAGGGACGGGGGAGGGTTCCCCTCGGCGGAAATTCCGAGAGGAAGACGCTCCCGGCACCCGATTTCACAGCACAGCGACATCTATTGGTAGAGTAGGCTAACTTGAAATATTTATTAGTATTTAGCTCATTTTGCATCTTAAAGAAGCATTCAGAGATGCCAAATTTAATCACTTGTTCCTTTTGGCATTTCCAACAACTCCACAAAGTTTCATCCGAATCCGTTCCGTACTTTTTGAGTTATCCTGCTGACAAAAAACCAACCAATAAACCAACGCCAGTGAAACTAGAGGCATATATACGCTCAGAGAGTGCAAACCTCCGCCGTCATGACCTTCCGAGCGGATTTTTCACGACTGGGGAGGCGTAGAGAGACGGGGGAGGGTTCCCCTAGACGGAAATTTGAGAGGAAGACGCTCCGGCACCCAATTTCACAGCACATCGACATCTATTGGCAGAGTAGGCTAACTTGAAAAATTTAGTAGTATTTAGCTCATTTGGCGCCCTTAATTCGGCACTCAGAGATGCCAAATTTAATCACTTCTTCCTTTTGGCACTTCCAACGACTCCACAAAATTTAATCCAAATCCGTTCAGTACTTTTTGAGTTATCCTGCTGACAAACCAACAAACTAACAAACCAGTGAAACAATACCTTTCGGCGGAGGTAACAATACCTCCTTCGGCGGAGGTAAAAATAATACTGAAGTATTACAAACATTTATTTTTAGTTTACTTTTAGTACTGTGGTATTTATGTTTTTAGAAGGACCTATATCATCCTTCTTGATTTTTCGAAGTTATATTACACATGTATGATTCGTCTAAATTGTGATTTTATTATTTTTGAATAAGGCATTTTGCTTTAGTTATAATTTTAAGCTAGAAGGGATATTTATAAACTTTCTTTTCTGTTTGCAACTACTTTTAAGAAGAAAAAACGCTTGAAAATACAAGATAAAGATTTAAAAAAATCCAAATTTATTGTAAGCTTACGGTAAGTAAGTATAAATATTACAATATATATATATCTTATAGGTCAGTGTTAAAAATAGGAATTATATTTTTGATTGACTAAGTAAATGCATTATTTAATAAATAAGTCTATTAGCTCAGTATTATATATTATTAGTAGATATTTTTAATAGAACGTTTACTTCCTCAAAAGTAGTCGTTATTTATAGTTTATTGTAAAAAAAATCAATTCAATAGTCCTTTTGTAATTCTGCATTCATCTCTAAGGTACCAATGAATTAAAACTTGATGGCTATGATAATTTGACTTATGAAAGTGATACATTTTTTTAAACTTTTTGAAATACGGAATGTGAACAATTCAAGGAAACAGGGATTTGTCTACAACACATGATTCAAATAAATTTTTCAATGTTTTCATTGAGCAAACATCAGATGATGTAAAAAAATATAACTGATTTATTGGGAATGTTTACATTGTAGTGTGTGATATAGCTCATATGATATCAATAAGTTAGATAAAAACCCGACTATCAGTTTGTATAAAATATATAATTGTATATTGCTTTCAAAAATCAAATGTTGTTAAATCAGATATTTCAGAATTCGAATGGCAAAGGAAATTAGAACTTTCTCATCTTTGTATTTACTATATTAAAAATATTATTACATTTGCGGAAGAACATTTATCAAATAGCCCTACTGTGCAATATATTCTTCTGTATCAACATATTAATGTGATAATGTTTTGAACATGCTATTTTTTTTACTTTGCAGTAAAAATGTTCATGTGGATCGACCTGGTGTAGGACGATACTATGTTCTCTTACTAGCCCATAAGGACTTCGAGGAACTTCTCATCACAACAATTACGGATTTCCACCATTGAAAATATATCACATTTTTTTCTATGCATCCTAACTTAAAACTCATCCTCCACAAATAGTGATCCCTCCTGCTTTATAACCATTTAAAAAATCTTATACATATTTTATACATTTTACTACAAGTTGTGAATTCCAAAGTTCAAATAAAATTTAATGTAAACTGAATGTTATATGTGCTACATTAATATATTTTTAATGTATATCATCTATCAAAAAATCCCGTTTAATGTACTTTAAAGGTGGGAAATTATAAATATTTTTTTTGTTCATATGCGTTCTTTATAAATCTACAGCATTTTACATAAATCTTTGTTCTAACGTTACACGGGCAAAAAATAAATCAGGCAATAAAATTTTGGTATTTTTGCTAAAATATATTTCATGTACCAGTTGGTATTTTGATTAATTATGAAAAACACTTATATACATTAATATTTTTTCAGCTGTAATAAAGAAATGCCATAATCTGTTTGTTTGTATAGCTTCCAGATTGAACCCACCTCACCGGAACTTATTCTGGTATCAGCCAGTGGTGATTTACAGTGGTGGGCACTTCCGCTCAATATTCCGCTCGTCCGCTCTGCTCTGATCGGAGCAATTGGTGAGCGGAATGCAAAGAGCGGATCATCTTTGTGAGAAGTGAGCGGAATGTGGTGAGCAGACCCTCTAAAATTAACTTCCGCTCATCCGCTCACATACAAAAAGTTTCCGTTATTAAAAGGATTACTCATAGAAAAAAGACTACTTTTTCTCGCTTTTTGCTCTAAATGTAATGCCGCTAACGTGGCATGGACTAAAAAAGGTGCGCCAGAAATGGTGTATTCTTGTCTAGACACGTGGCAGCAGTGTTGCCACGCGTAGCCACTCAGTTCACGTCGTGCAGTTATTGTGTATACTCAGAGAGAATAAGTGACAATCAGTCCTTTCTTAATATATAATGTGTACCCCCGTCATAACAAAGAGTTGCGTTCATGGTCCCATATAGAATTTCATTTTATATTCAGAAAAGAGAGAGAAAAGTTACATTATTATAATATAACTTTTCTCTTTCTTCTCTAAATATAAAAGAGATAAAATTATCTTTGTTATAACTATTAAATAATTATTACATGTAGTATGATTAGAAATCCATCTGAAAAAATGACGTCATAACACATATGTTGATGATGTCATTAAATGGATATATGGGACCCTACTTAGTACCAGCTTAGTACTTACTCGGCGTACAAGTTTTGTCTCTCTCTGGCACTCTCTTATTCTCTCTGTGTATACGTTTGTGTTCGTGTGTGTTCATTGTCTGACGGTCACTCTGAGTCAGTATACTTTACTTTTTCGTTTTTTTACGAATCATGAGTCATGGATAAGTTTGTGACCCGAACCCGACCTCTGAGCGGAGAGAGAAGCTACAGGTTAGCGGACCTATTCCGCCAACCTGAGCGGAAGAGCGGAATGAAGTGAGCGGAACAGCAGTACTCAAAAAATGAGCGAATGAGCGGGAGCGGATCAGTTGCCCAAAGTGAGCGGATGAGCGGTGAGCGGAACAGCAAAAAAGTGAGCGGTGCCCACCACTGGTGATTTATATATATATATATATATATATGTTGCTACAAAAACAATTCAATAAATATAAATGTTTATCTTATATTCATTTCTAATCCCAATAAGTACAAGTTTCGTTGACTCGTGTTAAATATCACTTTCTTTTATTTTAGTAATGACGTTTCTTTGTTTGGAAGTAGTATATTATAGTACCAATAAACATGGAAGTAAATAAATGATTTAATTCTTTAAAGATTAGTTAATAAATATCGATCATACATTGAAACAATAGTTTTTGAGAATAAACACTGTAATAAATTTTTCCTTCCAAGATAACACATTAAAAGAAAAGATTCTACGTACAGTGAATAAATCTTATCACAATTAAAGAGTTAAAGTAAAGTAGCGCATGCAAGGAAAAAGTAAACATGAATAAATTGGCCAAAATTTTGGTTATTATCTTTAACGTTAGATGTCGCTTGTCCATGAAATTACGTCACAATCCTATTTAAAACCATTTTAAAGGGATTAAGTTTGATGATTTGAAATATATCACTTTTTCAAGATAAAAATCGTCTCCAAATATAAATAATAAAAGGACTTTGTTATTATTTTCGAAGAGCTCTAGCATTAAAGCGCCCCCTACGGACTAAAGAAGAACTAAAATTTTGACCAATTCCTTTTGGGGAAAAAGGAAGAATTTTATGTTATGCATGCGCTACTTTACTTTAACGCTTTAATCACAATAACATGGTAGCGCCATCTATATTTAATTTGAAGTACTACAGCAACTACTAAATCATTAAGATTATATTGTTTCACAGTGTAAAAAACAAACTAATAATAATACCTCTCCGTCCATTGGCCCGTACCCCCCATATTTAATCCCTCTTGAATATTTGAACCCAAATAAGTCTTATAAAATTACATGTTAAGCCTCAAAAAGAGGAAGTACTTTGAGTCATGCCCCCCCATCAACAGAATTGTACAGAGGTTTTTTTATCAGCCATTAGTATAAATATGCTCAAAATGATCAGTCTAAGCGGATTCCCTATTTACAAATAAGTTCGTCCTTGAAAATGCCTGCCTATGCGAGTGTACTTAATTCATTTACTTTAATCATAAAGCCATTAACAATTTTTGATAAGCAACTGTTTGATTACGGATCTTTAAGATGATGTGATTTCCATTTTGTGGTTTTGATTCACTTTCTATATTATAATGACTTGTGTGTATTTAATTGTTGTGTATTTATGTATTCTTGCAGGTCCTTCAAGCTTACAATACAAATTGTTATATATATATGGAGTGATACCAATATATAGAAATGGGATTCGGTACCGCCGATTCGTTATTGGGTATATTTTTTTCGGTATTTTACTATAAATCTACGGAATACCGAATATCGATCGGTGCGGTAGATAAGAAAGATAGAAAAATTTATTTATGTATCTGCTCTGTAACTTTTTCATATCCATTTAGTATCGGACAACTTTAATAACAAAAGACAATTAAGTACATAATTTGTTATAGTTTTTATAGAGATTATTTGAAATTTAATACATGTAGTTTCTTATATAAATCAGTTATGAACTCGGATTTTGAAAACAAATTAAATCCTTAACTGTTGTTAAGTTATATTGTTATACGTTGTCCGATATTAAATGCGCTTTCAGCTCCGGAGTTGTTTATTTATTTTGCAAAGTTCAACTTCTTCACACCAGGGTACGCTTCCACTTCTAAATAACGATTGACATTCGGTAATTGCAGCTCTGCCAATATATAAAATAAATGACTTGTGTATTGCATTTTCTTCGTCTAAGGGACAATACAATCTTCCAACACTTTCCACAGGACTAAAAGTAAATCTAGATGTTATAATCATACGTATGTGTATGAAATATATAATTGTATTTAAATTAATGGCATACCGAAAGAGCATGTAACTAGGGATTACGCGTAATATTGACCCCTGGCGGCTAGTTTGAAACCCAGACATGCTAATATTTTGACAGTTGCTACCCGAGGACTAATAGATGCTTATTCAAAAATGCGCAGAGCATGCTGGGATAATATGTAAACAGAGTTTCATTTCCATGTGTCTGTTAGACTGTAAAGACCCCAATATGACTCCTATTAAGAGACACACAACCAACGCTGAGTTTAAACTCAAGGCGATCATTAGAACTACTTCGCAGAAACTAATGAAACAGCTGTTTATATATTTTGGAGTCAAAAAGCTGGCGTGACATATATTAATAAAGTTTGACTGACTTACCTGTCTGTTTTGGTGTCCGTTTCATTTGCGCGAGGATTTGATTGAGCGAGTGCCGTTTGAGCGATTATTATTGCGCGAGGCTCGTTTGCGCGAGTATCTGTTGGGCGAGTTACTATAGAGCGACTTTTGAAGATGATGTAGACACTGGGTTTCAACCGGGACAAAATTGACCTTGTTATATTCTAGATATTTCTTTGGGAGGGAGGGACGAATTGAGATAGTTATATAGGTGGTGTTTATTTCACTACCAAAAACATGATAACTTGGCTCAACTTCGTGATTCATAGTTTCTTTAGGGAACTAAAACCATTCATACAGAGGGACATTTGGATACATAAAAAAGATTAGGAGCCCATGCTCAATTGAATCAAAATAATGACGTCACTTGAGGCATCCTTTTCATAACAAATATTTAAATCCATCAATTCCTTTTCAGCATTATAGTGTGTTTATATGAAAGGGTGTCATGGTGGTGAATCCCTCATCATCATATCCGTGATTGGATATTTTTTCATCAACTGAACTCAAACCGACAATCATAATAATCCTATGAAAGGATTCAGCGCAGACTCATAAGATTCACTCGTCAACGACCAATGATTGTCATAGGACAACAAAGCTAAGGACGCTGCTGCTGTGAAAACCTTCCCAGAAGATTGTTCCTCCGTCATGGGGAAGAAATGCTGTGTCCCCGGATGTCCTCCTCACCCTCTTCCGTGTCTCCGAGCGTGTCCGGTTCCTCTCATGTGGAGGTGCTTTGTGAGAGCGGTGCTGGTTACTACAGCGGCCATGTGGAGGAAGGAAGTCTATCCCTCTTCCTCCGAGGGACTCGTGAGCTAGCATCAACTCCCGGGAGCAACCCCTCTCACGCTTCCCTTTCTCCTCCGTCCGGATGCCCCCTCCCGCCACGAGCCACCCGGAGAGGCACAACTTCTGCATCGGGGAGGAAGTGGAAGTCCACAACACCGCACGGGACTAGGAGGCCTTTGGCTGGTAGCCCAAATGCGTCAAGGAGCTCCGGAGCAACGTGGCCGTCCTCTGCAGCTCCGCCTCCACCGGGGAGCTCCCGGGCTTCAACCAAGTGGTCCACCAGGACCACCTTCGTCCCCGATCCAACATGCCACACATCAAGGACAAGGACTTTTATTCCAATTTGGATCCCGCTGCCCTGGAGACGGAGGACATTTACGCAGAGGACGAGGACTCACACGCCGTCTTTGTCAAGTCCATCAACGCCTGCTCCGTCAAGTACGAGCCCGCCAAGCGGTCTCTGCGGGTCGTGAGCACGGACGAGGACACGCAGCGGAAAGCTGCCATGATCCAGGGCATGTACTTTCAAAACTTCACACAGAAGGTCCTCCTCAAAAGCAAGACGGAGGAAGTCGAGCGGCACCTGGAGGCCACGCGGATTCAGAGCACCTACGGCTACACAGAGGAGTCCCACGTGCCCAGTGAGCTCATGGGCCTAGCCACCGGAGCCAACGGTGCAAACATACAGCAGGCCCGGAGCGTGGGCTGCATCATCTACCTGGAGCTCCAGGAAGAGACCTCAACCTTTCGTGTCACGGGGGACAACAAGGATTGCGTCCGAAAGGCGACAAAGCTCCTCGAGTTTACAGAGGACAAATAATCTTTGGACAAGATACTTATTAAGTTATTAATACTATAAATTAAAATATCTAGCATTCCCTATCGGAGGGGCTATCTTCTTCATGGTCAAAATCAACTAGCAGACATGTTCAAAAAGTTTTATCCAAAGTCCCCCATTTCCATGGCGGATAAACCCGCCAACAAGGTATCAACTCTCAACATACCAATCAGTGCTGCTACGCTTCAAGGATACTTCATGTTATTTAAACACTCAGCGGAAAAGGCAATCTTAAACGTGAAATCCCTTCGTCCAAGGGCAGAGGAACAACTGGAATGTTAGTCAATATTGATCAAATTGCCATTATTGGATTTAACTCTATCTTGATTGATGTTGTGTATATATGGACTTTATATGATTTTTTGTATTAATTTAATTCACTAGTTGAAGAGAGTTCTTTTTTTATTAATCTCTACACCCTTATATCTTACTGTACAATAAAGTTAACATTGCAGTATTATTATCGTGTTATATATTTACTTTCTAGTTTTTAATTGTTTAACATTCTCAATTTTCACTTATATGGCATTTTTTAATGTAAAATTAATTATGAATTTCTAAAATTAAACATTACTATAAATATTCATAACGGTAATAAACCTTTTCAGGACATCACCCAACCTTAGTATTTTTTGACTATATTTTTTTGATTTCCCAATTCCCCATATTTTTGCTGCATAAAGTAGTCCAATTGAATTGGGCTCATCCTGCAGAATTGCATATAACAAAAATATAAAATATTTTTTGGTAAGTCAGGATTTTACATAAACTGTCGTCATTTTAAATTTTGTTATTAATATGAACAAATTCTGTTTGTACCATATAGTATGAAATTATCGTAAATATAACTTGGGATAAATAAATTGTGTCATAGTTAATTTTTATTAACTAAAATATGTTCAAGAAATGTCATTTGTACCACATATAAAACAGTAACATGCTACCTATTCAAATATGAAAGGACGTAGAATTGTAATTTGAAACATACATAATGAATGACATAGTACTATGAAGTTAAAGGATAAGGATAATAAATATTTGTCATACATTTGATTAAGTCCAATATGACAAGTTTGTACTTTTCAAGTCGTACTTAGGCATAATACAAAGGCCAAAAGGTGTTTTGGCATTCCAGAGAAGCAAAGAGAATGCAATCATGAATGCACTTGGGTCCTTTAATATTGTCTAGTTTGCTCCAAATCACGAGAAAAAGCTGTTTTTGACTTCAATGATTCCTGAGACTTGGTTGTTGAGGGAAAATTTCACACCTTATATTGTATATTTAGCCTTACAGAAGCTACATGATGCAGTCCACGGACAACAAGAATCCTATTAAGTACCCTTCCATCGCAGTATTTAGGTCAATTTAAGTTTATATGATGAGTTTGGAGAAATATTTTGGTTTGTAAGTGTAGTTTCTACTCCCAAATTATACCCGAAATAATTTATGAGGGCACAGGGTAACATTATGATTCCAGTGGTTATTCCATAATGTAGGTAGTTTCTAGGCAAAAGCCATACGAAGGGTGGAAAAAACTAGAAATTAAGAGCTAAAATATAAAAGTTTTGTAACCAAATTATATTTGTGGAGGAAGAATACTGCGTTGTTCAGCTTCTACATACCAAAAATATTGTCTGTTGAAGTAATTAGGTTTAGTTTATGATAAATTAATATCTACCTTGCTAAGAAAAACTATTTACAACCTTGTTATTAAGCTTATTATGATGACGTCACATATAAAATATTATCTGTATTTTTTAGTCCCTAATTATCGGACAGAAGAACATAAGTATAAAGTGTCCGATAATTGAAGCAATCGCGCAAATGAATACTCGCGCAAACGAGCCTCGCTCAACTGAAAATCGCTCCAAAAATCCTCGCGCAATCGAAAATCGCTCTATCTCAACTCGCGCAAATGATAGACCGCCGTCTGTTTTGATGACAACCCCTTTAATGCAGCACCATCTAGTGAATGCATGACGTAACCCTATCGTTAACTGTAGCGTCTTGTATGCGTAAAAAGTTTAAAACATGCCATTCAAGATGCGCCTTATAGTGGAAAAATAGGGTAATTATTATACTTGGGTATGATGTTCCATGGAAGGTAGATTTGACACCCATTTGCTAAAAGAAGACGTGTGGAGGACAAGGTGACACTTGTTTTGTAACCTCATGTTGTCGGATAAATGAAAGAGATCCTCGTCCGTGGATTTGGGCCCACAATAAACTAACATTGGAACCAGATGTACCAAATAACTTTAAGATATATACAGTCTTTCATTGACTTTAATATATGATTTTAAACAAAAAGTCTTCTCTATGTAGTCGAAAAAATAATTTTATTTTTTCCTAATTGGTTTGATAGAACTACCGACTATATATATATACGATATATATATATATATATATATATATATATATATAAGCATTATAGCATTAAGTTAGTCTATCAAACTAGGATCTTATCAATGAGGTTGGACCAAAAATGACCATACCTTCTCGGGATTCACCCCAACATTGAGAGTTGAACACGCTTCAACACACGAGTCTATTGCCTGCCTTACATGGCTATGTACTCCCTTATAATTCTAAATATTATCGACATTGCAACTACATAATGTGGGGTCCAGTAAGAATCAAAGTTTAAATGGATTTTTGGGAAAATGAGTTACATTATTATAATATAGTTTGTAAAATTATCCTACGTTTTTATAAATAAATCTTTTGATTAGTTGAATACAGGCTTCGATAATTGTAATTACACTATGTAACAGGATTTGCCCCTGGGCTGAAATTTCTAAATTGAGTCGTGCAAAGTAAGAATAACACCAAATTTCGATATCTGGCATGAAAGTAAAGAAAAGATCAATTTAGTAGGACGAACTACACTACGTAACAAAAATTAAGGTCTTTGTTCGCTTCGTCCTACTAAATTGATCTTTCTTTACTTTCATGCCAGATATCGAAATTATAAAAAACTGTTCTGAAATGTATGGACATATACCAAAAATATATTACATATTGATTATAGTCAATAGACGCGAAACAAAAAAATATAGCCGCTTAATAGAACACTAAAATATGGTCAACTTTTTGAAATATAAAGCCGATTATTTCGAATTGTACGAAAGATATAAATTATAAAAACTGATTTGAAATGCAGAGATATAGTAGAAAAATAATATCACTGACATTTGGTGGTTATTCTTACTTTGGCACGAAGATAACTGGGCCTGAACCATTAGAAATGATGAAAATCTTGATTTCAAAAAAGGCCATAAAGTCCAAACTTTTTCGGACGATATTTGAGTGGCATTTTTGGAATCTACGTAAAATTGGGACTCAATTTAGAAATTTCAGCCCAGGGGCAAACAAAGACCTTAATTTTGTTACATTGTGTTATATATTATAATTGACAATTGCTAAGGAAATGGCTATGAAAAAAGGGGCTATCTTTCAGGGATCATATCGGAGCCATGCGGATAAATAATAAACAAGTTTAATGGAGTATAAATCATTCTAATTTATCGACATAAAAATAATAATGACATTCATGGGTAAAAACGTGCGCAACTTGTCTTAAAATGCTTCTGAAATATTTGTTCGTCATTTTATTGAAGTAAAAACATAAAAACGCATTTTCTCATTTCAACTATTTTCATTTAGAATTGCTTTCTTGCAGAATCACCTCATATGTACGTGTATGGTCATCTTGAAGGGGTTGCTAATGACAAACTTAATGAATGAGTTCAAATATCTACAATGTCTTTTGACCCAAATAAGAAAGTACTTATCACATGTAATCAAGTTGTTTATGTTTTCACACTATATATCATCTGTAATAGGAAACGTCAGTTATCATTATTTTGAGGAAATCAGTGTAATTATCTAAAATTATAATTAAGGTGAAGAATAGTTTATGTTCTACTCTGTTATTTTGTCCTTTTTATATTCAAACATTTTTTTAATAAATGAACACAAAATGAATTGCAAAAAAATATCTATTGACGAATGGATGTCTGAAATATGGCAATTTGAAACTGTGATATCCAAGCTAAAGTGTGATTTGATCATTGTTTTCATATTTTAGCCATTATTATTTTAAAATTCTCTTTGTATTTATATGTAGTAGTTCTTAAGTAAAAAAAATACATATTGTAGGAACATATTTTCAATAAATACCTCCTTTTTCCATTTGATAAAATAAATTAAACTCTAAGGAAAAAAGTTGATGAAAAATGTCTAATTTAGGAAATTCATATCATTCAGTCAGATTTATTCATTTTTAGCGTTTTTAGATAAAGACAACTCTGATAGGAATTACTTTAGATTTTATAGGGAAACTAAATATTTGATATAATATTTTGATAGGTATTATGTAACAGTTTGCTCTACGTGTGGGTTTTTTCTTTCACTGTTATAAAGTTTTAGGTATCTTTGCTATGACTTTAAACGAAATTTTCTTTTAATCTTTAATTTTTCTGAATGAAAAAGTGATTTAAAAATTAGGGGACTCGTTCAATAATTTACATAATCGAAACCATTTTTTAATCCCAGACCAATTTATCTATACTCCAAATTTAAACAAAGAAACTTTTAACAATGAACCGATATGCAACTCAATTTTATTTTATATTTTTTCGGTTGGCACCTTGTTTTTTCAGTATTTCTAACATGTTTTTCTATTGAAAAAGTGTCTGCTTAAAAAAAGAAAAAGTTTTTGAACTTTGGAGATTAAAATATCGAAATCTGTCTTATATAGTTTATTCATATTGCATGAATATATGCATCCTGAGAAATATAATCTCTTTTGGGACCGATGTCAATACAGTAGAAGGCCCATTTATTGTCCTCCAATATATTAATGCCGGTAGTAAATATATATTAGGAAAAAATGGCCAGGATGAAGCCAATATTGAGGCGGACTATCAATACAAAATATTATCTGCCTCCAAAAATTGTTCAATACCATGTAAATATTTTACAATTGCAATTATAGCATTCATTTTAAAATGAATCATTTTGTTATTACTTATTTCTCTCTCGAAAAAGTCAAGACTCCATCATCGATTTATTTAGGTCTAACTGTACAAATAAGTTTTTGTATCAAAACCTGAAACCCCTGAAGAACTGGAAGAAATAACCATAAAGGAGGGCATTTTAACAGTATATGACCTGAGCAGGAAGGGCTTTTTTGATGACGAGAGGTTTAGATTTCCTCTCTCCAGATCGGCCATTAAACTTATTTGCACAAAGTTGGTGCCAAATCTACATTTTGATCCTACCGAATGTCGGTACATTTGTCCTAAGTTTATGCCCCTTTGGACCTGCTTGAAGATTGGGAACAGAGGATCCTAGATTCTATATCTAAAATATCAGATGAGAGGAAATTCACCGCCCAGTCCCCCATGTAAAGATTGTGGAGTTCTATACAACTCAATACTTCATACCTTTGTGGACTGTCCCATGATTAATATGTAAAAAAGTTTATTGCTCTAAATGTAAAAGGCATGGAAGACATCAAGGCATCTAAATACTGCAAAGCCACAGTACTCTTTGGTCTTGGAAAAGAGGATCTCTCCGAAAGAGCGAAAGCCATAAATTGTACCCTCTTCGGGGCAAAAGGATAATTGCCCACAGATGAACTACAGATAGTCCGATTAATCCATCTGAATTAAGGCCAATTCTGATATCTGCAGCAGCTCGGTACGTAGCTTTAGACTTAAAATTCTCTCTGCCTATGACACTTCATGTACATTAGCGGCATGTGTGATTAAATACTATCCCGGAATCTCACATTCTCTTCAAGTAATCTACAGAAGACTTTTAAAATATTTTGATAAACGCCTCTAACTGTTTTTACTTTTATGTATGTGGTCCTTTAATTGTATTTAATTATGTTTGTTCAGCATCGATTCTAAAATTTGAAGCTAAAATGCTTATTTATGGGATTTTTACTATGCATAATCATCGATTTTTATATATAAACTTTATTTATGTATATTTTCTGAACTATAAAAAAAGTCATGGAATTCATTTAATTTACTATTGGCTCTGAACATTGCTGAGATAAAGATGAATTTATAATTATGATCACTATTTGCTAAAGGACAGAAACAAACACTTTAAAATAATAAGAAGAAACGAACACATTGACAAAAATGTTAAAATACAATGCAATCAATCAGTTTTGAAAGAAAATAACCAAAATAAAAATTCTTTAAATAATTTCTCAAACTATAAAAACAAATTAAAAAAGGCACAAAAGAAATATGTACTCTTGTTTGAGCTTTTTATGGAGAATATTTGATGGAATCTCTTGGAGGCAATTATATCAATAATTCACAAGACCTAAAAATGCTCTAGATCAATATATCAGCTTGGAAGAAATCGAGAAGTATATTTTATCTTACAGTAAAAAAAAAAATCTCCAGGGCCGGATGGATTTCCGATGGAATTTTATCAAAAGTTTTATGCTCTTTTATCTCCCATTTTACAATCCACATATAAAGAATCAATTCAAAATGGATGCTTTGACGACCATATTAATCAAGGAAGTCTTACACTGATTCCTAAGAACGGCAAAGACCCACGCTACATACAAAATCTCAGACCATTAACAATGCTAAATGTCTTTTATAAAATTTACAGTGGAATTTTAGCCAAACGTTTAAAGAATATTTTACCGTCAATTTTACATAAAGCACAAAAGGGTTTCATACAAGGAAGGCATATGGAAGAAGTCACTCGTAAAATTATGGATACTTTATCTGAAGCAAATCAGCGTAGTGACAATATTGCAATGATGACTATCGACTTCCAGAAAGCCTTTGATTCAATTTCTCATCAATATATTTTAAACTGTTTATTTGATTATGGTTTTAGCCAACATTTTATTCAGATGATTGCTATATGTTTACGCAATGCTTTCACAAAATTAAAATGTGAAAATAACACTTTCAATATTGGAAGAGGTTGCCGTCAAGGAGACCCTCTGGCTCCCAGTCTTTTTATAATTTCGATCGATAAATTAATTAGAGAAATTGATATCTCTCCCAACATAAAAGGCAAACGTAGCGGGGAACTGGACGAAAAGATTGAGGTTTTTGCAGACGACATGACGGTCCTTTTGGGAGGAACACAAAATGTGATCAAGAAATCAGTAAATGAAGTTATTGACATCATCAACTCAAAGTCAAAAACATCGGGCTTGCAGATTAATATCGAAAAAACCAATATTATAACAAATGTACAAAAAGAACTTCACATAAAAAATATAGAAATTGTAAATGAGGTCAAGGTACTTGGTGTTACAATATCCATGGGACTTTTATACATAAATATCAACAAAAATGAAATTTTAGAAAAAGTTAGGACTTTCTCAAGTAGATATGAAATATTTAGTGCAAATATTTTAGGTCGAATTCAAATATGGAACTCTTTGATTTTACCAAAAGTAATTCATATCCTTAGGGTGACTCCCTTTTGTGAAGATTTATGTATTTTAATTGACAAATTGTGCCACGATTTCATTAATAAATATGAGAAAAGTAAAAATATAACTTGGGACCGCATAAACTCTCCGAAGAACATAGGAGGACTGGGCTTAATAAATTTTAGAATCTTCTGGAAAACACTCTTATTTTCATGGTTTAGGAGAATTTTAAAAAGTGAATCCCCCTGCTTCAAATTTGTGAACTATAAAATGAAAATTATTGAAGGCATATCATTTCAAGAGATAAGAGGAAAAGGTCCCAACAAAATTTTGAAAACACTTATTTCAATAAATACCTTTTGGAAGAGTATAGGAAAAATAAGTAAATAAATACTTTACAAAATTTTACCCTCAATGTGTTGGCAGGAGCCAACGAAGCAAAATTTTAGACTATATTTTTTAAATGGCACTTCCTTAAAAGAAAAAATTAATTTTATTGGTGAAATTTTTAACGAAAATAAGAATTTATCCTTCAACGAAATTTTGGAAGAAAGGACATTATTGAAAAATATAAATTATAGAAAACGAGAAATCGGTCCTCCCGATTGTCTTTTTAACTTTATCTCTTTTTTAAATAATAATATATAAAACATTAATAATAGATTCTAAAATTAAATCTAAATATATATCCCAAATCAAAAGACGGGGAGAGAAGTACAAAGAAAAGGCTTCCGTCACAAAAATACTAAAATGTCTGGCGAATCAAAAATTTAATTTTTCAATGTATTGGTTTAAATATAAAATAATAACCAATATTTTAACAATAGGCAGCATACACGGCAGAACTGCAGAAGAAAGACTGTGTTTCTTTTGTAAAAACCATAGGGAAACACTCGACCATTTTTTGTCTGAATGTATGGCAACAAGGGATATTCGAAATACTGTATCGATTAAAGTATATACAGAATATGGTGTATTGCTAAGGCCTCAAAACTTTGCTTTTATATATGTAGGTCCACACGAAGAGGATATAAATTTTATATAACAAAAGTTCAATATGTTTTGTACAAATTAAAGTGCACGCAAACACCCTTACCGTCCCATTTGGAAAACTTTATCAACAAATTAATTGATAAGCCCTCCCATATTTTGTAAAACATATCTTTAAATTAAAATTGAAGGTGTGGTGTATAGTGCTTTATTTTGAATGTTATCATGTTCAGCTATATAACTATTTTGTTTGTGCTTTTATCATGTTCCCCAGCTTTTTTTGTAAAACTGTTGTGTAAATACGAATAAAATAGATTGTTTTTTCTGTATCTTGGTACAAAAAAAAAAAACAAAAATAATTCACAAGACCCATAATGATGTCTTTTTATCCGTTTCTTAGACCTCACAAATAAATTTGAAGGAAGCATTTGAGGATGATAACTGCTTGTTTAGTATTCCGTTGCAATATCCGTAGTACTTTATGTTGAGATAAATGGTTGAAGAGAAAACGGTTTGTTGTCATAGATTTCACGAAATACGGATGATACTTCTTCCTTCCAATAGAGATTTAGACATCGCCCTGTGCTTGATCAACGCCCGTGTATTTCTACCTCAAAAGTTAGTTTCACCAAGTTAATATTTAATGAAGAGGACATTGACAAATTCTTAGCTGCACTAGGGATAATCGGAATCTTTCATCGTTGAAAAAAATCGATTTTTTAATCAGTAATTTAGATTTGGCTATCATTCCTAAAAATTAAAGGCTACTTAAGTTTCTTATATAAGCTTTTTCTATAGGCTTTGTTTTAAAATGTCTAATACTGAGCCCCTATTAAATCTTTTATCTTTATCATACGCTATGCAGTTTCTACTAACATTTCATCCACGAAATTGTTTGACAAATTCTTGTACATCATGAGATATTTGTGTAGAGAAGTGTTATGGTTACCGGATATCCAAGTAGATATTAAAACACACTCTTCTACCATCCTTCCTCCTCTTTGATCACTTTTTTTTCGAACATAATTTGAACCATTTTCTCTTTTAATCGTATAAATAACATCCAAGAAATGCCATAAATATTTTTATTTCATTTTATTTATGCAAAATATTATACAAAAATAATAATGCAACAAAACCGTTCAAAGAATTATACATACTTGAATCTTATAAAACCAACACCACATCCAAAAACGTATATAAACTCTAAGACGCAAAATATGAGTTTTGCAGATAATTGGAATAAAAAACTGTCATAGACAGCACTTCTAATAATTTGAGAAAATAATACTTTTTGATTAGGGACATATCCCCGTTTTATCATGTTTTTTCTTGAGAGAGAGAGAGAGAGATCTTTATAATGAATGAAATAATGTAGCTATAATTATAACAAGAATTGAGTGATGCTTTTCTTAACATCAATGCCACATATGTTTTTTTTACTTCATTTCGTAATACTTAATTTTTTTCTAAGGAACTTTTATAATTATGATCATTATTCTACTTATTTAAAGCATTTAAAGGCCCAACAGCTTGGTCTGAGTTCGAGGAAATTTTAAGAGGGGGGGACTATTAGGGGTTCAACGATTTCTTCGTGCGTGGGGTATGCGGGACTCATAGAGATAGCTTAAGCTGTCAGAGGAAGCAGTGAATCCACTCTCAGAGCTACCGAATCCAGGAACAAGGACTTCCTTTGCTAGAAGCGCCCTCTTGCGCTTCCACAAAAAGGTCCAAACCAGAAGGAGGCAAAGTTGGACGATGATGAAAACAATGGCACCAGCAATGAGGCTAGCCTCTTCGAAACAAGTAGATGCCCCAGAGGGAAGCTTGGATAGGATCTCTTCTGAGGGGAAGAAATCATCCTCAAGGAAACGGAGATTGTTTTTGCTGCGAGGAGATACATCCATGGACTTGTTCTCTGACTTCTTTGAGGACTTTCCATACCGATCCACGATTCTAAAAAGAAAAACATGTATATATAGCTTTAACAAATTAGGTTATGCTTACCTTAAACTTTCAACTACAAGGACCTCTTGAGGGTCGACAGTTCGCTTGATTCGCTTGGAGATCAAGGGATTTTCTACTATAGATACATCTCGTCGCCTCCGTCTTTTTCCAAAGGAGTCAACTGTGAGGGATTGTCCAGTGTAATCAATGATGTCGCACTGAACTGGAGGACAGACCGGGATACAAGGGGTCACCATGGCTCTGAATTGAACCATGTCACTGGTAGGGAATCGGAAGGCGTCAAACAAGCTGAGTAGAGTTTTCTCTCCAAGATCAGATTGTCGCACTTCAGACATGATTGATGTGTCCACAGGCAGCCTCGAGAGTCGATAAGCTCTAGTTCATTCGTGGTAGCTCCGTCCAGGGCGACAAGATCACGGATGAAAATCTCATAGGGTGATTCAGGATCGATAACTTCGAAAATGAGAGAGAGGGGATCCCCGACGACAGCTGTCTTCGTATTTTGACCTCTTTGATCCGCAACCTTAAATTAAATCATTGATATGTTAATAAAACATTAAAAGATTGTTCCATTTCAAATTTACCCGCATGACAACATTGGGACTTTCAACAACAGATTCTTCATAAAGAGCAGGAGATATTTCTCCGGTAATGGTCATGTCCACCGCATTGGCAACAGACTTGTTAGTTAAATCGTATTGGCAGCTAAGGTTCAGACCAAGGTCAGAGCTTGTAACGATGCGATCGTGGTGTTGAATGATGACTTCGTTGGAATAGGATCCAGGCCCTTCCTTGATCACTCCACACTCCAAGTCGTTGTAGGCCATGGTGATGGTGAAATTCAGGCTACTTGTGATGTCTTCAACGCAAGTCGTGGGGCTCCCCTTGGCGTAAATCTTTCCGTTGAATACCGTGGAGGTCACGACTCGGGCAGTCATGTCGGATGAATGGCAGTTTATGCTTACGTCATAGCATGCATCTAGTTCGTAGGTGGTTGCCTCCTCAATGGCCAAGTAGGGTTCTTCAATTGTGTTAGTGAGTAGGCGCTGTGATGTGAGAGTCGGCAGACGTTGTCCCCGGTGTCGTTGAAGTCAAAGGAGTGGCAGCGGAAGGGGGCGTTGTTGCATAGATCCTGGCAGTCTTCCTTGGATGCGATGGCCTGGTATACGGAGTCGACGGTCTTGAGAATCTTACCCTTGGTTTTATCGTAGACGCAGAGTTTCTTTGGATCTGAGACGCAGTTGATCTCAAGGTAATCCGTTGAATCTGTGGGGCGGAAGCCAGGGGTTCCAGCCTGTGAATGACGGTCTCGGGAAGATAGGGCGCATGTCTTAGCAGGTTCATTGTAATTTGCAGATCTGTAGAATACGTTCAAAAGATGAGTTAATACTAAATATATATAAGCATTGTATGGATTAAAAATGGGCCTACTTAAGAAAATTAATAATGATTATATTTAATACATATATTTAAAAAAAGTATTTTATTAAACTAAAAAATGTCCCTAAACTTTCACTTTAAATTTTTATTTATTTTTATAATAATATTGCATAAGTTATGATAAAAGGATTCCCGAAGAAATTAAATTATCACAAGTGTAAAAACAATACCAATGAAAAAACTTATTATGCAACAAACTTGCTTTTTATATAAGATATGTGAAATAAAATATTAAATTTAATTCTAAAAACATGGAAAATTTGGTTTGAAAACAATGCTTAAGTAATAAAAATATCTTTGAAAATCATATCAAGATATATCATGCATTTGAGCAGACTCTAATTATTTCCATTCATTCAATTTGCATATTAATTCTCAAAAACCACAAACGACTGACTAATAACAACTATGAAGAGACAAAAACTTTTTCGTAAGTATTTTTAGCCTTTTACATCTTAATATGTGTTATTAAATATATATATATATATATTTGTATACAGTCTATAGACACAAATGAGGCATAGAATAATATTTTGGGTTTGTGGCATTTTATATTTACTTACAACAATGTATTAAGTTTATATATTAAGTATCTTCAGGAAAAATTATTTATTTTTTAAATTCATATCTTAGTAGTATTATTTTTGACGCTATCGGGGACTAAAAATAAGTCCAATTTCAAGTAATAGATTAGGAACATTTGTAATACAATAGATGCTATACATATTTGTGAAGTTCACTCATATGAGGCTGCATTGATTTTAATATTGCCGTAAAGTCAAGTTTAATATTTTCAATATTTTATAATTTGAGTTCTTTTCTTTTCAACAATTTTCATTACCTTTTCTTCCTATTAATGCTATCAATATAAATATGTATCTATTCGTGTTGTTTTTCAAAGTGAACAAGAGCGTCATACTTATATGTTTGTAACCCAACATTAAAAAATATAACTAAAAAATTTGTGACAGGTTATAAAGTTAATTGATATTCCCAGACAAAAAAAACTTACTTAAGGACAAAAAGCCTTCATCCCCGAACACTCAGTAAACTTCAACAATACATGCCTTCAAATCCCCCTTCAGTCCTTTATATACATCAAATTAAAAACACTTAAAAGCCTGCCTTCAAATCTCATCAACGTTATTACTCATTCTCCATCTAAACGTTTTTGTTGTTCTTGCTTATAAGGTGTTGTGTTACATATAGGAAGTGTTTAGGGATCATTAAACAGGGAAGAGTCCTCAAGGAAGTTACTTTTTTTAACTTTTAAACAAAAAAGTAGAAACCACAAGTTCTTTCCATTAAAACACATAACACCTTTTTATGTCTTCTTCTCATCAATAACCGATAGGGTTCCATACATGCGTTGATGTTACATATTATGAAAACAATAATAACACATATGAAGAGAAAATAAAAATAATAATACTTTGACCAATAAGTTCAGTGACACCCTCTTTGACAATCAGCTGTGCCTTACTTCCTATCTCTTCCCTCTTCCGTTGCTTCCCTGCTTATGTAAGAGAAGAAAGTACCGTTGCTTGGTTTACTATATTATTTTATACACACGGAAGGGAAAGGAAAATCTTTGCATTGTAAGTAGAGTATGTTTTAAATACATATACATGATATATATTGGTATAACTACAATTTTTACCTACAACATTTTTTCTTCGTCTCTTCTTTCCTTCTAGAGACTTCAAGCAGAAAAAAAGAAAAAGAGGTAGAGGAAATTATTTTGAATGTTTGACATTTGTTGTTCTTGGTTGTGTGGAAAAGAAGCAATTATCTCTCATATACATTTTAAAACAATCCAATGTAAAAGAGCAGTGTTTGTTTTCCTAGGTCCAATTAAGGAGTAACTGTATAGGGGGATCTTTGTGCTTTTATTTTGTTTTAAAAATCAAAATCATATTTTTATAGTTTAAAAAATCATGTATGTTGATCAAACTTGCTTATTGTATGCTTCATATAAGAAATAATTGGTATAATTTACACTCTATTTAGATTAAAGAAGTAATTTTAATAAGTACTTTAACCAAACAATTGCATAGTTTTAAGTGTAGTTTAATTTTTAATACTATTTCTTAATGAGTTTGTGTAAAAGTGAGTACGGGAATTAAAATTGGATTATAAGAATATAACTTTTTCACGTTATTATTCGCATAAATAATATTTTTAATTTATATTTTTCAATTATGAATAAACGTGAAGGCGTGTTCAACTCTCAATGTTGGGGGCCGTAGGTTCGAATCCCGAGAGGGGATGGCCATTTTTGGTCTACCTCATTGATAAGATCCTAGGTTCAATAGACTAATATTAATGCTATAATTAAAAAGTATATATACCAGGTAAGGATAAATTTGATATAATTAATATATATATATAAAATATACCCTTTTAGTAATTAAAAATAGTCGATGCATATTTTAAGCATTCAGATAAATTTTATCTTGGTTAATATATATATAGTAACAAGTGAAATGAACACAATACACTTTAAAGGTTAGGGTTGATTTGTAATACCTATATATTTTTAAATATTTACAAAGCACACCCCATTTTGTTCTATGGCTTGGCATTCTTCATTTCAGTATAAGAAATGGCAGTTACTTTGGCATTATATATTGGTAAGCCTGTATGCGGTCTAGTAAGTAATTGAGGAATTTATCTAAAAGTTTTGATATTTGTTATGAAAGTATGGGGAAATTTCCTATGCTATCTTAAAAGGCTTCGAGTTCAAAGTCCCAATAAGGACAATTATTTTTATTAAATGTACTACTTTTCTTCGTCCACTAAGAAACATATTATCTATCCTAAAACCATATGACTTTATTATTTTTATGTTACATTACAGGACTCATATAAATGATTTCTATTGAAGTAGTTCAATATTAGCACATTTGTTTCTCAAGATGTTGTACAAAATAAAAATGTAACTTTTTAAAAAGATATTTGACTTCCATATGACTACATGATTTGTCTGATTGTCAATGTACTGAAAAACACTGCCAAAATATTTAATAAAAATCATGCAGCCTTTGTAGATCTCGTGACCATGCAGATATTTGAACATTTTCCTACTTTCTCATAAGAATGATAGAATTGCAATGACTTGTTCTTTGGATGAGTAAAAATGATTTGTCAAATACGCTGATATTGTTTGTATTTTACCAACCAATTGTTTAGTTTGAAGTGCAGTTTATTTATAAAAAATACTATTTTTTATTGAGTTTGTGTAAACATGAGTACGGGAATTAAGATTGGTTTAAAAGGATATAACTTTTTTCCTGTTATTAGTTGCAACAAAATATTTATAATTAGTTTTTATTAATAAACTAAATGTATTTTAACATAATAATTATATTCATTATGTACACATAACTTCTTGATGGAGTAGGTTATACTTGTTTCTATTTCTTTATGGGCATAGAGGAATATCTTACAGAGAGGAACAAGGAAGCACACAAGGGTTGAAGTATGTTTAGGGTAGGAAGCGTTTTGATCATAGAAGGTCGAAATACATGACCTGAATATCACTCAAAATGTAACCAAAAGAATATGAGATCATCATACTATTTCAAAAGAGATATGAAATGTAACTATTAAGGCATTTTTAATGTCTTCTTATTTTCTTTTTAATTATGAATGAACATAATATATAAAGCGAAGAAAAAAAAATGGTTTGTAAGAATGTTCGTGCTTTAAATCATATGGAAGAAGTTGCATTTAATGTCGGACAGATGAGGTTAAAGTAATCGTGAAGTGTTGATGCATTATTGTGTTTAGTAGATTTTGTATTTTAGATACTGCGGTATATATCTTGAACCTATAATTTTTTGACATTTAAGACATATTAGACTAGTAATCTTTTAGTATATATAAATTCTAGGCATATTATGCATTTTAATTATTATAATGAAAAGAAAAGCCACTTTTTAACAAAATTATTTCTATTTGTTTAATATGTTATGTCTGTAATAGTTTGATTTATGAAGCGCTAAAACTTAAATATATTGATTTATAAATATGAACGCTTCTTGGAAATATCCCAGATCAATTCCTTTCTTTATTTTTTAAATAGTCAGAAATATTTGATGAGTCTATCGAACATATATGTAAGCCCATTTAGTATATTTAAATTATGGAAAAACTGTTCCATATATTTATTAATAATTTGCCTAGGATTTATGCCTCCTTTATACAAATGGGAAAAGTATTATAAATATGAATAAACTCGGAGATATGCAAGTTTTCAGGTCCAAAAATTGTGGCAGATAATATTGAAACGAAGTGAAAGGTGATAAAATTAGTGGGATCCTTTTTATGATGCATAAAGTTGTCGCTCACAGTCTTTAGTATCTTCATTCTTTTGACATAATAATTTACAGCTTC
>CP045893.1:28726218-28752408 GCA_013387185.1 Caligus rogercresseyi | reverse complement strand
ACTTTTCTCCCGAAAATAATGGATTGCCATCTTTTCTTGGGGCCTTGTACCTCCTGACTTGTCCCAGAATTTATTTCATGTTCCCATCTTCTACATGCATAAATGTGAATCCAATGTCAATTTCCTTTTCCATCTCTACAATGATCAAGTTTTTAGAGCCAGGACAAATACAAACTCTCTGAACATTGCCCTGGTGAATTTTAAGAATCCTAAAATTGTGTCAAACTTTATAATAAAGGCTTAATGGGATATTGGATACGCTCGGGTGAGTATAAGTCAATTTTAATACATGGTTTATTTGCTCTCGTCTCCACTTTTCAATGCAGTAAGTAATTGCAGGAAAAAGAATTTCCATCTTTTAGAATAGTTCAAACTGCTATCATTGAATATCATTTTTGTATGTGCTTCGTTCATTCGGTCCTCCGTAAGTTGGCATTATCCTGTTGACCAATCCTTTTCTTTTTTTTTTGCCCACCCTCCTCTGTTAAGTTCATTCCATCTTGCTTTTCTCCTCCTCACCTCGTTTTCCAGTTGTAAATTTTCCCTCTTCCTTAGCTTTCACAACGACCGGCTAGTTACTTAGTTCATAATGAAGCTCTTGATCCTGTGATCCGGAGGTCTCTCATGCGTTATGCACTAGTGCTGTGTCGGTCCCAATTTATTCGGTCCGGTCCAGTCTTAGGACCGTCGGTCCTTGGGGACGGGTCCTTGAAAACCGTCAGTCCTTGGGATCGGTCCTTGACCGTCGGTCCTTGAGATTGTCTTTTGTCAGTCCTTTATTTTTTCATAAATGTTGAAAGAGTATTTTTTAAAGACTTTATTTGCTTAGAGAAGTTATATATAAAATACATAAATAAACATTATAGTTTAAAATTAAAACTCTAAACATAAGTCAAACAACGGTTAAAAAACAATCATTAAATAAAAAACACGTTAAATTACAACAGATTAAAAGAAACGCAGTAACAAAAGAAATTTAAAAAAGAGTATATAGAAGTAACATTGGTTCATTGGTAAAACTTTATTAATTCTCCGGCGTAAGTCCATTGGGTCTCCGAAGCACAGGGAATCTTCATTGCTAACAGGGAATGACGTGCGGAGGTAGATATTAAAATAGCTCTGATGGAGTGTTGATCCAGGGGATGAGAAGTAGCCAGTCGTTCCGCTAAAAGACTTCGGATACTTGACAAAGCATATTCAATGGCTTGTGTCTTTGGATTGTTGGAGCGTTTACAGCTTGCTCCGAATAAAAGAATCGGTGTAATATACTTTTCTGTTATACCTCTAAGATTTAGTTTTATAAATTGTCTTAAAATGTTGAGGGCAGGACAGAGAGCAAAAGCATGATACACGGAGTTATACAGCTTTCCACAATCCTTGCAGGGCGAATTAAAATATAAACATCCAGAAGAAATTTGAAACTGAGCCGTAAATCGTTTTCCATGCTTCACTTTTGTGATAGAAGATAGCAGTTTCCTTTTCCATGAGATCGGTAATTGCAAATCTTTTAAAATTTGTTCACAATTATATCTGCATCTTCTTTGAAATTTCCATTGTATGATATTCTTGCAAGCCAAGGAATTGGCATTAAATGTATAGATGCTGCATTTTTAATTTAAAAGAGAACTTTCCGCAGTTAAAAATGGACTTTTGTTTTATGTCATGAATAGATAAAATGCCAGAAGAGAATGCTTCCAATTCTAATTTTTGGGGGTCCTTAAGATTTTTAAAGAAAAACTTTTTTTAAAGATTTTCCCTGATAATATCTATCGTTGAAGACGAATAAAAAGATGCCTCTCCTTCCACAGTATTCTCTGGGCAGCAGCGAGGGAATAAGAAAACGAACTTATCCTACCATTCATGAAGTCGGTGCCTACCAAAAGCCATGTATATGAAGGTGTTGAAGAGAAGTAATTCCGCCATTCCTTATCTGGATACCTCGATAAGTCGATATAATTTTTTTGGTAGATCTTGGGTATGACCACCGAAAGACTGGTCAGTCCACCCCCATTAAATTCTTAGGTCTTTTCAGTGAAGGAACGTAACTTGAATGAAAAAGTTTGGGAAGCCATATTTTTTCTTCCTCAATAGCTCTCTCTGCAAGCCACGGAATGGCTGTAGCCTTATATAATGTTGCTGGTACGACCTTGAAGTTATAAAGGTCAATCCTTTGTTGAAGATTAAGATTCCTCCATCTTCTAATATTATTATGTATGAAGGATTGAAGAGACGACCAATTACATAGAGAGGCCCCATACCTATCCCACGTGACTCCCAAGATTTCAACTTTGTCAGCAACTGATAATGATGCTACCCGAACATCGTGAGATGGATTCCATTTTCCAATGGGAAGAATGGTGGTTTTTTTAGAGTTAATTTTCAACCCCGATCTTTTTTCATATTTACTAAAATGGTTCATTAAAACTTCTATACGCTTTGTCAACTGCGCTTCTGTGTTGGCCTGAATGAACAGAGTTATATCATCGGCATACATATCGATGACATGCTTCGAAGATCCAAAATCCACACCAAAACCGCTAAATTTCCTCTTCACAGAATCGCTAAGATCCTTTAGCCCAGCGGCAAATAAAAGAGGCGCAGCAGGGCATCCTTGACGGCAACTCCTGCCCAAAGTAATACTCCGACTGTTCAGATTGCCCATTGACACAACAGAAGTACTGTTATAAAGAGAGCTCTTATGGGATTAAATATCTTTTAGGGAGGAGTCTCCTCACTGTCCTCATGACATGTTCATGTGAGATAGAGTCGAACGCTTTAGAAAAATCGACAGCTATAATTGCACCATAATATCCTTTTCTACGCGACGATTCTATTGAGGTTTCAATATTCTTTGAAATGTCAGAGATATGTCTCCCCCTTAAGAAACCTTTTTGTTCAGCACCCATTTAAGATTTAAAATAGGTTCGATTTCATGTGCGATTATGCCAGACAATATGCGATAACTTTCATTGAGCACAGTGATGGGCCTCCAATTGTTGATATCTGTAGAGCATCCTTTTTTTGGAATCAGAGCAATTCTTCCTTTAGTGACATGTTTAGGAAGTCTTCCGTGCAATTCCATTTCGTTTCCGAGTTTTACAAGATAGGGCGTAACTTCATTGACACATTGCGTAAAAATTTCCCTCCCAAACCGTCAGGACCACTCGCTTTGTCATCTTTAAAGAATTTCTTTATATGGTGGGATATTTTCTCTTCTGAAAAAATTTGACGTTTACCACGCCTTGGGCGAGGAAAATTTGTTCTTTCGTTTCCAAAGATTTGTTGAAAACGTTTTTGAAAACTCTCTAGTATTCTTCGAGGGTCCGTAATTTCTTGACCATTTTCATTGATTTTTGATATGGATGTAGTAGAAAAGGTTTCCTTTTGAAAAAGTTTTTTTAACCTAATATTTGCACTTTTTTCCAGTTCAACCTTGCTTTTGAACTCCATTTCCTTGATTTCAGAGAGTCGAAATAAGTGAACGGTGTCTGAAGTGATTGAACGAATAAATTGCGAACCATTGTTTAAAATCTCTTCTACTTCTTTTTGGAGCGTTAAAGTTGCTTTGTTTCTTTGTAGAATAACATGAGACGTCAAAGTTTTTATAGTGCTTAAAAGAATAGAGTGGTTTTTCTTTGCATTAAAAGAGGGGTTAAAACGTTTAGTTAAGTAAAATTTTAGTTTCCTGATAAAAGAGTCATCTGAAACTAAAAATCTAGGGATTCTAAAACGTTTCTTAGGCTTAAAATATTGTAGGTCGATTTCTATGGCTTTGTGATCGGAGCTGGGATGGGGACGGTAAAAAGCATTCTTGAACAGGGATAAAATAGAAGGGGAAGCCAAGGCCAAATCAATGCGCGATGTTTTGTTTCCTGAACGCCAAGACACGTTATCTTCGGGATTGAATTTTTTGATGGCATCGACTAGTTCCAATTCAATGATTAACTTCGACAATATTTTTCTATTTGGGTAGGCTAATTTGCTTATGTCAGTGTTGAAGTCACCAATGACTAAATGAGGATAGATGTCATTTTACAGGTATTAATGATTGCCTGGAAAAAGGACGAACATTTCTTATTGGGGCCATAAACGTTTATGAAATAGAATCCCCCGCTTTTAGTAGGAACAAAAATCTTGTGCCATTCTGATTCACCTGAATGTTGCTTAACTATTATTGGTTCTTGAATCCTTTTAGATACTAAAGAGAGGATGCCACGGTGAATACCATCTCCCGTAAAAAAACAATGGTAGTTTTTTGGAAGACAATGTATGCAGGATTGTGAACACGTCGCTGATGTAAGAGATCTGACATCTTGTAGGCACACAATATCAGGACCAGTATTCAGTAAACTTTTTAAAAGGCAATGTCGATCTAAACGATTTCTTCCTCCTCTAGTATTTAATGACCTTATTTTCCCGATTCCCATATTAAGTTTTTGACAAGGTGTTATCGTCTGTGCAAAGAAGTCTTCTATTCTAGTTTGTCTGAAAACCGGCATAAAATGGAATGTTATACAAAAAGAGACAAAACATTACTTTTTCTTAACTTTATTTGTATTTGGTCCCTTTTGGGGAGGGCATCCAGAGATCATAGAGTTTCGTTTTGATAAAGATCCAGATCTTGATCTCGAAGGTAAAATCAGCTCCGGATTAAGATGAGTTTTCTTGTTTTTTGAGGTAGCAGTTTTTGAACTTCCTTGCGCAAGGCCCACAATTAAAGAAACTTGATCTTGTTGAAGGTGGGGTGTCTCCTTAATACCCTCCCGTGTCTCTTCGTTTGAAGGAACCGTAATGCTACAACCTTCCGATATAAGAAGTCGACTGTTGTCGTTACTTCTATATTTGATGAGGACGTTGCTTCATTTGAAAGTATATTGGTATTGCCATTTTGAGAACACACTGATTCATCTATAATTTGGGCGGTACCTTCAGAACACTGAGTCCTAGTGGTTGTAGAATCAGTATGCAAAGAGTTACTGGTTGATTCTGAAGCAACTGCTTCCTTTTCAACTTGAGAATTTTCCTCTTGCGATGAAATTAAAGGGGCCTCTTCAGTTGGGGGAACCCTTGGAACTTCGTTTAGTTCTATATCAATATTGAGCTCTCCCTCTCCGTTCCCATAATTTCCTCCGTCCAAAGCGACCTCAGAGATATCTACAGAATTTTCTGAGCTTGGCCTTATTATAAGATCGTTGTTGTTGTTTGCACCAACGATGGAAGTGGAATCAACAGGGGATTCAATGGTAACATCTAACCCTGTACCAGAGGAAGTATTTTCTTTGTCACACTTCGAGAAAGTTTTCGAAATGGCTTGTTTCAAGGCAATTGAGTAGTCATGGATACTAAGTCTGGCTTTATTGCACCCGACTTTTGTATGACCCAAACCAAAACAATTTTGACATTGGAGCTTAGCACCTTTAAATTTGAGTTTTATCAGAGATCCTTCAAAGGGAGCCAGTTGTGGAATTGTTGCCGGATCTGCAATAACTTCTACGACGTAATCCCCGTCCCTCCAAATGTCTTTATATTCTTTATACTTTGACTCAGCCATTTCATTACTTGGATTTTTTTGAGGATAATGATTAACCACTCTTCCAAATTGTGCGAACCAATTTGCCGCCTTTTCTTCATTAATTCTTTTGAACGTGTTCACCATAGTAATGGTAACCTTCTTTTTTGTTTCTAGGTTGATTTTCTCCAGTCCTTTTAATCTTAAGTTAACATTAATAAGGTTTCCAACACATTTTTAACTTCATAGGAATGAAACCTCTTCAGATCTTCAAGTCTAGTCCTAATGTCAATAGGGAACTTCGTATAAAAAGCAGCTTGATTCCATCCAAGAAAGAGTATTATTTCACAGTTTCTCAACTGCTAATATTATATATATATATATATATAACTGGGCGTTTATTCAATATCAACAAAAGTTTTTTCAGTGTACTCTTCGTCGGTCATTACTCATTAAATGTTTCTGTAAAAATAATTAATTCACAACCCTTCCGTTCAAACTACTATAGGCTATTGTTTAAGTATTGTCATAAAAATGGAATATTTATTTTTGTAATAATAACCAATATTTAATACTATATTAATAACATAAGTAAACAATGTTATATTTGTCATCAGCTCATGAGGATGTTATTTTCTCATATAAAAGATTTTTCCTTTTCATAGCATTAAGAGATGGTAACAACATGACGTAGGCTACGACGTAAAAACACATTTTTCCTTTTCTAAGGACCGACAAAAAGGACTGAACTGGACCGAATGGACTGGACCGGATTGGACTGCAGTCCTCGGTCCTTGATAAGGACCGACACAACACTATTAATGCACACATTTTCCTTCAATCAAGAAAAAAAGAAGAAGCTTAGGAAAAAAACATGAGCTTGCCCCGGTCCAAGGTATTGCTTCACTCTAAGGTATATAGAATATCAGGTATGATATATTTAAAAAATAGCACGAAAACATAATGAAAATATTCGGTCGGTAACGTCATAGTCTCTTTTATAGTCATATTTTTATATAAAAACGTCAGTCAAGAAACCTCAATCGATAATACAGAAAGTACATGAGAACGTGGGAGACTTTCATAATAACATTGATTCCATTCATTTAACCGTAATTGTTATGACTCCGTGGTGATCAATGACTTTAAGGCAGAAAAAACTCATTGAGTAAACTCAAGGGACGAACGTTTAACTATACGTTTCCTCTTCTAACCATTCTAATTAAAATATTTAATGTTTTCATCCTCCTCTTGCGAAACTAAGTGCCCATGGTAAGGCAGGACACCTTTTTATAAGATGGTCTGCAGTTGGTGGTTCTTCCCGGGGATATCACATCCCTGACCACTGAAGCATCTTTATTCCAAGCTTAAGTGTTTGTCAATGCACAATGAGCTGAATATCTCTTAAAGCTGCCATAAAAAAGTTGTCTACTATCCGACTCTCAAGCTTTATTAAATCCTTTAACGAGGAGCCTTATGGTAAAAAATGAAAATAATTTACCATAAAAGAAAAAAAAGAGAAGAGCTTGAATGTTGTAGGGCCACAATGATATAAGGGGTCATGCATATGCAGACTATCTTGCAAAATGTCTCCAAGTGTATTAATCAAAAATACATCGCAATAACCCCCAGTAACATAAACGATAATAACAATAAATGATTTCTTGGATTGATCCTCGAACTTAAAAACAATTAAAGTATGAGACAATCACGTTAAAGGAACATCATAAAAAGACAATAAAACTCCGGTGTGACAGGCTCAAGTAACTTATTCAAGCCATCTGTGGGCATGGGCCATTTATCTCTTCCCATAAAAGTAAATGGAAGAAAATGCCCCGAAAAGGAATATATTTTATCCAGATAAAATCATCCAGCAAGGAATCAAATTTATCCCCAAAAAAACTTTATGGATTTGATCAATTATATAATATTCCTTTACTCCAAACATTAAACATAAACAATTCAATTCATTTTTAAATATAATTTATTGCTACACATAATTTGACATTATACACACGTATAGACATACATATATTCAGTACGGGCACATGTAAAAAATATTTAAACTTGTGGTGCCCTCGCAATAGTTGGCGATTGGGTCTCCTACTGCAATTCGTCCTGAACGTAATGTAGGGATGGTGCATTCTTCAGCCAGCTTCCAATATCAGTACTTGTAAAGAAACTGGAAAGACTAGATATTGAATGGCCCTGAAAAGGCTGTTGATGATTGTCCTCCAAACAAAATATTTTATTTGACAATTATCTCATATTGGGATAACTTTAAGGGCAACCTATTTATATTTGGACAATTGTGAAAAAAGTGCTTCATATGTATTTGGGCTTTATTGAAGGATGTTCCTGAGCCATTGATATCTTGGCTTTATTAGATTTCCCCCTACATAATACAAATGCTAAATTTATAACTTTCCTAAACAATAAACTAATGATATGAATGTAAAAAGTTCAATTTAAAGCGATATTTGAAGTTAAATTGAACTGAAGCAAAGTTAAGAAAAATTAAATTTCACAAATTTTCATATACTACCGAAAGTATTCATTCCTTATTTTTTGGCTGTTTTTCTAACACATTATTTTTGGATCGGATTATAAATTCAGCAACAATTTTTCGGACTTTTATCAATCCATCTGTATTAAAATATCTTAAATAAAGCTTCTTTAACACATGGTTGATAGACTTTCCTTTCCTCCGACCTAAAAGAAGAAGAGTTATTTTAATACAGAGTCCAGTTCATTTTGAAGTGATTGCTCGTAATTTTTTTTATTAATCATATTTTTTGTTCATAATTTTTATGACATTTTTTTTCTTTTTCAAGTTTTAGTTTCCTCTTGCAATAAGTTTGTTCCCTCAAAAAGGTGCCCTAGAGACTTAACAACTCACAGGGGCAATTCTTTAGTGTAATTTATTAAAATTTGCAATATATATATATGTATATATATAGAGGATTCTTTTTTTACGTTTTATGGATTTAAGAGTCGGGCTAGGATTTTACTTAGTGCCTAGATATCATCTTGTGAAAGTTTGAAAAAAATCAAATAATGGGAAGTATCTCCTCAACGGACCCAAATTTATGTAGCAATTTTTTCGCCCTTCTGCAAAAATTTATGGCATTCCGTATTCGAGTTCTTTGATATTTTTTTGGACTTCTCTCGTGACTTGGGAGATGGTGTCGAATTCCTTGGAAAAATCCACAGTGATATATTGCCTCATAATGTTATCTCTTTTGAATAGCCTCAATGGAAGATTGTTTTTTTTTCTGAAGTTGTCCAAAATCGTTCGATTAAAAAAACATTTGGCAAATTTTATATTTTTCTATGTCGATGGTCATATCTCAATGACATCTGTCTATTCCATTTCAGTTTCTTGTCGGTTTAAAACGAAAAACCGTACTCAAATATCTATGTTTTTGTAAAGGGTAATATATGAACTAACTATACTCGTAATAAGTGGTGATTAGAAGAGCGGATTGTATGTAAGTATTATTCCATCACTCAAAAATAATTACTGAGAGAGAAAGCAAGATCCAAAAACAACAGATATAAACAGACACTTAAATAAATAAATAAGTACACAAGACGTAAGGTGAAAAGGTTGTTATTTATTGGAGTTCAAAGATGGAATGAATATCATTCGATAATAATAACAAAAAGTACCCACTCTGATACTCTCTGAGTAAACATATAATAGTGATATTAACCAATCAAAGTATGCGTAGTAATTTGAATGAAAGCGGTAGGTGCCGTCATTAAAAAAAACATAGCTTCATAACAATGCTAATTCGGGCATTGTTATTTCAACTCAATCTAAAATTATTTTAACTAAAATGTTTAATTATTTTTTAGCATTAACTCTTTTTATATACATTCTGTTTTTTATGCTTGTATTATTTTAGAACTGTGGAAAAAAAATCATAGATTTGCCGCAAGAAGAGGATGACGTCCAACAAAGATATTTCCTTTCACAGAATCGTGTAAAGCCAATGTGTGCATCCCAGTGTCCGGAAGAAATGGAACAGGAAGACCTAAGTTAGAAAAGAAAATTGATGACTCATAGAATAAATGGCCAAAATGCATGAGTAGGCAAGTACTGAGAGGAATACAACTAAGCATGTACCAATACTATTTTTATACATAAATTGAGTTAGCATGGGCAAAATTTATAATTTATAAATAAAAATATTTCCTGTTACCGATATTATTACAGAGGGTGAAATATATTTTTGAACCATTTTGTGATCATTTTCCTTTTCTATCTTGGGTCATTTTATTGCCCATTTATTTATAATATCGTACATCCCACTCCATTTTTATCATTGAATAATATTTATAAAAAAGTATTATTCAAATTGCTCTTGGTCCGCTGGATAATTAATGATATCAACAATGAATGTAGAAAAAGAAAGTATCATTAACTATTAAAAGGGCTATTTAAAAAAAGATCATTATTCCAGGAAGTTATTCCCTGATGATATTGTGGTATCTCATAATGTATCATTGCAAGGGTATATTGTTGTTATTATGTAAAGAAGTTGTTAATCCGAATGAATATACCATTTGTGCTACTTAAGATGATGTAGAAATAATGTAATGCTTTGTCAAAGCTGTATCATCATTCTTTTTAAAGCCTCAAAGGAAAAGAAAACGTACTGCTCCTTATAGAGCATGTTTAATACCTCGAATTGTTTATCTTTGTGATGAAGCCAATGGACACATTTTTTTTTACACATTGGACAAAATGTTAATAGTGGATCAATACGACAAGCAAATTGATCAAAAAAATATTTTATTGCCCTTCAAACGAGGGTTGTAGATAATATGCGATTCGCGTCTTATCATATCAAACAGAGAGTAAGGATATTATTGATTTAAATACAATTTGTACATGAGAAAAACTATATAAAATATATAAAAAACATCGTGGAAGATCAGAGCAGTTGTTATTAGAAGCTCAAGAAATGTAAAATAAATAAAGCTTAATAAAATGATATTTGATATTAGAATACCTCGTCTCTTACAGATATTATGTATATAGTTTGTTATTTGTAGGCATTGGATGTGATGTTTTTATTATTATATATTCCTATTATTAGCCTTATTTTCTTCAGTAGGTTTATATATAACCATGAACTGAGCCAATAAGAACCCAAGGAAGAACAATATCAATATATAAATAATTGGAAATCACAATCCTATTATATAGGATCCTTTTTCTTGAAGATGGCTGATATATTTAACAATGCCAGAAGAAAGGACACAAAAATACATAACCGATATTCCTTTTTGTAAGAACCCTGGTCCCAATATATATTCCAGGATAAATTAAATCAGGATTTCTATTTTTGATGGGTATAACAATTTGCAATCTCTTAAGAAATGATCCTTGGTCATATATCAATTGCTGAGAATAATACTGAGATAGCTAATTATACGTAAGTCTTTATTTGCCTTTTCCCCCGGTGGATCTCGTTTATAGTACTCTATAATTTTTATAATAAAAAATCGAAATATACACTATTCAGAATGATAAAGTGCTAAAAACAGTCATATTTATTGAACATACTGGATATTTTATGATAGGCAAATATTTTCTAATTGATTAAAATATATTAATATAGTTAATGCCTTGAACTTCTAACCCAATATATTATTCAATATTTTGTACCGGACAGTGATGTTCACAGTACACTTGTGAAATTTTAAACTCAAATAGTCACTAGAGGCATATATACACTCAGAGAGTGCAAACTCCGCCGTCACGGGGTCCTTATGAGCCTTCCGAGGCGGATTTTCACGACTGGGGCGGCGTAGAGGGACGGGGGAGGGTTCTCCTCGACGAAATTCCGAGAGGAAGACGCTCCCGGCACCCGATTCACAGCACAGCGACATCTATTGCAGGGTAGGCTAACTTGAAATATTTGTTAGTATTTAGCTCATTTGCATCTTAATTCTGCACTCAGAGATGCCAAAATTTAATCACTTGTTCCTTTTGGCATTTCCAACAACTCCACAAAGTTTCATTCGAATCTGTTCCGTACTTTTTGAGTTATCTGCTGACAAACAAACCAACCAACAAACCAACGCCATTGAAAACAATACCTCCTTCGGCGGAGGTAATAAACTGTCTGGCTTTGGTGTGAGGGTGTGGGCCTTTGTCAGAGAGTTCAGATAGTATTGGGAACAAGGTTTGAGTGAGGAGTATTCCGGGACAGTTTAGGGATTTCCAGCAAAGTTTTTCGCTAGGACAAGGTAGAATTGGGGGACGAATAGAACAATGGGGAAATAGTTGGCCGACTCGGGGCAGGCTTTTTTACGTCGAGGAACGCAGACTTGTTGCACTACTGCGTTTCCACTGTCTTGAATTCCCTTTTCCGTTGTTTGAGAAGGCTAAAGGGTACTTTGGTAAAAAAAAGCCAAAGTAATGGTATGTTTCCGAGTGTGAAGAAATATTCTGCACTAATATAAAATAATATCCATTATTGTTTTGGCATTTTTTTGTTCACTTTGAAAAAAATTCATCTCGAATAAAAATATTGGGGCGAAGAATGTTTATGGAGATATATTGTATTATTTGGATAAAAATAAACTTCATGCCTAAATAGGCCTTTTCTACTTGTTAAAATACGCAAGTACAATAATGCATAAACTGTACTTCGAGAATAAAATACGGAAGAAACATATTTCATTCTACTATGTCACGTCAATTTTTTTAAATAAGAGATTTGACGAAAGAGCATTGGAAAAAAATGTTACAACCGGCTCTGATTCGAAATCTTTGAGGAAAATGATTTGAAAACATCATTTTTTAACCCGGTATGGAGTATATTTGAATAAATATGAATGTCTTATTATTTCCTAATAAGTGTGAAAAATATGAGAAATTTGGGTAGTTTATGATTCTTACACAGGTTTATTCAGTTGAATTCAGAAAAAACTTAAGGAACTTACTTTAGCTCGTAAAGGACATAATGTACTTTTCAACAATTTTAACTAGTTATGTACTTACCAGAGGCCCACCTAAAAAATGAAACACTTTTGAAAAATAAACCCGAAGTGTTATTTGATTTCCGACATGTAGAAAGAAATTTCATCGGTTTTGCCTTCACAGAATTTTTCACTCTAGTTTCATACCGTCGAAAAATATATATTTTTTTTGATTTCTACTTTACATCATCAACCCACCTTGTCTTCAAGATAAAAGGATAAAACCCACAAATTAAATCCTTCATCTAATCTCGTTTTAAAATATCACCTTTATACCATCCCCATCAATCATAAGAGTGCAATAAAACATTTCGAGAGAGCGAATATTGAGTTGTATGAAAGTTTTGTTATTTACAGTTTTTATCATTGATACCTATTTAATAACTCTAGAAAAATATATGCAATCCTTGGACCTTTTAATTTCAAAAAACAATGAGTCATTGTAATACATTTTTATATTTTTTTTAGTTACAAGGAACGACACCCTTAGAAGGCTTAATATACATATTATTGGTTATTAGTTACCACCTAATTATGTGGACATCGAACAAATTATGCTCAAAACATATCTTGAGTTGATGATTATTACAATCCCTCTTTCGTGCCTCTATGCAGATGTCTTAGGTCATTATGGTATTTTTAAGGTACCATTATTGTACTTCCTAATTGAAGCTTAAAAACTCTGAAGGTAGAAACCCTGATGACATTATCCCGGTAACGACACTGCAATCAATTATTTATTTGTATGAAATATGCAGTAACATCTACTCTACATTTGATATATTTATCCAGTTCTTGGATTCCCTAAACCTTCTATTAAAGCCCAAAAGTGTTGTCATTAACTTAAGAGTTAATTAAGAGTCTTTTTAGGTAGTGACTATTTTTGTAACTATTTTGATGTTTTCTTAAGATCAATAATGTTTCTTGATATATATTAAATAATGTTATCTAAACTAAATTTTGCAGATATTTCAATTAAAGAGCACTATTATCCATGAATCTTCAAAAAAAAAGAAAAGAAATGTATAAGAAATATAAAGAGGTTTTGTGGGATATGAAAGAAAAGTTCCGTAAAAAGGGAAAACTGCATATCACTTAAATAAGGAAATTTTGTTTATACAAATTGCTGATGAATTTAATTTATTGAGGATTGCTTATTATATAAGAAAAATTCCAGATAAATTAATTAAACTAAATAGGTTATTTATCAATCACTTAGATATATATTTATGTTATTAAATATATATTTATGTTATTAATATATATTTATGTTATTAATATATATTTATGTTATTAAATGTATATTTATTTAGTGCACATTTGTATATTCAAACTTTTTTTAATATTGAAAAATTAAATAAATAGTACATGCAAATATATCAAATATAATCTATTAATTTGATCATTCCCTTTAAATAGGTTTTGTAAAAATGGGTTGAATTTTAGGCCAATTTTATACGACGAGCTATAAATACAGGAATCTACGTCCTAAATGAAAAGAAACTTTCAAAGAGAATTTTATAAAAATATGTCGTGAATTAGGAGTAATATCAAATTATTTTTTCTTAAAATATTTTTTAAACTATTACAATTTTATAAATTTATCTAAAATGATTTTTTTCCGAAATTGTCACCAATATTTCGCCATCTATTGGGAGACAGAGTATATTTTTTTGTCGTTCCGATATGAGATCAAATAAGGGATAAGTCAGTTATTAAAATAATTAGCAATTTATATATATATATATATTGTTTTAGAACCTTGGTCTTAGATGTAGTGGTGTTAAAGGATTGCATGAGATGGAAATTTACTATAAAATGTATATTAACCTACTTCTAACTGCTACCAGATAGGGTAATTGCAAAATATATTTGTATAAGGAAGGTATCTGTTACACATCAAAACTTAAATCAAAAGAATATAACATATACCATGTGCAAATATTGGATCTCTATGAAACGTTTTATTATTGATTATTTTTTGTAAACCTACGTTGTATTAAAAAGAAGCAGCCATTATTTAAAAGCATATACTCGTAATACAAATACACATTGACTTCGTGGTAAACTTCAATGTGGATCAAATACCTTTTTTATTAAGACATATTCCGCCCTAGAACTTTTATGTTGCTCAATACAGATATTCTAATTAGTAATTAATGGAGAATAGTAAAAGTCATACAAAATTCCACAAATAACGAAAGTGTTGCTATGACTCTCTCGTTAAAGCTACCTCTATCTAATATAATAATAAATTAGCTGGGTTGCATTGCTTGAGTATTTGTAGGCATGTTACACGAAATTAAAAAACAAACAACATATTTCTTAACTAATTTTGGATCCAAATGTTGAGAAATGGTCTATAGAAACGCTTTCGAGGACAATCACGGATATTTGTTGGACGGATGGGACGTAATCGTCACTTTTCGTGTCGAAAAAATCCCTCCTTTTCTCGATAAGCGGAGCATATTTTTGAGTCAACTGATTCTACTTCCTGCTGGTGTAGACTTAATAAGCCATACCTTCTCCCAATTAAATCACTAAACCCTCCCTTTTAAATTCTTGTCACGCAACTGAATAACAGCAAAGTAATTATATTACGACGTCATTTATGATTTTTTAAATATAAGTTTTCTAAAAGCTAATTCACTATAATAAAACGAGTGCTAAAAAGTAGAAATTGACTGCAAAGGGTAGTATACAGATTAAATTTGATAAGCATGTATGAAATTTGAGTAAACACTCATAAACAACCGTATAATAGTAAAGAAATCGTGTGATGATACCATTTTTTATTTTTGCATATCATTTTTTAAAAGGCTAGTTCACTATGAAAAACGTGTGCATAGTATAGTATAAAGATTAAATTTGATAAACAAGTAAGCACTGATAAACAACCGAATAATTTTATTTTTTGGAAAAAAACTATGAATCATCGAGAAATCTTCAACAGCTAACCTCAAGTTTAAATTTTAATACTTCGCAGGACAAAAAATCCAGGTGGCAGCACTTTCGTTTTATTACCTAGTATTTACAAATTATCACAGGGCAAAGACTTGGGAATATGAAGCTGGATAATGGATGTGTCGGAAGGGGACGGCGGACGCCTGAAAGTCACCTAAACTAAGGGATCATCTCTGAGGGAGAGATGGAGCGATTTTCTGTCGAAAGTGATCCCAAATAGGACTCTTGTGGAGGAAGAACCATAGAGCCTGTCTCTGAAAAAGGAGATACCAAAAGCTGCATAAATATTTGTCCGTCTTCCACTTCAGCAAATAAATGACACTGAAGAAAACTAATGTAACTTTTCAAATTAGCAGAACTGCAAAGTACCGGATGTAAATCGGTAGTTATAACAGGAAGCGTTACTTGGTGTGAAAAAGTTGAACTCTGGATGAATTTCTTCTCTCTGAGTTTGTGTTCACTCTTGAACATTGCGAGTAAAGTGATACTTAGAAATGTAATACCAACTGATTTTTTTTAGTATTATATCTTCTCTTTTTTCAACCAATCACGTTTTAAAGACACCAACTTTTCTCTATTTCTACTTTACGTAATTATATTTTTCTCCTCTTTCTGGATCATATTTTGTTTACACATGGAAATCTAGAACAAATAGAACGATAATCGTGTTCTATACTTTTACCATTTGCTGCATGAGGCTGACGTTAAACAAAGATGAAATTCCATAAAGAAAGATAGAAGGAATAAGTATATAACAAGTGTTTTATAATTTAAGTAAAATATGGAATGATTGACAACTATCAATCTTTTATATATCTAAAAATAATTTTTTTAAAGCATGAAAACATATAACAGTATAACTGTTCTTCGAAAGGAAGGGTAAAAAATATGCTTACAAGATTTTGCATTGTTTAGAACCTTTTATAACTATTTTTATCATGTATTCTTTAGACATTAATAAAACAAAAAATCTTACTACAAATCTTACAAAAGAAATCATACAATATTTGAAAAACTAGGACAAATTTGAATAGTTCGTAATCTATTATCTCACCACGCCAATTTGTGTGACAGGAGAATATAAGTACATTGAAATTAATAAAAACATATAAAAATAAAGTTCAGTCTTATAAATATTATTGTAACAATTTTTAATTTTTGCTACCAAAACTTTCTATTGGCCTTTTCAATTTTTCATATTTTACTTATCTTCAAATTTTGAGACAAAATATATGTAATAACTTAAATGTTTTAAATGTGCTGTGTTTTCATTTTATTTTATTTAATCATATTGCATGTGTTCGTTTAATATACTTTTCCCCCACATTTTCTCTGCAACGTTTCACCTATGTCTTAAGAAATGCCACTTATTATATTATTTTTTAGTTTTGACGACACTATTTGTTTTAAATGCAAATAAATTTATTTTTTTAGTCTTATGTGTGATATGAATAAACTCCCTGCTTCCTATATTTAAATATCAATGGATCTAGAGCAAGTACAGGCTAAAAAAACTCCTTCATTTTAAGGAATAAAACAGGACGTATTAGTGCAAATAAATTTGCGTACTTCCTGTATTACGAATACATCCCTCAAACTTTGTAAATATAAACGAACTATATACTATCACATCTCTTACAAAAAGGGAGAAAAAACAAATGCCTCCTTCTTGCAACATTATTATTTTATTGAAAATACAAACACTATAGCCGGATAATATTAATATTCATTAAAAATAAGCACCTTAAATATTCTGTTGTGTGTTTGACCAGGGAATACTAGAACCTTTAGGAACTCCCTCCTTTCCCCTTTCTTTTTTACGGAGGTATTTAAGCTTTGACATAAAAGAGAGGGAGTTCCATTTCCAGGTTGTTATAGTATTCCCTGGTCTGACTATATATATTATATATATATATTGCTTCTGTTTACGTTCCCCCGTCATCATGAGCAATTCCCGTGACACTATAGTGGCCTTTCATTGCGCGGGGTTGAGTAATACTGGTGTTATCAAGAAGCTCAAGGACATAAAAGTGACCTACAAGACTGTATACAACATGGTCAAACGGTACATAGAGACCTGAAAAATATTCGAGAGGCCCAGATGTGACCGATTAAAGTCTTCAAGAACCAAGGTGTGTGTAAAGAGGATTCGCGAGAAGATCAGGAGGAACCCTGCAAGAATCCTGAGAAAGATGGCCAAAGAGGAAAAGATGAGCGAGGGATCGATGAGAAATCGTGTAAAAAAGGACCTGGGGATGACTCCATATAAGAAGATAAGACTTCAACTTCTTTCTGAGGCCACAATTGAGAGAACGAGGTCGAATTCTTGTGAACAAACTGAAGTTTGGCACGCAGGGTCCAGTTGTTTACAAGGACGAAAAGCTGATCACAGACCCTAGAATGCTCAGATTTGGCCAAAAGCAGTGCTGGCATTCCTGTAAAGGTCCGTGTAGTCTTCCGGCGTCAAAAACCACAGTCTGTGATTGTCAGGGCAGAAGTTATGTCAGATGGGAAAAAGAGCCCTCTCATATTTGTACCCGAGGTGTCAACAAGGAGGTCTATCTGTCAATGTTAAATGACCAAGTGCTGTCATGGATCAAGGTTGAGTTTGGGGAAACCTTTTTCTTCTTCTTTAAGCAAGACTCTGCCCCAGCCCATGAGTCCAAACCGGCCCAATAATGGTGCAAACCGAATTTCTCAGAATTTTGGGATTTTTTTGGTCGCCTTCAAGCCCTGATCTCAACGTCATGGACTTCTCCATGTGAGCAATATTTGAGAACAAGGCTTGTGCTTCGTCCCACCGAAATTTGACAAGCTTCAAGAAGGCTCTCGAGACAAATGGAAATGTGACAAAGTCAGTGGATAAAACAGTGCGTGCAGCAGCTTGCCAACAGGTCCGTGGACGTCTTGAAGCTGTACTGCGTGAGAATGACAGACATTTTGAAAAATCGTAAAAAGTTTGTGTGGTACGACTATTAAGAAAGTTTCAACCAAGTTTTGCAAATGTTAAGTGAAAATATTGTACTTAAGGCTTCATTTCTCATTTCCTGGACTTATTACGCACCCTGTAGATCTACATTAATTATCTCATCATGGTGTCCTTATTTTCCTTCTTTGAGTATTTGAGTATGAACGACTATCTATTAGAATGAGGAATGAGGTTGCCTAAGCAAGGAATTCTTGTTCGTTTTATATATTTTGTATACCCCTTGTAAGTCACAATAAAAATATTTCCATAATACTCATTTTGAAATTATCCCAAGTTTAATCAGGAGCAACTAATACATTTCCAGTAGTTCATAACCGTTCATACACTATTTTTAATGTGATTGAAAAAATATTTTGTATACGAAATCTGCGATATTGGAAAATATGTGAAAACCTTTTTTTTTCAAATTAAAGTTTTCTGGGTTCCTTTATGAGAAATGAATCTCTAACACTAAAAACCCCTAATATTTTGGAAGTATTTTTTTGTTCATTCAATAATACCATAAATAATTGCTTCTCTTCTCAATCCACTTACCTCAAGTGCTGAAGTCAGGGAGTGTAAAGAAATCATATGCAGAGGAAAGAACGAGGAAAACATATACATTGAATGGTGCAGAGGACACAATGACATCACAGGAAATGAATTTGCAAACTACCTTGCAAAAGTGGTGCACAAAGTAGCAACCGAAAATTTGTTGGTTGCCCCAAGTTATTTCAAGAAAACAATAAGTATTATTTTTATAAACGATGGTGTGATCGATATAAGATGAAACAACACATCTTATGTTAAAAACCCAAGATCAAAGGTTGTTAAAATTCACCGTGAAGGACTGAAACCACTTATCCAAGCCTACACCGGACATGGACCATTTCTCTCCCATCTAAGTAAATGGAAAAACACAAGTGCAACCTGTGATCTTTGCAAGGAAGAACCACAGACTGCAGACCACCTGATTAACAGATGCCCTGCTCTGTCCCTCGAAAGGCATGAAATGTCTCAAGAAGAAGACGCAGACATCCAAATTCTAAATTTTTTTAAACGTAAAAAAATAAAAAATATTATTGTAATAATTTCAGTATTTAAGAAGGAATTCATTTTGCTGTTGTAACACAGATACCCCATTGTGTGGTTGTGTTCTTTACCTTAGTGTCTATTGTTTGTATGTACTATTGTAATCGGCAATAAATATCTAACTAACTAACTAATACCATAAATATTTTGGTTGTTGCTATTAAACAGAAAAACACATATATATGATAAGTTTACCAAAAAGTTAATGTTATATGTTTATTAAGATCACAAGTCATTTTCTAGGATCCGATAATGAAGCATAAATAGCTTAATTTTATCTATTTTGTTAGATAAGTTAAGAGTTAAATACTTATCCCTAAAATAAGTCAATCAATTAAGGCCTTGTATCTCTTAAAGCTAAAAACTGTTATATATATATATATATATATATATAGATATATATATATATATAATATATATTATATATATATATATATACAGGGTGTAAGATCAATCCGGCGTTTTTCTTCTCTCAACTTAAAATACACATATAATTGTTAATTTCGTTCAATTTTATTTAGTTAGACATTAAAATGCTCGTACAGATGTGTAGATTCTGCTTATTTAACCCATCCGCCTTCTGCGTCGATGATGCGCTGGATCCTGGCGCGGAAGGAGGAGCAGGCCTTGGCCACCAGGGCCCTGTCCAACTTCCGGCTTACTTCATTATGGAGTTGATCAGGACGGCCTTGGTGTTGTGAGCCAGTCGGTTGGTGTGTCACTCAAGGTAGCCCCAGAAAAAATAGTCCATAGGATTCAAATCGGGGGAGATAGGTGGCCAGTGGATCTTGGGGACGAAGTCAACCTTGAGTTTGTAGCTGTGACAACACAAATCCTCATTCACACAGGCCAACAAAGTTACCTGAGAAACGTCCACTCCTTGGCGACATCCCTGATGGACCTACTGGGGTCGTGCTTGAAGATGTCTGACACCCTCCTGATGAAGTCGGGGGGTCCTGGCTTGCGGCCCTACTGGAGGGCCTGAAGGCTCTGTCGACGACAGCACGAGGGTCCCTGGTATCCTTCAGCTACTGCCTGAGCTCAGTGACCCTTCTTCTGTAGATTCCGAGCAGCTCAGAGACCTGGGTGTTGCTGATGGTGTTGCCCTTTATACAAAGAATCTGGATAACGGCACACCTGCATTCTTCCTCGTTCCAGATTACAGGCTGTATTTTTCCATATGCGGCCATGACGATGATAAAATTCAACTGAAATTATATCTTATATATTGGCTGTCTGGTAAAAAATCAGCTGCGCGGATCGGATGATGTCATCTGTTAAGGATGTCCTGAAAACTACCGGGTTGATCTTATCACCCTGTTTATATATATATATATATATATATCTATATATATATATATATAATATATAATTATATATCTATATATATATATATACGGGTGCGGGACAGAAATTGCAACACTTACAAAAATCCATTTTGAGATTACGAGAAGCTTCGAACAAAATCTTCCGCTAATAACTTCGGTAGCAGTGTTTGTGTTTATGATGTCATGTTATTATCCTTTTCCTCTGAGAATAAGCAGAGCGATGGAACGAGACCGTAGAGTTCAAGTGTCGACGCTTCATGGCGCGGGTAAGACTCAAATTGAGATCTCCAAGCAACTGAACGTGGTAAGATCGACCATTTTCCGCCTCGAGAAGAAGCTGGACATTAACCAAGGGTCGAGGGGAAATCTGGGAGTCGTGGCAAGTACAAATTGGAACCACAATTGATTTGTGATGTGATCCAAAGGGCTCCAACCACCAGCATGAGAGCTCATGCCAAGGACCTTGTTGTTTATGAGAGTACGGTCAGGAGGGCTGTCAAGGTGTGTGGTGGCAAGTCCCTAGTGATGTTGGAGAGACCATTATTGACACCTCAAATCAAAATGACTTATCTCCAACGCTTCAAGGGTCTGATCAATGACCTGAAATCTGCACCAGCTGGAAGGATCATCATCTTCAGTGATGAAAAGACCTGGACAGTGGATCCGGTCAGAAATAAAAGAAATGACCGGTTTGTGACCTTTAAATATGTGATGAAGATCTTAGATCATTACCACTACCAAGTATCCAGCCTCAGCCTTGTCTCTGGGCTTTGTGGCATCATCAGGGGACACAATGCCATTGATGTGGTTTCCCCGAGGGTTTCGCTTGAATGCAGCCATGCACATTGAAAAGCTGCAGTACAAAAATATACGGTACATTAATGGTAAATTGTTCCGTATATTTTGCACCAAACTTTTGCCCTGGGTTCAGGCAACATTTCCAAACCAAGAAGTGGTGCTCCAACATGATGGAGCACCAATCCATACAGCAAAATCCACCCATAATTTTTTGTCAGAGAGCATCCCATTTTGGGGTAAGGAAAAGTGGCCTCCATGCAGCCCTGATATAAACCCTTTGGACTTTTCTTTTTGGCCGCATGTGCAGACCAGGCCCTGCAGAATCTGTCACCCCAATATTGAAGCAACGAAGGCCTCCGTTGATAAACACTGGGATGGCATGAACGCTCATTGCATACAGTCTGTATGTCAGACCTTAAGGTCCCGTCTGGAGGCTGTTGTTGCTGTTAAGGGCGGATATATAGAGTAAAAATTAAAATAAGAGTTATATTAACGCTTTAAATTTTTTATATTTTTCTGATCGAATCCTTTTAAGAGACACAGAGGGGTGTAAACAATATTCTTGGAAAGTGTTGCGATTTCTGTCCCGCACCCCGTATATATATATATATATATATATATATATATATATATATATATATATATATATATATATATATATATATATAATATGTAGTATTTTCTATGGCGAAAAATATATATAATTTATTTTCTTACAAATCAATTTAGAGAAGTATTTTGATTAAAATTTCACTTTTAATATGGTTATGTACATAGGGGTTAGAGATGGCTATGAGCAATTCTCCTGCAATTATGGTGATTAGTGAAGATCTGTTTCTCTTCGGTGAAAAAAAGTTGTTTTTTGATTTATAGGCAGGGAGTTCTCCAAGGGGTCATGGGATTATTAGTATTTTTTATTTTCCTGCTTAAAAAACACCGTTAAACGAAATTCATAGAAAAAGGGGAAGCTTCTCCCAGGCCTTTTGAAGAAAAAACAATAAGCATGCAGACAATTCAATGATTTCACATAAGCCATCATTCTAACGTGTTCAACAACTACAGAAATCAATTTTCGTTCCCCGTGTGTTCTCTCTGCTTAAGTACTTTCCATCCTCCTCCTCTTCTGTCTTTACTAACATTTCAAGACCACAACTCGTAGTCAAAAATGAAGGGGAAGTTTTTTTTTGCGTTGAGAGAGTCAAAAATATGTAATTACGAAATAGGTTCATTAAACCCTGGCCGTTGTTGTTGGTGTTGTTTTAAAAAGAAATAAGCTTTCCATTCATGCTGCTTAGGGATTCATTATTTGAGGGTAAAACTAATACTCAATCACAGGAAATGCATATAATATAAAAAATCACCCGGTTGTTCGACAGAGATATACAACATGAGTTATAAATACTACATTTATGATATATTAAATTAATATCATTGACCTAGAAGAAGGAAATATGCCCTCGATTAGAATTAACAATGCTTTTAAGTATACTATTTATTATTTAGAATTTTACATTTTAATGCTTTGATGCTGATACAAATTGATAATTTCAGGAAATATATATATATAATATGTGCAGTAGAGATGGAAATCCAGTAGAGTTGTTGACTCTCCTGGTAAAGATCACTATCGTATCCTCTCCTAGGAGTGACTACGATCGTGATCTATATCAGAAGAATCAACGACTCTGCTAGAAGAGATCAGGAGATTTACTTATTATAGGAGGGATGACGATTTAAATATGGAGATGGTATAACGATATTATGCAAACATTATATTGGAAGAGTTGTACATTGCTATCGAGGTAAACTGAAAATGAAAGATCTTGAATCCATTTTAGTTATATTTGTATTTTTTTATTTTTTTCTTCAGACATAACATTACAAAGAAACATATTATTATTATATTTTTTTTTAAAGATGCCACAAGCAAACTTTATTAGACCTTTACGAAAAGATTATTTTATTATAATTATGGATGTATTTTTCCTCTGATTTTTTTCTGACATATGTATTAAGAAATAATTAACAAATTATTAATATTTTTTAATTTATATTACTTTTAAGTAAAAAGTATATTTCATATATATATACTAGTTGACTTCTATTTTTGAATACCAAAATATGCTACCAATATATATTTTCCATTCTAACATGAATACTTTAAGCATCATGCCGTCATTCAATCATCACTAGGTACTTCGATATAAATATCTACATACATGAAGATGAAGCATTCTGAAATGTCTTTAAGTTAATATACCATGCGTTTATATGTAAATAGAGCAATTTCTTTCTAAAAAAGTAATTTAAAAAAAACTAACTACGGCACATACATGGAACTGAATACTTTTGTGGTGAATGGAAGAGAGCTTCATTTTTTCACTTATCATTCCAACAGTAATTATAGATAATGACATATATAGGTAGTACCAATGGATTATTTTGGAAACTCTAGGGCTTTGGGGTTGTTTGCAATGGCTCTAGTAAAAATAAAGTTGTATTTTGTAGGTAAAGAAAAAATTATATCAAGATACAAATAAGCCAGGTTTCTATGCCATTTTTCATCATATATAATTGTCAAAATTGCAACTATTATGTCATGCATTTAATGAGAATGTTTCGTTCCGATCAAATCCAATTATCATTGGATAGTTCGGTGTAACTAGTACTGAATAGTTTTACTCTGACTTATAAAAGTAATTGCTTCTTCGAGTATTGACAGTATATTACATATTTGAATTCATTTCAAAAGTAAGTTGTGAAACTAACTTTAATATCTATTTGTGATTGAGTAATTTGAAAGCTTAAGTAATTTTTATTTCAGGAATTATTCTAATTTTGTATTTTAATCATAATGCAAATGGCTCTTGAACGAAGAAGGTAAAGTTTATAACCATAATAAAAATTTAGTTTTGAAGTTTTATTTCCGTCCAGCGCACATTATTTGAATATCAAGTTTTAATATGAACCTAAGATCTGAACCTTGCTATTTAAAAAGATGATCCTATATATATTATATTATATCATGCTCAAGTATAATATATGTTGTTCTTAGGTAGACCTCTACGGTGAATACCAGATTAAGTTCTGGTATGGTGGGGCTTAATTAGTTGTAAAACAAAACATATATTTATATCACTTAACATATTTTGAATGCAATTATTTTCATAATATATCCGTGTAAAATATTCATACTACTAGTGGTATAATGATTATTTTCTTGTGTATTTAAATGCAGGTATTAAAAAAAATAATTAAACTAAAAATATAACAATACATGCATTAAAAAAAGAAAACCTACTCTATGAAAAATGTCTCTTTCGGAACATAATACTTCTAAAAAGATGGAATTTATACCTTCATGTTTTAACGTAATACACACTGCATCAACTAATAAATAGCGTTTAAAGCGAGTATTTGAGAAGATGTAAACTGCAGCTCATCTCATATTTGTTTGGTTGAAGCAAGAGCACCTGTCTTGCCATGATATATAAGCCCTACAAGCAACAAAGAAACATCAACTTATTATCATTATGACGCTGTCATCATATGTAATTAAGGAAATCAGCAGTCGTAGGATTGTTATTAGAAACTTCATAACCAAGAGACCTGTTATTAGATAACAAATCAAAATCAGAACACTGAAAATATTGTTCTCGAGTGTGGCAGAAGTTTCTTTCCAAGTACTTCCTACACACCACTCCTGATGGTCCATTAATGATGCATTAAAAATTTAATCGAGTCATTTCCATGTGCAAAAAAAAGATCTATATATCTTTATGAAGAGATACATCCGTCAATAAAGTCTTATTGAAGACGTTTTGCATCAACAGTATTATTCATAAAGTAGGCTGGGTTGCAAAATAAACGTTAGTTTTGATTTTAGACATATGAAGAGTTGGGTCTTATGAATAATTAAGAGTGGAAAATAGGGTTAACTGCTAAACATTATTGTAGCATTAAAAAATCCTAGCAAAAACAATGTTTTCCTAATATTCCAAAAATATATTCTTTTAGCTGATTAGACTAAATTGATTCAATTTAGAGTAGCGTTTCTTAAAATACAATTAATTTCATTCTCTGAAATTAATCTATGAGTTTCACACAAAATGTAATTATTAAGTTAAATAAGTTTATGTATTTTTGCATGAAAAATTAGATTTTTTTGTGTTTACTTGTCATTTTGTGACAGCTGAAGTCGAAGGCGAAAAACTTGACCATAAACTCGTTAGACTAAGACTACAAAATCGTTTTGATAAACTATATTATTTTATTTTTATGACTTAATCAAAAAGAGTTAGAAATAAAACTTATGGAATCCACTGTGCCTAATGAAAATTTTCATGTGTATATTTTCTTGGTTGATCCAACTGTAGTTCCACTCGAGCTGTCTTTTTAAGCTTTGCAACTGTGAATACAAAGATCTATGGTCGTAGTCATTAGTTTCTTGAGAAGTTATAGGATGTCTTCAGCTTTTCTTTTGAGCCTTAATGAGACCTTGTATACCATAGAGATCGTTAGTCGAGATAAAT
>CP045893.1:28678101-28726118 GCA_013387185.1 Caligus rogercresseyi | reverse complement strand
AAAGACATTTGGAGGGACGGGGATTACGTCGTTGAAGTTATTGACGATCCGGGCAAACCATTCACAACTGGCTACCTTTGAACGGATCTCTGATAAAACTCAAATTTAAAGGGGCTAAACTCCAATGTCAAGTGTTTGGTTTGGGTCTACAAAAGTCGGGTGAAATAAAGCCAGACTTAGTATCCATGAATACTCAATTGCCTTGAAAACAAGCCATTTCGAAATTTCTCGAAGTGTAACAAAGAAAATACGTCCTATGGTACAGGGTTAGATGTTATCATTGAATCCCCGTTGATTCCACTTCATCGTTGGTGCAAACAATAAAAAACGATCTTATAATAAGGCACAGCTCAGAAAATTATGTAGATATCTCTGAGGTCGCTTTGGACGGAGGAAATTATGGGAACGGAGGAGGGAGAGCTCAATATTGAATATATAACTAAACGAAGTTCCAAGGGTTCCCCAACTGAAGAGGCCCCTTTTAATTTATTTCGCAAGAGGAAAATTCTCAAGTTGAAAAGGAAGCAGTTGCTTCAGAATCAACACAGTAACTCTTTGCATATGATTCTACAACACAAGGACTCAGTGTTCTGAAGGTACCGCCCAAATTATAGATGAATCAGTGTGTTATAAAATGGCAATACCAATTATACTTTCAAATGAAGCAAAGTCCTCGTCAAATATAGAAGTAGCGACAACAGTCGACTTCTTATATCGGAAGGTTGTAGCATTACGGTTCCTTCAAACGAAGAGGAAACGGGAGGGCATTAAGGAGACACCCACCTCAGCAAGATAAAGTTTCTTTAATTTGGGCCTGCGCAAGGAAGTTCAAAAACTGCTACCTCAAAAAACAAGAAAACTCATCTTAATCCGGAGCTGATTTTACCTTCGAGATCAAGATCTGGATCTTTATCAAAACGAAACTCTATGATCTCTGGATGCCCTCCCCAAAAGGGACCAAATACAAATAAAGTTAAGAAAAAGTAATGTTTTGTCTCTTTTGTATAACATTCCATTTTTATGCCGGTTTTCAGACAAACTAGAATAGAAGACTTCTTTGCACAGACGATAACACCTTGTCAGAAACTTAATATGGGAATCAGGAACATAAGGTCGTGAAATACTAGAGGAGGAAGAAATCGTTCAGATCGACATTGCCTTTTAAAAAGTTTACTGAATACTGATCCTGATATTGTGTGCCTAAACAAGATGTCAGATCTCTTACATCAGCGACGTGTTCACATCCTGCATACATTGTCTTCCCAAAAACTACCATTGTTTTTTTTTACGGGAGATGGTATTCACCGTGGCATCCTCTCTTTAGTATCTAAAAGGATTCAAGAACCAATAATATTTAAGCAACATTCAGGTGATCAGAATGGTACAATTTTTGTTCCAACTAAAAGCGGGGGATTCTATTTCATAAACGCTTATGGCCCCAAGAAGAAATGTTCGTCCTTTTTCCAGGCAATCATTAATACCTGTAAATGACATCTATCCTCATTTAGTCATTGGTGACTTCAACACTGACATAAGCAATTAGCCTACCCAAATAGAAAATATTGTCGAGTTAATCAATGAATTGGAATGAATTATTTTTAAGTATGGTAAAAGTAGATTAATCACAATGAAGAGAGTTACCCTCCCAATAAGTATGGTGGATTAAGTATGATCGATATAGAGTCGTTTTGGAAGACAATTACATTCTCCTGGTTCAAGAAGATACTAGACCACGCACAATATGGGCTGAATTATTGAATAGTAAATTAATAGAACAATACGGGTTTTCAATAGATGAAGTGTATGGTAAAGGACCGGATAAGATTATTAATACCCTGCAGAACATGAATATTTTTTGGAAAGAATGTGCTACGATAGGGAAGGAAATTATATTTAAGATTCTTGCTCTTATGAATTGGCAAGAGCCAACTGTAGATAATGGTAGATTAACATGTCTTCAGGGTACGTCACTAAAGAGGAAATAGACTACATTGGCGAAATTTTTAATGATAACGATTGTTTTACTTTAAGCGAGATTTTAGAGAAGGAAAGTGTCAAACAACAAATTAAACTTACTCGAAGACCTATTGGACCAAGAGACTGTTTTTTTAATTTCATAAGAATTTTAACAATATGAATCTTAGAGAAGTTTTAATTCAAGAAAATGTTAAATATGTCTTTTTAAACAAGTTTGAAAGAGAAAGGAAGAATGGATTTTAAATGCACTGTAAAAGATGCATTAAGTTTTTAAAGAGTAAGCATTTGTCGTTTAAATGGTATTGGCTGAAGTATCGTTTAATTTCAAATACGTTGCCCCTTGGAAGTATTCATGGGCGATCTGAGGATGATCGATTGTGTTTTTTCTGTGAGAAACTGATCTCGAAACGTCTTCTCACTTCTTGCTGGATTGTCAGGAGCTGAAAAAAGTTTGGCTCATTGTAATAGAAGAAATTTACTTTAAATTGGGATTACACTTAAAAGTTAAAAATTTTGCTTTCATGTATATAGGTCCTTTTAATGAAGAAATAAATTTAATAGTTACCAAAATTCAATGTGTTTATATAAATTGAGAAGCACAAAGACTCCCCTCCCACACTGTTTGATGCCTATGTAAGGAATATTATAAAAGAAATTTTATGATAAAATTCCCTCCCCCCCCCCTAATTCATGTATGTTCGCTGATTGTTTTATTGAACGGTTGTGATAGTTTGTTAAGAAGTTGATTTCTTGAAATTATAGTTGTATTTTGTGTAAATGTACTATTATCGTTTTTCTTAATAAAGTTATCTCGTTGCGGAGAAAAAAAATAATAATACTTTAAGCAACATTCAGGTGAATCAGAATGGTACAAGATTTTTGTTTCCAACTAAAAGCGGGGGATTCTATTTCATAAACGCTTATGGCCCCAAGAAGAAATGTTCGTCCTTTTTCCAGGCAATCATTAATACCTGTAAAATGACATCTATCCTCATTTAGTCATTGGTGACTTCAACACTGACATAAGCAAATTAGCCTACCCAAATAGAAAAATATTGTCGAAGTTAATCAATGAATTGGAACTAGTCGATACCATCAAAAAATTCAATCCTGAAGATAACGTGTCTTGGCGTTCGGGAAACAAAACATCGCGCATTGATTTGGCCTTGGCTTCCCCTTCTATTTTATCCCTGTTCAAGAATGCTTTTTACCGTCCCCATCCCAGCTCCGATCACAAAGCCATAGAAATCGACCTACAAGATTTTAAGCCTAAGAAACGTTTTAGAATCCCTAGATTTTTAGTTTCAGATGACTCTTTTATCAGGAAACTAAAATTTTACTTAACTAAACGTTTTAACCCCTCTTTTTATGCAAAGAAAAACCACTCTATTCTTTTAAGCACTATAAAAACTTTGACGTCTCATGTTATTCTACAAAGAAACAAAGCAACTTTAACGCTCCAAAAAGAAGTAGAAGAGATTTTAAACAATGGTTCGCAATTTATTCGTTCAATCACTTCAGACACCGTTCACTTATTTCGACTCTCTGAAATCAAGGAAATGGAGTTCAAAAAGCAAGGTTGAACTGGAAAAAAGTGCAAATATTAGGTTAAAAAAACTTTTTCACAAGGAAACCTTTTCTACTACATCTATATCAAAAATCAATGAAAATGGTCAAGAAATTACGGACTCTCGAAGAATACTAGAGAGTTTTCAAAAACGTTTTCAACAAATCTTTGGAAACGAAAGAACAAATTTTCCTCGCCCAAGGCGTGGTAAACGTCAAATTTTTTCACAAGAGAAAATATCCCACCATATAAAGAAATTCTTTAAAGATGACAAAGCGAGTGGTCCTGACGGTTTGGGAGGGAAATTTTTTACGCAATGTGTCAATGAAGTTACGCCCTATCTTGTAAAACTCGGAAACGAAATGGAATTACACGGAAGACTTCCTAAACATGTCACTAAAGGAAGAATTGCTCTGATTCCAAAAAAAGGATGCTCTACAGATATCAACAATTAGAGGCCCATCACTGTGCTCAATGAAAGTTATCGCATATTGTCTGGCATAATCGCACATGAAATCGAACCTATTTTAAATCTTAAATTGGGTGCTGAACAAAAAGGTTTCTTAAGGGGGAGACATATCTCTGACATTTCAAAGAATATTGAAACCTCAATAGAATCGTCGTGTAGAAAAGGATATTATGGTGCAATTATAGCTGTCGATTTTTCTAAAGCGTTCGACTCTATCTCACATGAACATGTCATGAAGACAGTGAGGAGACTCCTCCCTAAAAGATATTTTAATCCCATAAGAGCTCTCTTTTATAACAGTACTTCTGTTGTGTCAATGGGCAATCTGAACAGTCGGAGTATTACTTTGGGCAGGAGTTGCCGTCATGGATGCCCTGCTGCGCCTCTTTTATTTGCCGCTGGGCTAAAGGATCTTAGCGATTCTGTAAAGAGTAAATTTAGCGGTTTTGGTGTGGATTTTGGATCTTCGAAGCATGTCATCGATATGTATGCCGATGATATAACTCTGTTCATTCAGGCTAACACAGAAGCGCAGTTGACAAAGCGTATAGAAGTTTTAATGAACCATTTTAGTAAATATGAAAAAAAATCGGGGTTGAAAATTAACTCTAAAAAAACCACCATTCTTCCCATTGGAAAATGGAATCCATCTCACGATGTTCGGGTAGCATCATTATCAGTTGCTGACAAAGTTGAAATCTTGGGAGTCACGTGGGATAGGTATGGGTCTCTCTATGTAATTGGTCGTCTCTTCAATCTTTCATACATATTAATATTAGAAGATGGAGGAATCTTAATCTTCAACAAAGGATTGACCTTTATAACTTCAAGGTCGTACCAGCAACATTATATAAGGCTACAGCCATTCTGTGGCTTTCAGAGAGAGCTATTGAGGAAGAAAAAATATGGCTTCCCAAACTTTTTCATTCAAGTTACGTTCCTTCACTGAAAAGACCTAAGAATTTAATGGGGGGTGTTCTGACCAGTCTTTCGGTGGTCATACCCAATATCTACCAAAAAAATTATATCGACTTATCGAGGTATCCAGATAAGGAATGGCGGAATTACTTCTCTTCAACACCTTCATATACATGGCTTTTGGTAGGCACCGACTTCATGAATGATAGGATAAGTTCGTTTTCTTATTCCCTCGCTGCTGCCCAGAGAATACTGTGGAAAGGAGAGGCATCTTTTTATTCGTCTTCAACGATAGATATTATCAGGGAAAATCTTAAAAAAAGTTTTTCTTTAAAAATCTTAAGGACCCCCAAAATTGGAATTGGAAGCATTCTCTTCTGGTATTTTATCTATTCATGACATAAAACAAAAGTCCATTTTTAACTGCGGAAAGTTCTCTTTTAAATTAAAAATGCAGCATCTATACATTTAATGCCAACTCCTTGGCTTGCAAGAATATCATACAATGGAAATTTCAAAGAAGATGCAGATATAATTGTTAACAAATTTTTAAAAGATTTGCAATTACCGATCTCATGGAAAAGGAAACTGCTATCTTCTATCACAAAAGTGAAGCATGGAAAACGATTTACAGCTCAGTTTCAAATTTCTTCTGGATGTTTATATTTTAATTCGCCCTGCAAGGATTGTGGAAAGCTGTATAACTCCGTGTATCATGCTTTTGCTCTCTGTCCTGCCCTCAACATTTTAAGACAATTTATAAAACTAAATCTTAGAGGTATAACAGAAAAGTATATTACACCGATTCTTTTATTCGGAGCAAGCTGTAAACGCTCCAACAATCCAAAGACACAAGCCATTGAATATGCTTTGTCAAGTATCCGAAGTCTTTTAGCGGAACGACTGGCTACTTCTCATCCCCTGGATCAACACTCCATCAGAGCTATTTTAATATCTACCTCCGCACGTCATTCCCTGTTAGCAATGAAGATTCCCTGTGCTTCGGAGACCCAATAGACTTACGCCGGAGAATTAATAAAGTTTTACCAATGAACCAATGTTACTTCTATATACTCTTTTTTAAATTTCTTTTGTTACTGCGTTTCTTTTAATCTGTTGTAATTTAACGTGTTTTTTTATTTTAATGATTGTTTTTTAACCGTTGTTTGACTTATGTTTAGAGTTTTACATAATTTTAAACTATAATGTTTATTTATGTATTTTTATATATAACTTCTCTAAGCAAATAAAGTCTTTAAAAATACTCTTTCAACATTTTATGAAAAATAAAGGACTGACAAAAGACAATCTCAAGGACCGACGGTCGTAAGGACCGATCCCAAGGACTGACGGTTTCAAGGACCGGTCCCAAGGACCGACGGTCCTAAGACTGGACTGGACCGGACCGAATAAATTGGGACCGACACAGCACTAGTGCATAACGCATGAGAGACCTCCGGATCAACAGGATCAAGAGCTTCATTATGAACTAAGTAACTAGCCGGTCGTTGTGAAAGCTAAGGAAGAGGGAAAATTTACAACTGGAAACGAGGTGAGGAGAGAAAGCAAGATGGAATGAACTTAACAAGAGGAGGGTGGGCAAAAAAAAAGAAAAGGATTGGTCAACAGGATAATGCCAATTACGGAGGACCGAATGAACGAAGCACATACAAAAATAGATATTCAATGATAGCAGTTTGAACTATTCTAAAAGATGGAATTCTTTTTCCTGCAATTACTTACTGGCATTGAAAAGTGGAGACGAGAGCAATAAAACCATGTATTAAAATTGACTTATACTCACCCGAGCGTATCCAATATCCCATTAAGCCTTTTATTATAAGTTTGACACAATTTTAGGATTCTTAAAATTCACCAGGGCAATGTTCAGAGAGTTTGTATTTGTCCTGGCTCTAAAAACTTGATCATTGTAGAGTTGGAAAAGGAAATTGACCTTGGATTCACATTTATGCATGTAGAAGATGGGAACATGAAATAAATTCTGGGACAAGTCAGGAGGTACAAGGCCCCAAGAAAAGATGGCAATCCCTTATTTTCGGGAGAAAAGTTACAGTTCATACAGGACATCACAGATGGCGATATCAATAGAGGTTCGAAGGTGTATGGAGAAGTGACTTGTTCTGATCAGGAATACACTTTCAAAGGAGGCAGGCTTTTAGGTTTAATGAATGTGAACTACAAAGTTAATGTAACTTTCAAGTGTGAGATACCAGGTTTTATCCCTACTAAAGGTCTATGCAAGAAGGTCTCCTCCTACTTAGGGCAAAATAAGTTTTCTGCAAGATGTTTTAATATGGACCATTTTGCTAAGGAATGCCCTAATAAATCTGTGAAGCGGCGGGAATATCTTAACTCCATAAAAAGCATACATCCAGGATGCCTGTTGCAGAAAATGAGAATACAATATCAGTTCTGGTGATTAAGAAGCCCTCTCTTAATTCTGAAAGAAATGTGAAGCAGATGTATTCGAGAACAATCAAAATACGGTACGTCATGAAAAACGTCTTGGTCCTTCTGCGGATAAAAACGGAAGTTCTGACCATAGAATCTGGAACTAACCAAATATCAAAAAGTGTAGAGCCAGTAATGGATCATCATCAGAATGCCAAGGATATTTCAACCTAACACACAATAATAAAATGGAAAATAATTATCGCAAAAATAAATCGGCAGATGTGAAAGAAGTTGCATTTGAGAATAACAATAACTTAGAAAAGCACCAAAACTATATGCATTGGAGGATGTTGTTCTGCCTCATCGGATCATATCGGGGTCAATCAGCCTAAATTCGGACTTTCTTCCGACAAAATGACTCCTTCAAAAATCCACAAAAAAGGAAAATTAGTTAACAGTTATTGTATTTTGTTGCTTTTTCTCTCGATTTCGTTCCAAAGCCTATCTGTCGGAATGGACTACTAATAGCCTCTTTGTAGAGGAAGTGTTGTTAGATAATATTAAGATAAATATGGATATGAAAAGGATAGTTTCTCTCAATTCAAGAGGTGGAAGAGAGTGCAAAATCGAGGCATGCCTTAATGAAAAAGTCTGAAATTTAAATCCTATCTATGTACAAGATATAAAATAATTATTTTCGTCCTCCTGTCTTCGGTATTGTGTATATTTTGCACCCAGGGATATTCCTATTATTTCACTGGATTAGGCAACCGTAGGGATATACTCACATTTTGTATTAAAATCGTATGGAGAATCAAATTGTATCAAAGAATATTCTTTTAAAATAAATAGCATTTGATAATTTGAGTTATGTTTTGACAGGGTTAAGTCTTATTTCTTTTCTCTCTGACTACATAAATATTTTATTTTGATTAGAGAATTTTCTTTTTTTCGGAAAAAGTGCTGCTCCTAGTGTGCCCTTTGTGCATCAGTTTTCATATTGAAGTGTTTTAAGGCATTTTTTGTATGATTTACGCCTGCATTGTTCTTATATCATCTGCTACGTCAAGAACTACGTTGGATTTCACCCCGCTGAGCTTGACCTGTTCTCTCCCTAAGTTACTTTCAATCGTTCATCGAGAGTCCTCCTTCCTTTTTATTTTCCTAAGATCCGCACGCTTAGCTCTTCTGCATCAAAAGGTATTTAATTTTCCTCTAAAATGAAGGAAAATCCACCCGATCGACCACCTGATCCTTCTCTTATGGAAAACAACAAGAAAATTTCGTACGCTAAGATTATCTCTAGAAGAGAAAAAAAACGTCAAGCAGGCGTTAGATACAATTAATTTGAGCTCTAAGTTCAAATGGGAAATGTTTGTCATCACTTTGACAGAGTTTAATAATGGTAGAGTCTTTAATAACATTAATATGAAGCCTTTGGCAGTGTACAAGGCAGCCCTACATTATGGTTTTACAGAAGAAGAAATTGCGGGAGCCCAAGCGCGATACGGCTATGGCTATGCATCCTTTTATACAAAGTACCTATGGACATTCGATCCAGACTGCATCTTAGGAGGAAGCAATACACTATTGACGTGGAAGACCCTAAAGGAGAAATGAAATCAATTCATATGAAAATTAAAAACATCGATAACTTGAATGTGGAAACCAAAAGAGGTTTAAAATTAGAGCTGTAAATACATTCGAGAGGATAGACGAAGACAATTTGAAGTAATGGCTTTCAAAATTCGCAGACATTGTTGATTCTTTCCCAAAGCCTAATCCAGAGGATATAGAAGCTGAAAAAACATTTAAAATCTATAAAACAATATGGAGAACTTCCAATTACACTTTTGAAGTTGAAGGTGACCCTGCTGTTATACCACAGATATTGCCAGTAGACGATTGTTTAGTCAATCTAAAATTTACCGAAATAAGAATGCAATGCCAGCGTTGTTTTCAATTTGGCCACTCGCGAATAAACTGCATTGGCAAAAGGCTTCAAATAATCGAATATAAAACCATACTTAATACAAAAATTAAAGACAATAAAATGGAAAAATCTCCCCTTAAGAATTTGATGTCTGACGGCAAAGAAATTTCTACAACTAAAAACAAATCATCCGAGCTTGATGAACAAACAGATATCTTTCAAAATGACACAATTACGGTGCTCAGTGAAGTTCCCACTAATATGATCGATTTCTCTAAAAATGAATCACAAATGCAGACATTCCCGAATGATTCTTTTGCTTTGGAAGATTTAACTACCAATACAACTAATGGAGACACCAACAAAATAGTCAGTTTATCTCCTGAAATATCTAACAATGTGACCACTGTTGAAGTTGAAACTTCTATGGCTGCAACAACGCATCTGGAACAAAATAGAAGTCTAGATGAAGAAGCAGAAGCTCTTACTTTACAAAAAGAGTCTACCAAAAACGTTGAGACACCTTCAAAAATACGAAAATCTCGTATAAACAAAGGTAGTTCCGAATCACTTCTAATGTCCTAAAGGACCAGATCGGGTTCTAACCCCAAGAGATTGGGCTCAGATTAGTTTCTCCCAGTACTAGATCTGAGTCATCTCCAAGAAGTAGTGTACATTAAAGCGTTAAAGTAAAGTAGCGCAACAAGAAAATGTAAACAAAAAAAATATGGACAAACCGTAGTTTATTTTTTTAACAATAGGTGCCGCTTATCCATTTAACATTTCATTCAAACCGGTAAAGAGGAGTTAATGAACGATGAATTATAACAAAATACATAAGAGTACTGAAGTCTAGAAAGGAGATATATTTAGTCATTAGTATTCAGTACAAATTATATTACAACCTCAATCTACGTTATCGTATTCACTTTTTTGTCTGGATTCAATTATTACAACTTACAGTAAGTAAACTCTTCTTTCCTACATCATTACCAATAGTTACCATTCATTTTTCTTTAGATATACATCCATCGTACAAACAAATATTTTATCGTCATAAAAACGAGAAATACATTATAGAAGCCATGGGTGGAAGCTCCGTAATGGGATGTTCCAACAAATCCGATACCAAGAATCAAAAGCTTCAAGGACGGATTCAATTCTTCAGATTTCCCTCTCCAAAAAATCCAAAGGAATTAGAAAGAAGAAACCAATGGATTAGCAATCTGAAGTATCGACTTGATTGGAAACCTAAAATAAATTCGTTAGTCTGTGAGAATCATTTTGAATCCCATTGTTTTTTACTAAAACATATACAAATAAGAAGTACTTGAGACTTGATGCAATTCCTACTGTCAAGGCACGGTTACAGTCGGGCCATAGTTACTGCAAGATTCGTCAAGATACGTCACTCATAATAGATTCGGCAAAACCTTCGAGTTCAAACGAAAGTCACAACGTTTCAAAAATATCGCAATGCACTTTTTTTCATTTGGAAAGTATGGGAGAAATCTCTGTAAAAAGTTTGTGCCATGATTGTCATTTATATATTAATAAGATTAAATGCCAGGAACGTATTATAGACTCATTAAAGATTACTATAAAACTTTTGGAAAAAAAATTACCTCTTTCGAAAATGTTAATATTTTAAAACTAAAAATCGGAAATAATGATTTTCATAAAAATTTGAGAGTCAGCAATACAAAAAGCAGAATTTTTAGCAATGAATCTATAAAAGATGCTTTAAAGTTAAGGATGGCTTGTGGAAAATCTGGCTACGATTTAGTAAGAGAGTATTTGCCTTTGCCTTCTATCAGAACCTTGCAAAGAAGAACTGAATTTATCATGTTTAATGATGGAATTTTAACTGAAGTCTTTGATATGCTTAAAATTAAAATAAGAACGATGTCTGCAATAGATAGAAAAGCTTCATTAACTTTCGATGAATGTTCCATTAAGGTTTCGATAGATTATGATAGTAAAAGTGGCAGTATTATGGGCGAATCCTCATTTCCTAATTCTAAAGGAAATGCAACTAAAGCTTTAGTGTTTATGTTATCTGGTGTTTCCACTGTGAGGTGGAAACAAGTAGTTGCTTACTTTTTTACCCCTAATGCATACGATGGTAAAGACTATGGCCCGATTGTTATTGATATTATAAAAAAGTCTCGTGAGGTAGGAATAGATGTAATAAGTATTTCGACCGATATGGGGTCACAAAACTTAGCAATGTGGAAATGATTTGGTATAAATTGTGGAATGAAGTCTCATTATAAAAATAAAATCGACAGTCCTGCCAATACAAGTGATAAAATCCACTTTATAGCCGACCCATCACATTTAATAAAAATTGGCGCAATATTTTGTACACAAATGATATAATTTTACCAGAGGAAATAGTAAAATCTGAAAATCTGTCTTCCAATGTAATTTCGTTAAAACATTTTCAAATAGTTGCTGACTTTCAAAAAAAATTAATTTTAAAACCAGCTTGTAAATTTGATAGTTCCAAGATTAATTTAAGTCATTTAGACAAAATGAAAGTAGGTCTCGCGTTACAATTTTGGTCACATGATGTTAGCCGTACGATAAGGTACATGGTGAAGGAGGGGAAATGTGAAAAGAGTTTATTAACAACTGCATGGTTTATTGAAAACTTAAGAAAATGGTTTGATTTAGTTTGTTCAAGGAAAATCTCATTTGGTTTCAGTTATAAGGAAGAGGCAATGTATGAAGAGTCAATTGCATTTATTTATAATTTTATTAATATAATTAAAAAAATTAAAATATTTTCTAAAAATAAATAATACTGCCTCTTGGAAACCTGTACCAACTGGCTCCATCCTCACATCATTATCAATATTAGACTTGCAAGAATTATTACTTGATCAAAAATTGAACTACGTTTTAACTGCACATTTTTCCTCGGACTGTATTGAAAACCTTTTCAGTATGGTCAGGGCAACCAACTAGCAACCTACTGCTAAGGAATTCAAATATATTTTACGCTTAATATGCTTAAGCCAATTTATGAAGGATGTGAAGTCTAGCAATTATAATTATGACGATTCAACATTTTTGGCGGAGGTTTTGGATGTGCGAATGTCATATGATAAAAATAAAATTTTAGTGGAGGATGACTTCATTCCACAATTTGTATCAAACTTTTCCAATGCATCTCAATTAACTATCACCGAGATTAATATATTGTACTATTTATCAGGTTATTTAATTTTTAAAATTGAAAAATACGAGCCTTCATGTGAGTCGTGTATTTCCGTACTTAAAAGTACTTTCAATGATACATTCTATGATAACATAACACATTTAATTAATATATCAGATTACATCGGAAATAGTCTTGTTTATTGTTCCCATGCAATTTTTAAAAACATAATTTTGCCTATTGAAAATGCCATTAGAAATATGGACATATCATTATATAAATTACAAAAGAAACATTTATCCATCAAAGTTAAACACGCTTGTGATTTAATTACTAAAGACTTCGACATTATTCCAAAATGCCACTCCTTAAAAGATAAGCTCATGAATAGATTTATAAGATTACGATTAGTCATTTTTGCTAAATCTTTAAAGCAACAACAAGAAATTAAAAATAAATGCACACTTTATAAGAAGTAAATTATTTTACTATATCAATTATGTTTATTGTATTTCAATTTTTTCTCTATTAAGTGTATGTAATGAATCATATATCATTGTTATATATTATATTTTTTATTGTTATAATGTATTGTAATATTTTAATAAATAATATGAAAATAAAAAGAAATTATTTCAAGTATGTTAATCAGTACGAAAGGTTATTGTTTATTATTATTTAGAAGATGAGTTATTTGGAAAGATCTTTATGACTTATGACAATACGGTTTTGATGAAATGCCTCCGACGATAATTAGAAGATATCTAGAGGCTAATATTTGCGGGTACCCTCCTTCATCGGGTATTTTACGGCATATTTCTTCATCGAAGTTCATAGTACGAGTAATTTCCGAACCAATCTCTAGAAAAGTAGTATGATATACTTTACTGAGTCCAGGAATACCACCCCCTGGTCAATTACTCCCTGTTACTAATATTTTTTATTCCATAAAGTCCGCTTATGAAGTGAACTGTTTTTATGACAGTTGACCAGTTTAAAATTTGAATGTAATGAGATAAAACAATAAATATACTTTAGTTTATCTTCGTTAAATATATATTATTTTTCTCATTTCAAATCCTGCAAACAATTGTAACTGGTCAGCAAACCTATCAAAAGTTTATGATTAAAAGCACTAATTAATTTTTATTAATTTATTAATATACGTCATTAAAATGATTAAACTAATAAAACATAACTTAAACATGATTTGAAAGGGTTTTTACTGTCATGGTCTCTTTTGCATAATTTCTTAAAATACAAGAAGTTATAGGCATCACTTTGAAATTGACAATTTTAACTACTTTTTCACCAGTTTTGAGATCTTACCAGGACCTTAAATGGAAGGAAAATAATTTGAGTGTCCAATTTTTAAATCTTTAATTCATCAGAAACAAATATTTTTTTATTACTTTTCTTCTACTGTATTGAAGTGTCATCCAGAATAGACTTATTTTTAACAAAAGGCTTTCAGAACGACGCCATAGAATCCTATGATGTCATTGATACTAGGTTATCAGATCACAAGGCTCTAAAAATTCAACTAAACCCCTCAAGAAAAGAACACAGAAGCAAAGGCTTTTGGAAATTAAACATTTCTCTTACTCAAGACATATCTACTAATGAGGAAATAGAAAGTATTATTCGAGATACTAATTTTAGATTATCAATAAACCCGAAGGTGGACGTTTTTTAATTGACGGAAAAAATATTTTTACAAAATAAAGAACCTCCTACACAGAAAAGGCGATTCGTGCTGCAGCTAAAAGAAGAAAACTAGGTGATCTAGAAAAAATAACAGAATCCGCTCAATCTTCAGCAGAAAAGTACTTTGAAGCCAACCAATTGTATCGTGAAGCCGACTTAAGCTATCGTACAAAGCTTAAATTAGAGGCCATTCAAGATCTCTCCCGCTCAAGATTGAAGTGCGTTGAAGAAGAGAGTAGAAGGAGCATACGAAAGGATATTTCACTTGTAACACAATCTGGTGAAGTTTCAAATAAACCCGAATACATTTGCAAGAAAATACGAAACTACTACTCCGAATTATACGACTGTTTCGACTGCATTTTTTTTTCATAACCTAAGAACACAAAAGGATGAGAAGAGCACAGTCTGTGAACGAGACAACAATTTACTGGAAAAACATCTATCAAAGGACGAAATAAGGAAAGCTATATCTGAGGCGAAGCTAAACAGATCCCCAGGGTTCAATTTTGAATTTTATAAAAAATACAGTGATCTTTTAATTCCAATTCTACTGCATTTTTACGAAAAAGTTATGGATGTTGGACATTGCTCAGAGTTTGCTTCTAATGGGCGCCTCGTTTTGATACCAAAAAGCAACAAAGACCCCAGGCATATGCAGAATCTTCGCCCACTCACAATGTAAAACTGTATTTTTAAAATTTTCTCCATAATTTTATCAAATCGTTTGAGCCTCGTTTTATCCAAAATTATAAATCCTAGTCAATATGGTTTTATAAAACAAAAGCGTATGGAAAACATTACGTTTGGTCTACAAACCCTATTAGAGTCCATGGATGAGGTTCCTGTGATGACAATATATTTTGCCAAAGCTTTTGATATGCTATCACATAAATTTATCATTCATACCCTTTTTTAAAGGATTTGGCGATTTTATCATTCGAATGGTTGGTGCTATCTTAGCCAGATCTAAAACTCTTATTCACTATGGGAATCAAATGGACTTCTTTGAGAACAAACGAGGCGTTAGACAAGGCGACCCAAGCGCAGCACTTCTCTTCGTGCTTTGCTTGGATCCGCTAATAATAAAATTAAACACTGACAGCAAGATCAATGGCTTTTCGCCAACCCTAAATCAAAAATGTCTCAGTTATGCTGACGACATGACTTTGATTTTGGAGGCAGTCCGCTAGAAACGATTAGATCCATACAAAACACAATGAAAATTATTAATAAGTATTCGATTGAGGCAGGCCTCACAGTTAACGAGGAGAAAACGGAGATCCTGAGTAATTACGGAGAAATAATTGAGAAATCATAACCTATGTTCAAATCAAAAACATGTATCTACCTACTGGGCTCCTGGATTGGAGATAAGGGTACTGAGAAAAATCTTCATGAGATTAAAGTAAGAATTAAAAAGGCCATAATTTTTTTTCGTCTATGAACCTCAACATGTGGGATAAAATCCAGGCTTGGAATGTGTATATAATTTCAAAGGTTACACATCTCCTCCAAGTGACCCCTTGCGATGACAGCCTATGCCAAGACATTTTAAATTCAGAAAAAGCGTTTTTCCATTTAAACAAGAAAAGAAATATATCATTCGAAAGACTTCACAATCCCTCTTCTTATGGTGGCCTCTCCATTTTATCCTTCAAAGACCTATGGAAATAATTGAATCTTTATTGGATACAAAAACTCTGGGCAATGGATGAATTCTGGAGTATACACTTAGTCAAATCTATAAACTTAAATTACCGTAGTGATCCATATGCGGGTTGGAAAAAGGTCTTCCATGAGCTTTCTCAATACTCTTCGCGTAAACAAAAACTTTGTAACAGCCTGGAATCAAGTATTAAGAACTTTGAAATATCTCTTAAATGGGAAATGCCCACACGAGAGTGTTTTAATGACTTAAATACATATTCCAAGAGCTTGAACTTTGCCGCTGAAACAGCTAATAAAGAACTTCTCATTTACAAACTAGCTTTACAAAGATATACAAACTTTTTCGGGAAACATGTTCCAATAATCAAGCCCGAAGTCCCATTCCGTTTAAAATTGTTTAACACACCATCCTCAAAATTTCGCAGTCTCTCTCAAACACCTACCTTAGAACCCTTCATCAACTACCTAAAAAGAAGACAACTTAATTTAACAGTGAGCATGAGTACTAAAATGATTAAGAATCCCCTCCTGTCATCTTCTGAAAAATGGTTTAAATATAGAGTGCTACCTGGGACACATGAAGTTCGGGAAAAGTTCTTCTCTGGCCCACAGAGCCTCTGTAGATTTTGCCAGGATAACAGGGAAACCACGGATCACTTTTTATTTGATTGCTCCAAGCTACAGGAAGTTTATACTGAAACTGGAGAAATTCTTCGGCTCCAATACAACTTTTATACTCCAACGAGGGACCATTTTATAGCCTTTTACACTGGTCAAATGGAGGCCGTCATCAACGCAATCATCACTAAAACCCAGCAAATTTTATATACCAAAAGAAGCTCCAATGAGCACGACATTTCTTCGTGTTTTACAAAAAAGTTTTTATCCAATTGGAAGGTATTTTTGATTACTTTTTAATATATTATATGTTTTTTTGTTATTTGATTCCTGTTTTATCTGTCTAGTAGAATGTTCTTTCTGTCATGTCTATATAAATCTTTATAGAAATTAATAAAGTATCGCCTTATGGCAAAAAAAAATAGTATTTGATAAGAGTCATCACTAAAGCGGGGCAAAAATTTGCAAATAAATATTTGGAACCAAAATACATTTTTTATGATTCGCATATTTAGCAATTTTCGTATTATTCGTATATTTAACTATTTTCTACAAGGATTTGGCGGATATGATGCTCTCTTGCGATATCCCACAGCAAGGCCGAGCTACCAAAGTTTAAGACGTTCATGCATAAGTACGGCTCCGAGGAGATAGAGACCAAAACCAAAGAAATTCTTTTCGGGATCAGAAAGAGGTAATTTCTTAACGGCCCTTTACTTGTATGAACATGATTGGACCCAGATAGCAACTTATTAACACAGAACAGGTGGACTTTTCAAGTTCCTTGGGTACGACTACAGAAAAATCCGTCTTCTGCTTACCGATGCCTCAAGGCTGGCCGTGGATTGCAAAACATGTTCCCCAATCTTATCTATGTCACCTGCCTTAATTCATTCAAAATGAAAAAGTATCTACAAAACTTTATCCTATTCTTACGAGTTAAGAGATATTGCATAGCTTTGTTGTTTGGAAAAAATATCAGTCCGCCCATTCCGTTTTATATAGACATTGGTGGTCTTACAAGCCAAGCCCATCTGCGATCGTAAAAAGACAAAGAGAAACCTAGGATGTGAAAAAGATATGTCATTTTTGGATCCAATAATTGTTATGCAAAATATATACACCGAATCAACACAAAAAAATCGCTGATGTATCAGCTCGCCATTTCCTCACCTTTCTTGAGCAAGTCCAGGGCGAATCAAAGAGATCGGGTCTGTCATTAGTGTTAAGAAGTGAAGGAGGCATCCTTTCACTTCTTTTGCTTTTGTCAGGAAATCCTCCCAGTTATCCATGCCGTGGAGGAAGAAATAGTAAGATCTTATGGAACAACATTGGAACCGTCTGACTGACTAGTTTCTAACTCACCTCGAAATGGGAAGGCCTTCCAATAGAGCATATTATCTCCTCGGTGCAAGGGTTCCTCTACGCATGCAGGGCCAGTGGAAGATGCATTCCAGCATATATGTTTTTAAACCTCTTAAACATGTCCAATACTTACTATAAAATTTATTGTGGGATTCAGGCTGATACAATTAAATATTTGCTACCTGGATTAATAAGTGAATCCCAAAAAGGTTGTGTGATTGGCAGAATCCCGTGAAATGTTTACAGAAGTATTTGTTACGTGATTGTGGGACTCCGAATAGAATAAAATGATACTGGGTATCGATGTTATTAAGGCATTATTAAATGTAAGGAGTCACATGGCTTATGTAAAAAATAAATAAAAATGATGGCGGTGACTTTATGATCTATTGGAACCTTTTATGAGAAACCAAAATGTTCGTTTTATTCAAAAAGTGGATGCTGGGAGGGATCCCCCCTGTCTCTAATTGTATGTATTTACGCCATTAATCAATTAATGAGAGAATTCAACTCATGCCAGCAAATAAAAGGTATGTATTAAGTTTGAGAAGCTGAGATAAAGATTAAAGCTTTTGCAGATGATGTAACTCTTGTATATATGTACTAGTTGCGAGGAAGAAATCTATAAACACAAGTGCAGATTTGTTCCTTAAATTAGAGGTCAACTCCATTTTACTATTAAATTTTGCTAAGTCAAACATTTTCACAAATTTTACAATCAAATTTAATCTGTATGTCCGAATATCTAAAAATATAGGGATATATATATATATATATATATATATATATATATATATATATATATATATATATATATATAGTAAAAAAATAATAATGATTTGAAAAAGATTTCGTAAAAAAATGTTTTGAAAAAGATGTCACAGATAATAAACTATGCTATTTTTACAAATTGTTTTCATCAGGCCATTATTATTACCTAGCATGAGATTAACAAAAAAACATCTTACACGAAGTAAATTCATGAAATGAAGTAAAAGACAATTAGGGCCTTGGGATGATTTTATTTTTTTAACATAGACAGGAAACAAATATAAAAGAAATAATCTTATTAATAAATTGACAATTTTGAAATTTTAATCAAATCGAAAGGAAGATAGAACATTTAAGAGTGAAAGCTTCAGAGCATATCATAATCAACGCTTTAAACTTATATTGACTTAATCCAACGTTATAGTATTTGAAGTACAGAATAGTTACCAATACGCTGTCTCTGGAGAGTAGATTCAGTAGATCGAGATAGCAGAGAATGTGCCATTTCTCTAAGACTTACAATCATTTTCTGTAAGAGTGTCCCTTTATGGATAATATTTTAATCAAATTCAATAAATGTTTTTATAAGAGGTTTCGATCCATTCTTAGTTCAAAATATTTTGGTTTACTTATATCTAGGCAACAGCCAGGAAGAAGACTTTAGCCTCATAACCAATATTTTTTAAATTTGTGTATGCTGTTTAAAGAGAAATATCTTATTTAATTTATGAAAACATTATGATTAACGATGTAATACGAATAATTTGTGTTTGAAATAGTTTATTACAATAATAAAAATTAAAAAGTTTACAATAAATTCCTTCTCTTTAGAGGCAGGGATGGGCCTTAATAAAATTGGACTCTATCTATATTTTGGGGGAGACATCAGTTCTCTTTCTATATTCCAAGACGTTCTCAAGTGAACTATACAAAACAATAATACAAAGCACGGGTAAAGGAAAGAATAATAAATATGTTCGATGAAATAAACATTTAAAGCAAACAAATAACAACAAGAGAACGTTGCTGAATACAGACAGCAAATTATAGATGAACATTCATAATATCCAATAAAAATACAGTAAGAATATCATAAGTTTTGCTCAGCTGAGCATGAAAGGCATGAGCTGATAATATAATTTGAACTCAACACTTCTTTCAATAATTTAAATATTAACCCAATTATATATCTATGGTTCTACTCAAATAATAATTATTATTTCGACGAATCTACCAACTTGTTTTCGAGTAAATCCGTAAATGAGTCCATGGATTCCGGTCATACAAGTCCACCCGAGTCAATCCGAATAATAAGGCTAATTACTCCACCTTCATCATAAAATGACTTATTATCTTTATTGTTGCAATTATGTTATTGGGCTGCACTTTTAATTAATAGATTAGAGGAGAAGAGGGGTTACTACAAAAAAAAATAGCCCCACCCGGTTCGGAATGATTCTCTCATAAAGAACCATCCATGAGCCATGAGTGTTAAGAAAAGAAAAATCCATGCACACAGGAAAGAATGACGCAAGGAGAGGAGAAACCTTTTTTGAGAGTCGGAGTTTAAAAAGGAGGCTCACCAGAGGCTCATGACTTATATCTCCTTCAACCTTCCTTTGAAAAAGAGTTTTTTTAACAAACATTCCACACCTTTACAACAACAAGAAGAAAAAATCAAACAAAAAAAACATCTTTCAAATGTCCTGCAATATCATCTTCTTGTTTGGAGCTACAACTTTGGTGATCTCCCTCTTGGGTAAGTGGAAGTAAATTTACTATTAGTTATTGAGAAGCTTTTTTAATAAAGAATTAATAAATTTGTTAAAAATATATATTATTGTTGAATAATATATAATAAACATTATAGTTCTGCGACAAATTAAAGCTTTTGGGGATCGACCAAATCCTTGGTTTACACATGAAAAGATTTGTGATGGTGAAGAATAAAAAACTGTATTCCCTAATGATAATCCTATTTATTTTTAGCCATAAAAACCGAAAAACGTATTTTTTATAGACAGCATTTTAACTATTAAATAAGTAAATTTGCATGTACATACAAGTTTTGTCTAATTATATACAATCAACATTATAGTCCCGCCGTTAATTTTAGCGTTTGTGTCGATCAAATCCTTGATTCGGACCTAGAAATGGATGTTAAGGTCAAAAAAAAAATGATATAATTTTTGTTCGAGCCACTTTTTAATTCAAATAGAACGTACATGCTACAGAGAGCTTTTAAATATTGAAAAATGTAAAAATATATATATTTTTCTTATTATATACATTTGAAATAAAGTTATGTTATTAATTTATTATCAAAAAGACTTGACCGCAGTACGTTTTAAAACGATAAATTACTCATATTATAGACTTAAAATTAAATACATATAACGAACTAATGGATACAAATACATCCTTTATACAAACTCAGTAGTTATAGCTTGGAGTTTGAAGAGATACCCACTTCTTATAAAATAATATTGTCCTTGTCAAAACATTGATGTAGCCATGAAAATGATTACAACGGTATAAGTTATTTCAAGCCATTTTTACAAATAAAAAGGAATGTTTATTATATAAAAATAAATATTCAATTCCAAATCTTGGTGAACACCAAATAATTATTACTCTTCTGTATATTAGAAAAAGCATTGGGAGTGGATTTGGTAGTCAATTTTTTTATTAAATGTATTATATGTGTAATATTTGTATTTGCAATAAAGATTACTATATTGTTAAGACTGCATTTTTCTAGTAGCATAAACTTCAGACGTAATTTATTTTTAGGCAACTGCTCAGGGTTCAATGTTACTGCATGCTTTTCTATTCTGGTTGTACATGATATATTTCATGAGACAAAACTCAATAACTTTGAGTAATCCAGAAAAACTCTAAGTATTCAACAATGCCAAGTGCATTACTTACCCCCGATTTATCTTATTTAATTACAAAAAAGTCTTATGCATCATCCATCACATTTCATGTGATTAAATTCTTGATGCCGCACTCTCTAAAAATCGTAGCATGAAGGGACTTCAGAGTATATGCAATGTAACTATGATATATATATATATATATATAGGCGTAGGGAAGATGCAAGGTTTGGGAGAGCAGCATTCAATTTGCCCGAATTTTAACAAGAACTGTTAAATCTGTGAAAATAATCGAATGAAGAAAGCTATGTAAATTAATATGTTCTTTATAGTAATTAAAGACTATTCATTACATTATATTTATTTGGTCATAATTCAAAATCCGATTGCTTTCATAATTTCATACTTTTTTATTCAACTTAAATGCCCGAATCCCTTAACTAATTTGCCTTATCTTGAGAACTCACCCGAACGCTTTTTTTTTTTTGGGGGGGGGGGGGGCGGGGCAGGTGCCCCTTGTCTCCTATGCCTATGTTTATATATAAATATTATTTTCCCAACAAAGCATATAAATTGTTTGCTGATTGGAAAGACTGTTGAATATATCAGTAAATACAACAAAACATATTTTTTACAACTGACTAATGCCAAATAAAGTTATCTTTGTGTAGTCATAGTCCATTTGTCTAAATAATAATAATCAGATTAAAAGTGCAAAAATTTTACATTGAAAAAATAAAAGAAAATACATACACCAATTTATTAAAAAGTTTGGTTACGAAAGTAATGTTAAAAATACTAGCCTTAAAGGAAAACAACCATGCTTATAATGAAGCCTCTAACATGAGCGATCATTCGTGTTCTTCTTATTTATAACAGATGGCGACTGAGTAAAGTTTGTTTTACGATGTTGTATGCCCATATATTACATAATATTTTTTCATTTCAATAAGCCTCCGATACATCGTTATCGATTGAGAAAATGCTCCACACTATTTAACAGATTCAGTATTTAAACATATTTCTGCAATTCTGACATATTTACTTTGAACATAGATGCCCAAAAACCTTCCAAAATAATGATCTAAATATTTATTTTACGTCAATTATGTTGTCATGAAATATTGTATAATGATGAATATCAGTGTATTCCCCCCAGGAAGTTTTTTATTCTTTGGATTATATGGCACATGCATAAGGACAGCTAAAAGCCTTCTGTAAAAAGTTGATGACAAAATAGATAAACAAAACAAACAAAGACACAGATATGAAATTTCTTAGCTCGAGTTTTTGAGGTTGTGAAATATTGTACTCCCTCTTTAAAATAAAACCAAAAACACATAAAAAGTTTGTTAATTAATCTAAATCAAGTAATAAATGTCTTTAATTTTAACTAATTTAACTAATCAATGTAGATAAAATATTTTTTTTGGGAAAATTAAAAAGTGTACAGCGAAACAGTAGTTTAATAGATCCGAACATAATGCGGAACAAAGGGACATAAAATGCGCCTTCCCCAAAATAGCTGCTGATGAAATCTAAACTTTTTCTTCTCCAGAACTCTTTAATAATCGATCTCCATATTTGGAACTCATCCAGTTAATAAAAAGGTATTAGACCTACATATATATATATATATATATATATATATATATATATATATATATATATATATATACATAAAGTATAGCAAACCATATACTAAATAAGAGAGGACTGAAAATATAATATTTCTGTAGCTTGAACGTTATTTATATATATGTAATATACACAAGTCAGCCTAATGAATTTATTACGTAACTAAAATAATCCTTGCATAATATTTTAGCAGCTTGGTGATATTTTTATATTAAACTTCGCTCCAAAGTAATATACTATTTATGACATCTTTCTGAAATTAATTTGTTTATTTCGTGTTCAAACGTTCAGAGTTAAAATAATAACTTTTTTGACACATTGATTTGTTACAGGTTTTAGGAAAATGTTTTTCAAGGAAAAATGACTTTTTGGTTTACTATCGTTATAATAACATCTCGTCGAAAATAATCCAGACTTTCAATTCCGTTACAAGTTTCGTTCTGTTTTGAAATTTTACTCATAATTTTTTTTTGGAAGTAAATAATTAAGTGAACAATATTTATATCAGAATACTAAGAAAAATCATAAGAAAAAAATGGTTGTCTTTCTTCATTAATGTTTGGATGAGATAACTCTAGTGAAGGCATGTTTATATTGATATTATTACATGAATAACCTCTCATGCATTCCTTAGATCCTGACAAACTCCCAAACATATTATTTTCATGAAGACAAGTTATAGAGCAGGGATGCCAGGGTGAAATCGGTCAGGGGGCCTGAGTGTTTTCAAGTGGAACCTCAGGGGGCCAAATTACCGGTACATTTTTGGCCTGGCAACACTAAACAAACAACAAAGTAGATTTAAATGTGTTGATATTGTATCATAGTATTATTTATTAATAAAACACTTCTCAACCACTGACGTAACTGGGCAAATGAGATGTCCATTCGGGCCGGTTCCGGCCCGCGGGCCGTCACCATGGCACCACTGTTATAGAGCAACAACAGAGTGTATATATATATATACATATATATTCTCTTAATATGTGAAAGTTTATGATTATGATTTAAAAATCTACAAGAGTCATTCCCCAGTCTCTAGACATGTAAAGGAATTATTGTTATTATTAAAAACGGGCGTCAAGGGGCCATGATATAGAAATTTACACTCCAAGAGTTATTATTATTGTTATTTATGTTTCCGGGAGAAGAAGAGTAACTCCTGTAAATAATACAAAATATAAGTAACAAAAAATGACTCTACAATATGAAAAATTATAATTACTTTACTCAATCAAGTGGGTAAATAAGAAATGTAAGCCTACCTCATAATAATAATTACGTATTACTTATTCCCTGAAGGGCTAAGAGGACAATTATGTTCAAATACAGAGAGAAATAATAACAACAGCTTCCTCATTTTTTGCGTTTGTGTACATCACTCACAATTGAATTATGGCAGGGGGGAAAAGATGAGGAAATTAAATGTCTTCTTAGAAACAATGCCAACTATGAAGATCCCTCCTCTTTATATTATAAATGAAATGTAATGATAGACTTGCAGAAAAAATTACGTTTTAATGATCTACTACTTTATTTCTCCAATTTGTCATCTGTCAACATTTCCATTATCACCCCTTCTCAGTTTCTGTCATTTATAAGAAAGTCTAAATTAATTACTTTAAAATATTAATTTTTATTGTACTTAATTTTTTCAGAACTGCGAAAAGATTTTAGTACAAGTGGTTAAAATAAAGTTTCAATAAAAATTATGTATTTAATATAAAAATACATTAATTTATAACAAAGTTAATCACATAATATTTATATATATATATACATATCTAAAATGATTTCTGACATTCTTAAAATATATACATTTTAGAAAATGGATCATTTGGTTTCATCCAATAGCAAAATATTATATTCTACAACTGTAAAATATATGTATATATTATATATATAAGTAATATATTTATGAAAAGTGTTTGTTTTTTTCTGCCAAAAATTGACCCATTTTTTGCTTTCTACAAAAAAGGTAAACTTTATTAGGATATTGAATTTGTTTATGATCCGAGAACCATCTAATTTCAGGAGTCTCCTGTGAGGCAAAGAGCATGAAGGACTTTCTTAATGACATGAATAGAGGGAGCTCAATAACTCGGACAGTACTCGATGAGCCGGATAAGCCCAATGAACCCCCATTTGATCCAACAAAATGTAATAGTAATATAATAAATGTAACGCCAAAATGGGGGCATTATAATTTTATATTCATAAAATTAGTTTGATTAAAAGCAAAAAATGAATACACAATTTAATTGTATAATTTAAATTTAAAAATAATATTGAATGAAAAATTTATGAATTGCCTGGAGAAGAATAACTTAAAGACATCATCTTGACTACCATCTTATGTTTTCCTTCTTTAACCCATAAAAGAACCCTAATGGAGCCGTTACTTAACAAATGGTTGGTGCCTCAGTAGTTATGTGAATTCTTTGTAAATAAGTTCTATTTGATTAAAATTTGAATAAAATAAAAAACTCATAACTTGATCATATCTAAATTTTGTATAGTTATTTATTCTTAAAATGAGTCATAACTCAAAAAAACCTTTGAACGTTATTTGATATCTCAATACATTGTTTCTATAATGCCCCCATATATATATATATATATATATATATATATATATATATTCCATAAAAACAATATTCCGTAACATAGTTGCCAAATTGTGGAAAGCATGATTCACAAACCATAATGGCAACGTTCATTAATGGGTAAATCTATGTTTGGACCTGTTGCATTGTTTGGAGACGAGAGTGATTATTAGTAAATCGACCAATCGATCCAATTCAAGGCTTTCGTCAAATAAGATTGGGCCGATATAACCAGGAAGCATGTAGTCATATGAAATAATTGTCTAGATTTAACCTTATAAAAGATTTGCAATAAACTTGACTTTTTAGGAAAGGTCAAAGAAACAATAAATTTGAATATTACAGTTTTAGCAATCCATCCATAAAATACAAATGAATTGACTTTTTTAATAAATTAACTTTGTTGTCCTTCTTTAAGTTATTGATATTAATGCAGACGATTTTCACGAATTCATTTTGGTTTTAAAAAAAATATTATACACAATATTAAAATTAAGGGATAAACATATTTGGCAATAAATTAAAATATGAAATGAACTAGAAGGGTACGAACAATTTTTAGCACGGCTCTATATAAAATCCTACTGTAAAAGAAAGTAGTTTGTTTGGTATATAAATCATAATTTTGCGGTATTTTTTGAACGAACTTTCACCTTAGAAGCATAAAGAACTTACCCAATTCATATATATCACATATATTTATAACTTCTCTTTATTCTTCAATTCATTTAATATTAAATATCATAATTTTTGAACGTTCATTCATTACTCATATTTACTTATAAAGGGATGAAAACAAAATTAATGTCATCTAGCGCGTGTTTACATTTAACTTAATAACCATTGCTTTAAATAAAATAATTTTATTATCAAATAATTAGAAATTTGGCATAAATGTGAATCAAGTGCCGGAGTAGGTCATAGGCCTTCAGGCTTCAAAAGCCTTAAAAAGACCGTTAACTGTATTTCCATTTTTTGCATAAAATGATAAATAAAATTTATTTTTAAGAATCTTTCTCGCAGCTCGTTATTACGCATCTTCAACCACATTTTAAAAGATAATAATTACAGGGAGAAGAAAAGGTTGCCGTTAATAAGAGTTATGCTATTAGAGTCATCAATAAAGATGACAATAACAATGGGAAGGAGAAGAAACCATAGAGATATAAAGTATAGAGAGAGCTGATTCCCTTCAATAGCAGAGAAACAGCGTTCTTTTGTTTCTGTGTGTCCACTATAAAAAAGTAATTTATACTACGTCATCGTAAGCTGATCATAGAGATAGATTCTATCTCTATGATCAGATTAAGATGACGTAGTACAAATTACGTTGTTTATTTTGAACACACAGTAACAGCAGACCGCTGTTTCTCTACAATTGGGGAATCAGCTCTCAATATCTTTATATCTCAATGGAAGAAACATGCTGTATGAATAAGAGTAATCCACCGGTTTCCAAGAGGATTAACGATGAATGAAGTAACCAAACGTTTACGATGAATGTAGATGATAATAATAAGAAAGGAATAAGAAAAATTAAGAAGTTTTAAGTTTTATTATTGTAAAATTCAGATGTGTTTTTTAAAAGGAATATTTTAGGCGGATTGAGAATGATCATTATATGGAATCCTGTATAAATTAGGAAGTCTCCTATCTCTCTCTCTCTCTTTCATAATTCATCTACCATTTCAAATGCATCTAATTTTTTTCACACCTTACTCATTCATTCTCATTATTTCACTTTTGGGAAATAAAAAAAACCTTTAAGCTTGGTTTTAATAAAATACTTTATCTTGAAAGATATTCTTACGTACAAATATAGTCCACTTTTTATACTCATCTTTGGGATACTTGGGGTTAAAAGCTTTGCTACGATTGGTATTAGACCGTCAGTCTTCTACACGCGGTCCAGGGATCATTCTTAATTGAATTATTTAATCATTTCAAAAAGTCTTTTGGTTTTTTGCATGCTTTTGTGGCAAGGACTATTCTGTTTACTAGCTGTGCTTTTTCAGTTAGCTTTTTGATGGAAGGCCTATTATTGTAGGCAGGCCTATTGTGTATGTTGGTTTTGTGTGTCAAGTCCTTGTCATGCCACCTAAGCACAAGTGCCACGGCAGACAATCGGCTGCGTCCTAACGAGTGAAAGAGGCTAGAGGAAGCGAACAACCGGAGGTTACACGCCGACGCCTGGACAACCAGAGGGATAGGCAAGCCTCCTTACGGTCTTTGGAACAACCGGAGGATAGACCAGGCCCGCCCACTGAATGACGTAGGCCCGCCCACCCACTGAGTGACGTGGGCCCGATTTTTTTTATGAATGTACCAACTGTGCCCCCCCCCCCATAACAACTGTAGGGCCCCTCCAAAAGCCTGGGCCTGCTGCCGGGCCTGGGATAGACGAAGACGTTTGGACGACAAGTGTGATAGGCAAACCGCTCAGCTCTCTCAGAATAGCAGAGGTTCGACGCCGAGGAATCTTTCTTGATGCTCCCTGTGGTAACGGAAAGATATTCATAACCAATTTCCTTTTGGCCAAGGTGAGACAGAAGAAGGGCATGACACCTGCAATGGCATCAAAATAAATCACGGCTACTCTACTGGACAGAGGAACAACATCTCATTCTGCTTTCAAGTTGCCTCTTGATCTGTCTAGACAGGACCCCCCCCCCCCCCCCCCCGTGTAACATATTCAAGGGATCAGCGAAGGCGAAGGTGCTCGAGAGATGCAAGCTTATTGTTTGGGATGAGGCAACTATGAGCAACAAAAAGGTTTATGAAGCTGTGGATCACACTCTCCAGGGTATCCGAGGCAACAGTAGCATCATGAGAAGAGTTACAGTCCTGCTTACGGGAGACTTTCCGGTAGTCCCAAAGGGACACGTGCGGATCGAGTCACACCTGTGGCAACAGACAAAGAAGCTCAGCCTTTCTTCCAATATGAGGTTTCACCTTCATGGTAATGAAGCAGCAGCGGAGTCCTCCAGGTGGGGAATGGGGACATTCTCCCATCGACTCATGATTTGCAAATCAAGCTTCCATGTGGCAACATGGTCGACACAGAAGAAGATTTGATATTTAATGTATTTCCTTATCTCGAACAGCGTGTCAAAGAGAAGGCTTGTCACTGCAAAAGGGTTATCTTGGCTCCAAAAAATGAAGTAGCCAACCACATAAACCGAAAACTGTTGTAAGTTCAGCCTGGAAACTGTGTCCATTATTTATCCATCGATACTGAACCGGAACAAGATCAAGCAGTCCAATATCTGCTAGAATTTCTAAATTATCTGGATCCACCCAGAATACCTCCCCACATTTCGAAGCTTAAGGAGGGATGTTCCATCACGATTCTTAGGAATCTTGACCCACCGATGCTCTGTAACGGCACAAGGCTTACTGTGAAGAACACGATGCCGCGGTTAATTGAGGTCACCATCATCACTGATAAAGGAAAGGGTCAAGATGTATTTATCCCTCGGATTTCCTTGAGACAGTCAGACTGTCCTGTAGAGTTCCAGCGTCTCCAGTTTTCTGTCCGCCTAAGCTATGCGATGACTATAAATAAAAGTCAGAGACAATCACTGAAGGTTGTTGGTCTCAACATCAGGAATCAGGTCTTTTACCATGGGCAGCTATACGTAGGCTGTAGTCAGTTAAGCTGTTGTATGTGGTTTGACATATCACTATGGGGTGGGTGGAGGGGATCTGCACTATATATATTATTTATATATATATTTATATACAGGGTGTGCAGGCGAATCTAGACTAACTTTGAGTACTTGTATCTCAGAAACCAGTTAGGGTAGAAGCTTAAAAATGTATGAACTGGTTAGTATATCCTATGAGCTTTGTTTAATAACAAAAAGATTGAAAATGTTCTCGGAACTTGAGCGCAGGACGGCCATTATTGTGGCGCTCCGTTGCGGCCGTGCGCCCAAGGAGATCATCGACTTCTTCAAATGTCCCCAAAGCTACTGTTTACAGCACTGCCAAGTCCTTCAAGGAGTCGGAGGACATCGAGGAAGGATTCCTAACACCGGAAAGAAAGACTCCAGACCGATCCCAAGTCAGGAAGAGGAGCGCCGACTTCATTGATCGCCTCCAGACGATGATCAATGACGATCCAAGTGTTCCCATGTCGACACTGGCTGAAAGGCTAAATGTGCACAGGACCACTGTTCTCCATGCCATTCATGAGGACCTGAGGTGCAACAGCTACGTCCTGAGAGTCCGTCAGATGCTTTCTGATGCCATGAAGAAGAAGAGGTTGGAGAGATGTGAGTTGTTGATCACGTCATTGAAACACCGAGCTGCCGGACGAATCAGTTTTTCTCGGACGATAAAATCTTCTGTGTTGATGCTAAAATCAACCGTCAGAATGACAAATGGATTGCCAGCGACCCAGATGAGGTCCCTATCATTGGAAGAACCAAGTTCCCGGCCGGAGTTCATGTCTTGGAGGTCATGTCCAGCGAGGGAGACATCATGCCTCCTCACTTCTTTGCCAAGGGCCAAAATGTCAACAAGGAGGTCAACCTGGACGTCATGCAGACTGTGGTGAAGCCCTGGATGACCCAGATTGCTGCTGGTAGACCTTATCTCTACCAGTAAGATGGTGCTCCCGCCCACACGTCCAATTTGGTGCAAAACTGGTGCTTAGAGAATCTCGACATGTTCTGGTCAAAGGAGTTCTGACCTCAACCCCTGCGACTGCTACTTGTGGGGCGTCCTTGTGAGGGACACTAACAAGCGTGCTCACAACACTGTGGACTCCTTGAAAGCTGCCATCATCCAGGCAGTGGCCAACTTGTCCAGGAACAGGTGGCTCATCCCGTGGGAGGTTCAGGCACCGTGTGGAGGCTGTTATTGTGAAAGGAGGAAGTTGGATTGAATGAACATTAAGAGAAAAGTCATTTAAATTTGTGTGATATGAAAAAAGTCAATTAAAAGGTCTTGTTCTTGGATATGAGTATCTTGTTTCCGTGCTAAAAAAGTCAAGATTCGCCTGCACACCCTTTTTTTTTTTTTTTTTTTTTTTAGTTGAAAAGAATATATTGCTGTTTCACATTATACACATATGCACTACAATATAGAACAAAGATATAATACAATACACACATGCCACCCCTGTATATATATGTATATATATATATATATATATATATATATATATATATACAGGGTGGTAAGATCAAATCCGGCGGGTTTTCAGGTCATCCTTTAACAAGGATGACGTCTTTTTTTTGGTTATGAATTTTGTCACTTTTGCTCCCAAATACTTCTGAAAGTAGTTCTGAAATTCCAAATGTTTTTGGTTTTAAATTGTAAAAATAACAAAATTAACAGTACGTTTGGATATATTTGATTTTTTGAAAATTTATCTTTTTTTAAAGCATTTCATAAGCAATTACTGTCACAAAAACTATATTAATTTTGAAAATTCAAAATTCTGAATAATACAGGAATTACTATTTGTTATGTTTTTCATGCTGTGTATCTTTTTTGTTGCTGAAGTTATGGTCAGTTTTATTTTCAAATACAGTATTTTTGTTATTTAAAAAAATCAAAGTTTTTTCATAAAATGTGTCAATTTTTTATAAAATAAAAATTGGAAAAATCAATTTTGCGTGAACTTTTTTCCTATACATTTTTTTTTACAAAAACAATGCACTTTCATAAAAATGAGCGTAAGTCACTAAACGGTTATCAAACTGGCTTATTAAGCCTGCAAATATTTCGTGTACTTAATATGCCCCCTGATTCATTTTTTCACTACTCCATTTTATTTGACCAAGCAAATACTGTTGTTGAGCTCGCATTTTTGTTGAGTGATATATTTGGTGGGTTTTAGATTAGAAAATAAGTTTAGGAAAACTATAAATTCTTACAAAATAGATCAGAAAACTTTAGTTCCTGAATATATCAGCTTTGAATTTCATATTTTAAAAAAAGTGAATGGTACTTTAAGAACTGATATTTTATTAAAAGATTTTAACTATGAGTTTTATTGTATATAGTTTTATGCTTTGGCCACATTAGGCACGTAATTGTTATTATTTTTGTTTAGCTAAAGATTATTTTTGTTCACAGAACTCTTTCATTTTCAACTTATGGCAATGTGTTTTTTCATTAATTTCAGATTATCCTTTTAACATCATAACATGTTTTAGTCAGAAGAAATTTGCCATTGATTTGTTTCTTATTGAAGGCTATTGATTCTTATTGAGTTGATGAACTTAAAGAATATATATTAAGTTGTTCCATAAATAATGAGGTAGGTTAGCTATCTCGAAAAGTTCACACGCTATCTCAAAAATTTCAACGGGAGCGTTTTATCACATATTTTTGCATGGGAACAGACTGTATGGTGCCACTCAGGTTAGTATATAAAGTGAGTAATCGCGTCATTTCTATCATTCCTTCTACTCGCCGTTGAAAATGAAACCCCCGACTTTCGATCCTACTTCTTGATCCGGATCAAGCTTGCCAGGACAGTCAACAAGATCCACGGGGACCTGCTCTCTACCTTCCCAGACTCCTGCCCTCTCCACCCTTCAGAGATGGCACACTGAGTTCGATAAGGGTTTTTGCCCTGGAGAAGAAGACCCGTCCTGGACGTCCCCGGGAGACGAGGACAGAGGAGAATGTGGCCTGTGTGAAGCGCCTGGTCGAGGATAACCCCCGGATGACCCCTCGACAAACTGCTGCAGAGGTGTCCCTGCCATCTACAACTGTTTTCAGGCTTCTGACGGAGGCTATAGAGCTCCGAAACCTCCTCAGTGTGCTCGTCCCTCACCAGCTCTCTGAAGCCAACAAGACGCAGCGAGTGAAGTGCTGTCAGGACCTCCTGAATCTGTTCCAGGACCACGGGGAGGACTTTCTGGGGTCTCATCTGTTAGTCCAGCACGAGTCCTGGTTCTACTGGGATTCGGCGGAACGGAGGCAAGTCTGGGCGGAGCCCACGGGGGCCCGGTTCTCGACCCCCCGTGTGAAACAGACAACGAGGAAGACGATGATTCTGATGGGACCTGCAAGCCGAGGCGGTATCGATCACTGCACTACCTGCCAGGACCACAGCCGACCGGAACACCGTGATAGAGTACTTGAGGACGACTGGGAAGCGCTTTCTCAGCCTGAAAAAGGACAAGATCCGGCTGAAAGATTGTCTCCTCATGTGGGACAATGCACGTCCCCACACTGCCACCTATACCAGGGAGTTCCTGACCCGGAGGACGTGGAACCGGTGAAACAGTGACCCTACTCACCCAACCTGAACCTGTGTGACAGGTTCCTGTTCTGGAAGTTGAAGCACCTGCTCCGGGAGGACGAGTTTGGGGCCACGAGGAGGCTACACTCACCGTTCAGCGGGCGAGCTCTACGACCAACTCAGGATGCTCCGGGACACTGCCACGACGTCATTGCAGTCGGAGGGGATTATGTGAACTGATTGAGAAGTTTTTTGTTGATCTGATGAAATTTTGAGTTTTAATTGGTCGACCTCATTATTTATGGAACAACCTATATATATATATATATATATATATATATATATATATATATATATATATATATATATATATATATATATATATATATATATATATATATATTATACGTATTATACAGGAAATTACAAATCACATTGTATTTTTTCTATGTCTTTCTATAAATTATATATGTAATAAACTCTTACATAATTTCAAAGAAGAAGATATGAAAAAATGAAATATAAAAAATATTCTGAAATATTACAATAAAAAAATATATATTTGATTATGCCCATAAATATAAACTCGATGATAATAATCAACAAAAATCCATGGCTAAATATATAGTTTTAACTCCTCATTCCCGATTCCATCATTTTTCTTTAAAGGCGAATCCTGTCACATAGCAAATATTTGGATCTGATAGGGAACCCAGAGCTCTTGTTTGACTTACAAGGAGGTGTCATGGAGTCTAGAATGAAGTGAACTGCCAGGATTGCAACACAAAAGCTGAACAGAAGCCAGAAACTACCCAAAGAGACCAATGCGTAAGTATAATGGTCATGGACGCTCAAGATCAAAATCCGATATTTTACTGCTTTACCTTGATATTTAGGGTAAGCAGAAAAGGTGACTTAGATATGACTTTTAAGTAATTTCTCCTACAGTCTTTTCTGGAATATTATAATAGTATTATTTTATTAACCCCTACGTAAGCCTTACCAACTTAATCCCTACATACTTTCGTTTAATGTTGAAACCAGCTGATAATCTTTGCTCAATGCCAACGTGACCGACCCCTTTTCTTAAATAAGATGTAAAAATTAGGACTTTAATCGTGTATATTAAATGCCTTGTCTCATCCTCAAACGTTTATCTATAAATCTGACCCTACTGGAGATATATTAATTGTAAATACATATTCATAGCACTTTGACCATACGCAAAAAAAAGTTACATTTCGAGGAACGAAATTCCGTCGTCATATAGTATCCAGCTAAAATATATATTATTACGCAAAATAGAAATATGTTCCTTTCGTACTTCTTAACGAAAAGACCCGGCTGTCTTGTGTGATACAATTTTAAAATTTCATTCCTATTTACTTTTTTTTCATTTAATAGATGAAGAACAATATTTTATTCTTTCTGAAGTATTATATATGTTTACATGTAAGTAGAACAAACCATATTTAATACAAGAACGCCATGATATTATTATGGTATCACAATAGCTTTTGTCAGCTGATACCGGATTAGGTTCCGGTGAGGTGGGTCTATTCTAGAAGCTAGACAAACAAACTTTTGTCATTATTTGAATCCTTAACCAATGCGACTAGGTTCTTGTATTTGATATATCTTTCTAGATATTTTATTCGTTTTTATAGTATTCATGCGCACTAGCTCGGCGGACTAGAGATATTAATTTGATACACAAAACGTCAAATTTTTGACAGTCCCAAACATAACATACAAATTGCTAAGAAAAAGCTGGAACATGTTAACCTATTATAATATGTCAAACTTTTTATAAATAGACTAAATATAGTAATATATAGAAAGAGTTTGAAGCCAAAATATTATCAAGAAGATACCCTGAACGAACTCCAAACAGAACACATTTAAAATTATTGTTCCTTCTGTTACATGTTGATAAATTTATTGCTGAAAACAATGTAATTACACAAAACAATTCGAACAAATAAAACCTTTAAGTATATAACGGAAAACCAGAGAAGAAGCAATATACATACTTTTTGGGGGTCATTTTTTACTGTAATTTGCGCCTTATTACTTCCAAAACACTCTTATATTAAACATTTAAAATGAATCACACAAATATACAAGACTTTTATTCGTTCCATAATCTTACATCTGACAAATTCGATCAAATGTATTATATGAGTATATATACAGATCTAATGCAATATTAAGTAGAAAATCAGGTTTTCACAACGAAATTACTTGTATATTTGTTCTAATATTGCTTTAAAAAGCTGCACACAATTGGGATGTAAATTTGGTTTGTCATAGATGTTTCATTATAATATTCAGTAAATTGATTTTCTTATTGGAAAACATATAAGAGACCTAGAAATCAATCTACATCGGAGTTCAAAGTATATAACCTATGGACCCCTTTCATCACAAAGGTCGAATGTAACAGTTTAACATTTTCTTAGCATCACTAAACTTAGAAACAACCTTCAAGAAAAGAAACGATGATTCACAATCGCAAAGAAATGCCAGACAAATTTTTGTTAGTAGCAAAAAATTACCATTATCTATTCAGTGTAAAACTAAACCAAATTTGGTTGAATATACTCGATCAAAAGACCATCTCGCCATTTCCATTTAAAGCTTCTACTGACATCCTGGACTAACTAACAATTAAATCTTGTATCATATTCAAAGAGATCACCAAATTTAACATGTATGCACGACATATATTTTAAAATTAGTCAAATGAATTACAATGTATAAACTGGAGATTGTAGAAACCAATCAATCACAGCTTATGAATTTCAAAGCAGGTCTTTTTACTTCTCACAAAAGGCAGTGATGCAAAATCAAATGTGGTTGAGGAAAAAACCTCAAATGATCAGTAAAATCTAAAATTGGAGTTAAACGTTTCACTTGGTCATTGCATTTGCACGCACACGCGTCAGAAAGTGCGTGCAATTGGTAAACACCAGCTAATACCTAGTTCTCATTTTTTTCGTCATTATTTTTTTCCAGATGGGATTAAAAAGTAATTATAATTAATTAGACTTCTATAACTTCATGGTTCTCTTTATTTTATTCTGCATCATTTGCTTGAAAATATCCAAGTTACACATATACAGACACTTTAAACAAGGTGATATGACTGTCCTTAGAGGGAGGTAACACTTCGCGGTCGTTTTATTGTCAATGGAAAGGCCTCTATGTAGACGAACTAAGAAACTACTCAACAGAGTTTTTTTTGCAAACGTTATATAAAAAAGTTCATTAAATATTACTTTACTAAACATATAATTTTTATAATAGCCTGAAATAAAATCTGCAATTCTTGAACAATGAAAGATTATGATACGAAACAAGGAATTGTTTAACCATTTAGTACCTACAAGTGGAAAGGAAAACAATATGCTTGAATTCTGTAGAGCACAATAAACAAGGTTTTTGGCCATCCCAGGGAATTGGTATGGCTCTGAGGATAATCTTTAAGTAACAAGAGAATATATTCCTCTAATCTCGGAGAGAAACATTCTTAAGAATAAATACTTTTTCTCTAATTTTCTTGAGTGCAAAAAAAATTATCACGAGCTCAAAGTGGGGTTCATACCTTTAGTATTTAAGAGTCAAAAGACTATTCACAGATTGCAAGAAACAGAATATACTTGCATGTAAGTCCTATAAATGTGTAGTAAAGTAAATAAAAATAACTCAGTTTTAATGAGTTTATTTCAAATAAAAATTTAACTATTTAATCAGCGTTTTTGAAAAATGTTCAATATACATATTTGACAAGTTATTATTGTTACGATGGGAGTTTATAGAAAATATTTGTAATAATTATACAAACATATGACACCTTATGATGCGAAAAGGAGTGCATAGATATATGAATTCTCTGGCTAAAGATATTTGGCTAAAGTTTGTAAATAACCTGATTTAGATATATGGCTTTTGTTGATTTTTTTTTGATATCTTAAAATAATAAAATGCTTTTTACAGTTTTTACAAAAAAACACACTAACTAATATAATCATATGTACTACAACTCATTTGAGAAACATTTTATAGAAAAACGATGATTGTGCAAGAAATGACAATCAGGTTGATTCAGTTTTTTTTTTCTCGAGACCAATGATGCATCATTATAAATGTGGGGGGGGGGGATATTTTATGTTACAATGCTTATGTATATATTTCCTTATAGAATAATATATTTACATATTATTTTTTTGTTAATCCAAAACTCTGTTTATATCTTAATATTTAGAATTGAAGTACATTCAAGACTGATATTGTCCTATTTTCTTAGTTTATTTATATATTATATAATATTTAATATCATTTAATTTAATCATTTATCTCATTTTGCAGGGAAGCGAACCGTTTCATGTATGAAACGCTGTCTCTCCGTGGGATTCCTGCATCCCTCACAGTGCCATTCCCTCTGCTAATTCATGGATAAATGTATATTTATAATTTTCACAACCACTAATGTGCCCAACTCAAAGTTTTTTTAAAGAGAAGAGAAAATGCACCATCGCACGAAGTAAACACTAGGACTAAGATCGATCCCTAATGCAAACTCAGGCTTTTGTATCTATGTACATGAATTATTTATTTTAAAGTAATACCCCTCCCCCCCCCCCTTTCTGAGATTAATACATTTTAATGTATTCGTGAGAGTAGACATATGGAAGCCAATCAAGAAATTTTCCTAACTGATGACATTGGATTTTAGAGTACATTTTATAAAAAATGTCAATTTTCATGCCTTGATATGAAATACTATTTGACAGTTTCATCTTTTTTTAAATAAAGGATCACTAATCCCACTTTGTATATATAATTTGTGGGTGATGTTGGCATTATTGAGAGAACCGATGGCGAAACAATTATTGATATTATTAAATATATATTCTAAATATTTGAACCTCTTGATGTGTATATATGTATAAAATCCGTTCACATTCAAACCACCACCTTCATATTTTTCAAAATATATAATTTTAAACCCTTATAGAGTTAAGTATTTTTATCAGTCAAGAAGGGATGTCTTCGTAATGGGCCAAGGTATTGTATATATATATATATATATATATATATATATATATATATATATATATATATATATATATATATCAGACTTTGTTGACGTTTGCGAAAAATTGTCGTTCATCGTCCGTTTTTTCGCTCACCAAAAAGTTATCGTCGTTTTAAGATTGAATCGTTCGTTTGTTGTTCGTCATTCTGAAAAAAATTGACATTTTTAAAGGATTTTTTTCTCGTCAGTATGAAAAAAGTGTTGATTTTTTGGAAAGGAAATTTTTCCTATGAGAAAGAGAAAGCTTTATCTTTTTTGGTGTCAAAAACAAACGACCAACGATTACAAATGAACGACAAATCAACAAGTCTGATATACATATATATATATAAGCATAAGATAGAAATTATATGCCATCTCATTTAGTATCACCTAGGTACATGGTATTAAAAATGGCGTTACAAGGTCCAAAATAACAGACACATTATATTATATATTTAATTACTAAATTAATTACGCATTTCATACTCGCTAGAGTGAAAATATGCATGGTTTTTACTTTTAATCGCATAAGATCTTTTTTTGGGTCGCATAAACTCTGCTGATCGCTTTACGTCATTAGAGCTCAAAAAGAGAATACAGTACCAGTTTAACATGAAGGAGGTCTCCTATCCACTATTTGCGACCTCATATGTTACACCAGAGGTCACAGAAAACCTTGAGCGATGGAAGATTAACTGCTATAGACATATGAGCGGTATATACAGGTAGTCGCTATAGGCAGTATTCGCTATAGACAGGTGACTGCTAACAAAGGATTGAGTGTTTTGAGAACTATTTTGCGGGGTAATGTGGATACATATGAATGTAATTTTCTAAAGGTAATGTACAAATTGATAGGATAGTAATACATCCTGATCACGATTGTCGCGTCAATCCCATCATTTTAGTATAATATTATAATATAATTCATGCTAGCATTATTCATCATTACTAGAGAGCGGGGGAAAATGTGAATCATATAAAAATATTTCCTCACATTTTTTCCATTTTTTTACATATAAAAGATTTTTTTGGAAATTTAGAAAAAACACATTTTTCTTAATAATATCCCTGAAATAAACACTTTTTTAGAAAAAAAATTGAACTTATTTTCATGACCACTTGCATCAGTTTTATGATTTTTCCCTTCATTCCCTTCTTTTGTTAATGGAAATTTGGAGGGAAATAATGAATGTCTAAACTTATGGCGCCTATTGAATAAATATACCGGGCCGTGCAGAATTATTTACCGATTTTTGTTCAGAACATATCGCAGACAATAACGACATTTCGAATTACTTGAGAAACAATTTATTCATACATTTTTAGAATAATAAAATAGTTTGTGATCAAATTTAATCAATGTAGCCATCATTTGACTCAAGGACACTGGTCAGGCGACGTCTGAAGCTGCCACAGACTTGCTGGATGTAATCGGCGTCCATGGAGGCCCAGGCCTTGTTAACAGCAGCCTTTAAGGCATTTATGTTCTTGTGTCGTTTTTTTGCAGGTCTTGGTCTCCACGTGTGCCTAGATGGAGAAGTCTAGTGGGTTCTGATCTGGGCTCTGAGGGAGCAGGTAGTCCTTGGGCCAAAGTTGATGTTGTCCTTGAGCCACTCCTGAGCTTTCTTGGAAGCGTGGGCGGGTGCTCCATCTTGTTGAAACACCCAGAAGAGTTGCCGACTATGGATTTGATCCACGGAAGAACCTTGGACGCCAGAATCTTCACATAATCCTCCGCTGTTAATCTGTACCCAGCGGGAACCATGCCGGCTTCATGGCCTTCCCGTTAGAGGCCACAAGACCCAACATCATCACCGAAGCTGGGTGCTTTGTTGTTGCCACTTAGCTGTGCTTATCTTGCACATCTTCAAAGCTCACAACACGGTCATTTTGCCTTTTGAAAACAGGATCGACCGTAAAAAATTTCTCATCTGAAAAAATGATGACTTGTCGCTGACGTTCAGTTAGCGGAGGGCGTTCAGTACGCCTCAGGGACTTTCCTCCTACCCTTTGCAATGCCCTTGAAACATTTGATCTCGACGTTCCCATCTTTTGGCCATGCCGGTACTGAACCTGTAGGGAGTCCTCTTGAACGCTGCCTTTACTTGCCTTGTTGAGACAGTGGGCTTCCTGCTAGCATCAGGGAAATGCTTGAGATCACCCCCAGCCTCCAAGCGCTTGGAAACGTTGTAAATTGTCTTCAACGAGGCCCAAACCTGTTCCTTAATGTTGTTATGAGGCACTCCCGCTCGGAGGAGGGCTGCAATTTCGATCCTCCTTGTTTCCTGATTGGACATGGTCTAACGTGTGGAAGTTGTTACGCTCTCTCAGTAAGGATTTTGTTTATTTTAACAGTAAAAATACGAAACAATCAGATTGGTAGCCACGAAACCTCTTAAAAAGTATATTTACATCATCGGTAAATAATTTTGCACGGCCCGGTACTTCTAGTGAGGCTTTTGGTCAATCCACGTTTTCCCTATAAAAAGGAAGAATTATGCTTATTCCATATTATTTGATTGGTATCAATCATTGTTATTGTGCTGGACTCCATCACTAAATCTGACCTCTATTAGACACAAGGTAAGGAAAACTTTACAAATAGAGCTTTGGTGGTTACAGTAATCCCGGGCTGCTAAGGTGCTTCAATTCAAAATAAAAAAAGCAACTTACACCCTTTCCGTTTAACAGCAAATTTGCATGTAGATTTCATCGTTTTTACTCTTTTTTTGGCTAGAATCATCACAAAATCCTTCCTTTCTCTCGCAACAGATAGTTATATACATTTTCATTTCATGGAAGGCCTCAACAAATCCTCATTCCAATGGCCCTTTTATTGATCCACAATGTTTACTCAAAAAATTAAGCTTCTGACTCAAACACCATGGCTAGAATCGTCAATGATACTCTCAGAATGATTGATCCTCAGTTTTAAGCAAGCTTGTGACCAATTATGACCAAATAGCAGAGCTGCAACTACCGAATGTAAATTGATATTTAAACTGGAAGCGTTACCTGGTGTGAAGAAGTTGAACTTTGCAAAATAAATAAACAACTTCGGAGCTGAAAGCGCATTTAATATCGGACGACTAAAAAAAGACAGTTAAGGAAATAATTTGTTTGCCTTCCATTTCATTCTAAATTCGAGTGCACATATGATTTATATAAAAATAACATGTATCAAATTTCAAATAATCTCTAAAAAAAATATAACAAATTATGTACTTAATTGTATTTTGTTATAATTGTCCGATACTAACGATACCGACGATAAATCTATCGTCATCTCGGCTCCCTCCTGGAACAGGTCGACTTCGCTATGGGCTCGGCATCGAAGGCCTTGGAGGCGTATTCAAATATCAATGGACTCCACCTAAACGTTGGGAAACCCCAAGCCCTACGTCTGGGTGCTCCAGACACTCCTTCGACATGCTACACTCGACCTTTTGGGGGTAACTGTTAGCAGGAACCTGATATTTGGGCCCCACCACGTAAAAAATATCAGAATGTCGGTAGAAGAATCGGAGTCATCCGCCGGCTCTGCATCACGGTATCGTGAAGGACACTGCTGATCGAGATAGCTAGAGCCATAGTTATCGGGAACTTCATATGTCTGATTGGTTGATCATACAACAACAACTAAATGCATTTGAAGAGTCACAGAGCAGATACATAAAAAAATTATCTTTCTTTCTTATCTACCTCATCGATCGATATTCGGTAGATATATAATAAATCTACCGAATATCGAATCAGCGGTACTGAATCCCAGCTCTTCAAGATAGGGAACCTGGATCCGCGCAGCTGTTTGGTATGGCCATAATTTTGAACAGGTCAAAGCAGTCGTGGATATGTTTGACCCTGACGATATCAATGTATATTCAATAGTCAGCGGGTTCTTAAAATGAATAGCATCCTAGATTTATTGCAAGTCATTTATCGTTCCTGCCAGATTCAATTACCAGCCTGGAGACCGCAGGAATTACACTCGAAGATGGACTCAAAATCTTTGAAAATGCTGAGGAAGGATCCACATGATTCAAGGTGACGCCGGAGAGGTTTTTGAAACTAAGTTCGATTACGTTGTAAAGAAAAATCTGCCCTGCAAGCATTGAGACAAGTACGAGATGTGCTGTTAGGTAAACCTGGAGCTGCTCTTCCAGATGGGACGAGCCCAGTGGATGGAGCTATTCTAAAATACTGTCTCATAACCTCGGTAGATGTTGAGATATAATTTTTGAGGTTGAAATTTTTTTATTCGACCGTCGCCAAATCTTCACCGAGAAATTTTTTGGCAGGGATTATTTTATGTCACTGTTTTTATGAAAGAATAAATTCACATTAAATCAATTTGGAGTCTACATAATTAACATTTTTAAACATTTCTTAACATTTTTTTAACATTTTGGCTCATTTGGGTAAAATTAAAAAATTTGGCAAAAATCATCACATTTTTTTCCGCTCTCTAATCATTACTAGCTCGTACTTGTTGAATTTCATCTTAGCAACTTGCCTTATGCTGGGAGTTCTTAAATAAATTTATTTAAGAACTCCCTCCCTTATGGCGCCTAAGAAGAACATGTCTATTCTCAGGTTTGAACCAAGGAATACTAGAAACTACCTGGAGAGGAAGGGAAAATTGTAGCTTCCAAGTTAAGGCCATGATACGTTGATTACATAGCAATAAATTAAAATTTTATATGTATTTTTTAGCTAAATGAGTCATTTTCACTTCAATAATTCATAATTCAACGATCAAACAAGTACCTATTATATTAACAAAAATGAATAACGAGAGTGATATATATTTATTACTTTTTATTTATCAACAATAGTTTCCACAATAGTAAATATAATATTATTACAAATGAAAAAAAAGCTTAACAGTTACAAACAAGCAAATCAAGATTATACCTATGTTTTCATTATGAAATTGACTGTAATTAAGATATTTTTATTTCAAATTAAATTTCATATCTGACGATCTTAATTTCTCTGAGACTACACTCCTAATTAAACTTCTAGTTTGGAGGTGCCATGAGTTTCAAATCGGAGGATCTTGAGGAGGTTAAATAGTATCATAGCTATACGTAGCTTTTAATCTGTTATTGACTTTGTTTTTAGTTATAAAAAGCAGAGTTATGTCTATCTGTGGACGCGTGCGGACGTGTCTACAGTGTGCTTTGATTTGTTTTTTCTTATTATTGCAAGATCATGAGTATTTTCTGGTCTTCCTTAATAAATTAAAACATTAGTGTCATCATCAACTGAAGAGGATTTCTCTTTGCTACAAAAAGGAGTGGATCGTCAACGTCTTGTGTCCGAGGAGATCGTCCAGGGATTCCTTGATCTAAAGAGGAGGCTCCGTCTCTTTTTTTTAATCTTGTACTTTGATTCTTCTTAACCTGAGCTAAGTCTCTTTTCTTATTTTTTCCGTTGGAAAAAAAGAGGGTGAGCTCCCTTTTTTTTTTTTTTTTTTTGTTATTTTTACTTCGTCTTCCGGGCCTGCTTTTTTTTTTTTTGCTTGATCAAAGAGAGGCTCCGTCTTCTTTTTAAATCTTGTACCTTTTTTTCCTTTTAACCTGAGCTAGGGCTGTGCCGGTTTGGATTTTTTCTTACGCGGTCGGTATCAACAAATTCCCGCGGTTTTGCGATATACCGCTATATTTATCCCCCCCCCCCCCCCCCGCCCCGCCCAACAAACACGGCGCAAGACAAGGGTTAAATAATATGCATTATTTATTTATCTTCAAAACAAAACCAGTAACAAATTACTCATGGAACATTTGAAGTGAATATTTTTTCCTTCAACATTTCTTAAATTTCAACATTCAACAACTAGAAGAACTTCAACCTCTATTGCACTGAAAATGTTAACAAACACACAAACGGACAAAAGCCAAATTATAAATAAATTGCGAGGTAGCTTACTCTTTTTAAATGTGCAAAGTCTGTTAATGAAACATAATAAGATACTTCCCCGAGTGCAAATTACTTACGGAACATTTAAAGTGAATATTTTTTCCTTCAACATTTCTTACATTCAACATCAAAAACTATCACTAGAAGAACTTCAACATCTATATTGCACTGAAAATGGTAACAAACACACAAACAAACAAAAGCCCGTTCAAATCAAATAAAGATGTGAGGTAGCTTACTCTTTATAAATGTGCAAAGTCTGTTAATGAAACATAAACAGATACTTCCCTGGTTTAGCCTACTTCGCCTTCATATTAGTCGCTAAAAAAGCATGTTCACTTTGCTTATTCTTTTTAAATGTGCAAAACTGTTATTAAACATAATAAGAAATGTACTTCCCTGGTTTGGCCTACTTCCTAGCCTTCATATTAGTCGCTAAAATCCAACATCCCAACATCCTAAGGTCGGGTTTGCTCCATCTTTTGATCAAAGGTTGTTTGAAGTTTCGTTTTGAAAACGGTGAATAGGCCTACTGGTTTGAACCGCGTCCCGCCACCACACCCCCCCCCCACCCCCCCCCCCCCCCGCGCTCCCACCAAACATATAACATCCCCACATATAAAGGCCAATGTTTCAATTTTTTTTTGCCGGTCATGACGGTGACGTGCTCAGACCCGCGGTAGGCGTCACGTACCGCAGTTTAGCGGTAATGCGGTTACCGTCCCAGCCCTAACCTGAGCTAAGTCTCTTTTCTTATTTTTTCCGTTGGAAAAAAAGAGTGTGAGCTCCCTTTTTTTTTTTTTTTTTTTTTTTGTTATTTTTACTTCGTTTTCCTGGGCCTGCTTTTTCCCCTTCTTCATCCTAAATTAAGATGCAAGAAGAACCTAAGCCGCCTGATGATAATAATAAGAGCTCGTCTTGCGTGTTAGAGAGTGAAGATTCTTATGTTGTTTCTGAGAACGCGGTTCTTCTTAGTTCAGCCAGTACTTCCTCTCCTTCCAACTTTCATGAGGACTCTAGTGTCCATGCATCCATGGAGAAATTCCTGAATCCTTAAAAGAAAAAGAAACGTCAAATGCAAGTAAAAAAATGTCCTACAGCGGGGCAGTACATTCATCTACGAAAAAAGATTCATTTAAATTTGTGTCTGATGGAACAGTCAATGATTCCAAAGGGTGGAAAAATTTCTCTTTATTCGCTCAAAGAATAGATAAACGCGGTCCACTGAGCAAAAATCAGATGCATCCAGGCAATCTTGCACTGATTGCTACTGATATATTAAAATTAAATCCTAATGAAGTACATAGCATCAATTGGGATCGACCACATCGCCCGCTCATTATCACACGTCAAAAAATTTCAATGGAAAGAATTTCCAGTCAAATTACCTTACCAATCGAAGTTGATTTTAAGGATGATGAGAACAGTTCCATCAGGGTCATGATAGATTGCCGCAAACTCATGCTCGCTAGGGACGGAGATCACGTTTTTGATGTGACGTTAAAATACGGATATGGGAAAATATGTGAGCAGGCTTTGAGATCAATGCTAGTGCCTTTTTGTAAAGTCAATTCTTTTCAAATTGGGAAAGCGTCTATATCCGAAAAGAACTTCTTGAAAAACTTTGCTATATTCAATTATCCTAAATATGAACATTGGAATTCAAAGGGTTCAGACTTGGTAATCAATGTCACTGGAAACCCTAAGAACATTCCCTCATTAATTCCGCTAGGTGATGATATTGATCTTGGACAAACAAAGCAGTGCGGCAACTGTTTTATGTTTGGACATTATCGCTCTTCATGTAAAGAGAAGACTAAGTCTATCGTTTTTTATAAGAACTGGATGGTTGCGCGAATTAAGAAAATAAAAGAAAATGAAGTGAAATTCTTTACAGAAAATGATGATGTGATAATTTTTAATAAACAAGTGGATCAAAACAAAACAAATCCAATATCTGAAACCCTTCAAAAGGAATCCATGAAACGGCTACCGTTAATAATATCGTAAACAAGCAAGCAATAGCTACCTCTAAAGAGACGACTAATAATGTAGTTTCTAATGACGAAATATTAAACCCCAACTCTGATACTGAAATAATCTCTTCGACAAACAATCTAAAAGCTACGGAAAAGTCTAAGAAGCCATCTATGACTAACAAAGCAATCTTGGTAGGTAGAACAAGATCGCAATCAAATAGTAAAAGAAACAGACTCGATTCGCAAAACACAGTGGAAAAAATTGATATAAATCAAAACAAAAGACTCGTAATGACCATGAACCAGTCTAGAATAACAGATTTCTTCCTCTTGAATACAACAAATGAACTTTGCACAAATATTGGCTTGTCGAAAATTATATCGCTTAACGTAAGAGGAGGAAGAGACCGCCGCGTTCGACATGCTCTAATGAAACATTTGGTATCTTTAAAGCCTGAAATTTTATGTCTGCAAGACATAAAAACGATCACCTCCTCAACATGCTCTGAGTCATGCAACTTATGTCTTCCCAATATGTTCCACCAGTTTTTCTCCGGGTCTGGCAAGAGGGGAGTTCTGACGTTCATTACTAAAAAACTATCAAGGCCAGTATTTGTCAAAGAATATATCGATGAAGGTGATTGGCATCAAATAATCATTAACCCTTCTGGATGCACATTTTCTATATTTAATATCTACGGACCCAATATCCGATCTTCAAAGTTTTTCCAGTCAATTTTAAACGCCCAAAATGACGGCGATATGCCTCTTTTAATGATTGGCGATTTAATGTAGATATTGACGAACCCACACATCTTTACCCCAATTCTGCGATTCTTTTGAAACTAATAACAAACTACGGCTTGTGGACTTAACCAAAAAATTCAATCCGAAGGATAATATCTCATGGAGTAGTGGCAATAAATCTTCTAGAATAGATTTGGCACTAATATCTAACATCTTAGTAAGAAATATTAAAGACGCTTGCTATAGAGCTGAACCATTTTCCGACCACAAAATGATTACTATTACGTTGCGCTATGTGCCAAGGAAAAACCAATTACATGTTCCAAGATGGATATTTGGTGATAATGACTTTATAAATAATCTTAAACAAAATTTCTCGAAAAATAACGGTATGATTACCCCCAAAAATGCATACTCACTTCTCGCTCAAATTGCTACTAAAACGGTCAAAAGGTTTATTAAATCTTTTAAGAAGAGATCTGCAAAACTTCAGAGTGAAATTGAGAGTCTTCTGAACAGCTCCTCTATTTTTATTAAACAATTTTCTTCTGATCTTTTCAATTCCTATAGAATCTTTGACATTGTGGAGTCAGAAATGCTAAAGAAAAAGGAATATGAATCAAATCATAGCCTGAGGATAAAGTATTTGCCCAGAACGAATACTGGTTCTGCTCCAATCATACGGAAGATTGTTGTGTAAATAATATAACTATTTCTAAATCAACTGATATTTTAGACTATTTCCATCTTCGTTTCTCAGATATTTTAGGTGGTCAACGAGTAGATTTTCCAAAACCGAAAAAATCATCAAAGACTAAAGTTTTTACAATACAAATAATAGAAAATTTTATAGAAAAACATTTTACAGATTCAAAATCGTCAGCCCGGATGGCTTAGCTGGGCTTATCTTCTCTCTCTGCTCCTAAGGAAGTTGCTCCTTACCTTTTAGCTATTGGCGAGGTAATGGAAAAATCGGGTAGGATGCCGCGATCGTTATGCAAAGGTAGGATTGCACTTATACCAAAAAAAGGTGATGGGACAGATTTTAATCATTGGAGGCCTATCACTGTTTTAAACTATGCTTATAGAATTTATCGGGAATTTTATCTCAACAATAGAACCTATTTTAAACAGAAAAAATTTCAGAGGAACAAAAAGGATTCCTCAAGAAAAGAAAAATCACTGACATATCGCGAAACATTCTTGCAGCTACTGAATCCCTCAACAGAAGTCAAAAATTTGGTGCAGTGATTGCTATTGATTTTAGAAAGCGTTCGATTCCGTCAACCATGGCCATATTTTAAATTCGAATAAAAACTTCTACCTAGACTTTTTTTAATCCCATAAGAGCTTTATTAAACAATGGCTCTTCTATG
>CP045893.1:28662763-28678001 GCA_013387185.1 Caligus rogercresseyi | reverse complement strand
GAGATAATCATCTTAAGTGCATACACATTTATTTTAAACATTTTGTACTTCATTCACTCTTATTAATAATGAATTCATGACTTTCTATACAGCAATAATAATTAGATTACATGAATCTATACTACCCGAGCATTGGCCCCATAGAGCTTATCAGAGATTTTAATTGTGCTTTACCCTAGGACACTATATTTTTAATAACATCATTTGGCCACAAAGAACTCTGTATAACTTTACATTTATTTTTTTTGCATCAATATCCTTTCTCCTCCTTAGTTCATAGGGACAATTTATCTATTAACAGCATCAAAGTAAAGGGATCCTACTTTAAATACATTTTCATACGCGCATTCTCAAATTTAAGGATGCAGATTGGACTCCTGAGAATCATTTTTTTTGGAAAATATCTATTTGAAGAAATTAATTGTTAATCCATCTGTTTCACCTTCAACCGTCAATTTATTTGCAGATTTTCTTAACCTGCAAGGTTTAATAATGTATATTGATATATACCTTTTTTTTATCCTTTTGGTAGCGTTGCTTTGTGTGTGATCCTAACATTTACAACTCTAGATAATTTATTACCTCCGCCGAAGGAGGTATTGTTTTCACTGGCGTTTTGGTTTGTTGGTTTGTTAGTTTGTGTTGGTTTGTTTGTCACAGAATAACTCAAAAATTACGGAAGGATTTTGATGAAACTTTGTGGAGTTGTTGGAAATGCCAAAAGTAACAAGTGATTAAATTTTGGCATCTCTGAGTGTCAGAATAAGATGCAAAATGAGCTAAATACTAAGAAATATTTCAAGTTAGCCTACTCTGCCAATAGATGTCGCTGTGCTGTGAAATCGGGTGCCGGGAGCGTCTTCCTCTCGGAATTTCCGTCGAGGGGAACCCTCCCCCGTCCCTCTACGGCCGCCCCAGTCGTGAAAAATCCACCTCGGAAGGCTCAAAGGACCCCGTGACGGCGGAGTTTGCACTCTCTGAGTGTATATATGCCTCTATTTAGAATAAAATCAAATATATTTTTAATATTATACGATTTAAGTTATTGTTTTTTGTGTGTGTGAGGGATTTTTTTGTTTATTGCACAATTATAAATCACATATTAGCTTTTAAGGCGAAATATTTAAACTACAATGATTGTTAAACGTACTTTTTAAAAAATATTGCCACAATTTATCGAACTTTAATTATCTTCATGAATTTGAAAAACTGTGATTATCAAAATTAATATATTATGACGCCATGAAAAAAATATTAAAGAACGTTGTTATATGTAGTTCTTCTCCTCTTATAGAAGTCTATAATAAAGGAGCATTAAGAACCAACTTGTTCAACCAATGAGGTTGCAAAAAAAAAGCACTTCGATTATCTTAAAATTGAAAACCATTTTCTTTTCTTTCTTCGTACCACAATGAACTTTTATTTACCTCACGGATTATAAAAAGCAAGAGAGGATATTGCTTAAGATCCCCCCCCCCCCCTCCTTAAATGTTCCGCTCCATTTACTCCAGAGAAGCAAGACGGAGGGCGAATGAAGTTCAGTAGTAGTATTCATTGTTGTGAGTGATTGAATCCCTTCTCAATGGATGCATATTTTTGTGATATAGACAAAGCCTTATTTCCGACGGAAGCATCCGTTTAATCCGTTTTTTAGATGCAATGGATCAATAGTAGGCACACCATCTGAGTACATTTATCTTATTCTATAAGTCATAAACAAGACGTTCAACCCAAGGCACTTTTGCTCAACTCCTGACCCGAGGGAAATGTGTAGATGAAAAAAAATCAATGGTGGCGCTTAATAGCAATGGATCTAAGATATTTTCCTTCATCGTCGTCACGTCTTGTGAGGGTCCTCGACGAAATCATGTCCAAGTACAAGAAGCTTAGGAACTCACAGAACTTTTATTTGTAGTCACTTTGATATATTATTTTATGTTTTTTCTGCAAAAGCTATATTTTGTATGTTTTCTCCGTTTCACTAGGAATAAAAATCGTCAGTCATTTATCATGTAAATAAATCAAAAACAAGATATATAAATATTGTAGATTTATGTTTATCTGTGAATCTATATTTTTATGTTTTTTGACCGTTTTAGTATTTTTTATTATTTTACAATTGAAGGTCTGAAAGTTTTATTTTTCATATACTTTTTTTCCAAAAAAGGAGTAGTAGCATCCTTCAATTTAAGTGATTTTATCTTACTTAGCCTTTCATAAGTGTTATATAAATCAAGTATATAATTTACTAGTTTGAAAGATATTTACAGAACTTTGTTAATGTTCTAAAATTAGCAATAAAAAAAAATAACTTGATGGGAAATTGTAAAAACTCTGAAAGCAGTGTATAAATGTAAAATAAATGCCAACTTATGCAAAATGGCTTATTCAAACCATTTTATAGATATACTCCAATGACTCACGTACTTTGCATCATCATAACTAACGATAATTGAATCACAATTCTAACGAAAGTGAATATAAAGTGAATGAGGGGCTTGAACTGAAAAAGAATGCTTATTAGCGAGTTTGACCAAGTCTCGACAACTATAAAAATATATATAGTATACATATATACATACAGTAAGCCCTCGATATAACGACCCTCTGTATAACGAACTTCGGATACAACGAACCTCCTGGAGCTGGCCGAACAAGCCTCATATATAACGAACCTAAGTTCGTTATATATGAGGCTACCGAACCTTTTGTGTTCATGACCGATCAAGCCTCAGCTATAACGAACCTAAGTTCGTTATATTTGAGGCTACCGAACCTTTTTTGTCCATGACCGAACAAGCCCCGAATAACGAACCTAAGTTCGTTATATTTAAGGCTACCGAACCCGAATTATACTTCGGATTTAACGAACTTTCGGATATAATGACCCTGCCCTCCCCCCATATAGTTCGTTATATCGAGGGTTTACTGTAAAATATATTATCACTCGCACATGTGTAGTTCAAAACAACTCCTCAGTCAAGAAAGTGTAAGACAAAGATGCTATGATGAAAGTACATGATAAATATTTGCTAGCATTAGTATATCATATAGAGAGCTTCCCCACTTAGTGTCAAATAATATCTGCACGATCCAGCTTTAACCTCGTGCTTAAGGAATAAGAACTTTCGCCATGGCTTAAAATATATCATCTTTTCACACTCCTGGTTTCTTAATTGGCTCCATTGGCATAAAGGAACAAAGATATCCCCCCCCCCCCGTTTTCTGGCTTGACAATAGAGCAACGACATGAAAATGTCTCCAAATCTCTTTGTTTAAGTTGACGTATACCTCCAGGATCAATGTATTCCTCCATACTACATAACAATACATGTGTCTTTATATTTTTAAAAACACTAACACACAAAGCGTTATATCTTATAAAGAAAAAAAAACACGGAACTTTCTTATGTTCTTTATTCTATATCTATTGGCCCATGACTTTGCAAATTAAAATATATACAATATTTTTTTAAAACACAAATGAAGCCCTGTATTATAAATCTAAAAATATTGTGCTTTATAAGTGGATGTTTGATTATATTCATACGATAATAAATTTAAGATCTATAGAAATAATTGTTCAATTGTTGTTGTCGTATGTTTCTATTACGGAGCTAATATAACTGTAGCCTTCATGGCTACTAAAAAACAAATATTTTATATAGAAACAAATAATTATACAAAAACAAGATATTAATTTAAAGTTAATGTCGACGCTGTCCAGTTCGTATATATATATATATATATATATTGATACCAAGACATTGATAGCAGTGAAGCACTTTTGTTTTTATTTGGAACGGTATGAAATTTTTTATTTATCTATTCATTATTTTCTCAATATATAAAGAGAATCAAGATAACAACAACATAAAAAGACAGGGTTTGAATGTGTGGGAAAAAATTTCATGCATATTGCTTCAAGTCATAGGCCAATGCATTTCCCCCCTTCAGCACTCACTCAAAATATGGGCCATAATGTGAGTGATGAGGGAGGAGATACCTTGAGCAATGACCAAGGGCGTCGGCAAACCCAGGCAAAATCTTTTAATTGACTCAAACAGTTACACAGTTGTTGGGAATGTTATACAAAGAAATTAATCTCTGCATTTTTTCTCCTTCTTTCTCAAGTGCATTGGAGTAATGAAATAAGATACATTCAATATATATATATATATATATAATATATATATATATATATATATATATATATATATATATATATATATATATATATATATATATATATATATATATATATATATATATATATATATCACAGCGGAAATGGTCTTGATCCTAAAGCCAAAGTTCCATAAAAAAATTCAAATGCACTTCTATAACTCCTGTAAAAAGATAAGCATAGTGTTTGTCTCCCTTCTAATTGAAAAAACAAATTACCCGCAGAAAATCATTAATATGCATTTTTAGGTATGTTACTAAGAGTAATAAGCTCTATGGAAAAAAAGTTCATTAGACATAATATTGTTTCTTATTAGAGGTATGCATATGATTTTTCTTCGCCATAAGGTACTTTCATTGTTGCTTATATCGGTATTTTTTGTATACTAAGTTTTGGGAATAAACGCTTAATCTGTTTTAAGCGTTTATAACAAAGAAAAATTGCAGTAAAAGTATTTATCGTAGAAGGCATTGATTAGAAGGGTGAAGGTCATGCGGTATTTTATTTAATGACATGTGGAATCATAACACCGATTAAACATTATTATTGAATTAATCAGTCATGTTTGAGGTGCATGTTTTATGAGATAATATTTTTTTGAATACATCTACTTTACTTAATACATAAATAAATATTATATGAAGACCTCATTTTATAAACTATAATATTCTTCAGTAAAACAAACAAGTAAGAAAGATTGTGCATGATCTGTAAGAGCCTTATTTTATTCTATGCTATCTCTGTTATTCAGTAATAAATTCAATTGACAAAATGATTGGCTTAGTATTCCAAAGTTATGTTTTATATCATTCAATACATAAAGACCGACAGAGGTCCATTTTTTCCGGACAAAAATATATAAGAAACTGATTAAGTGTTGGTAAATGTTTTTTTAAAGATGAAAATAGGGTTTAAATAATTAATATTACAATTATATATATATATTATATACATATATATATATATATATATAAATTATGTAACATCTATATATATAAATCTATATATATATATATATTTGTAAATAGATTTATATAAACATATACATATATAATATATTCCGAAGAATAAAATAACCATTTTAAGCCTTTTGTTTCTAGAACAGCTTATAAATAGGTTTGAATATACTCAGGTCGTCCCAATTGTTTTGTACAAAGCCACTGTATCCCCCTTGATAGCTGAAAATGCTATTCAAGAAGAAAAAAAATGGCTCTCTGTTCTCTTTCATAAGAGATACATTGAAGCTATAAAGCGGCCGAGGTTCCTTATCGGGGGAGGATTGACAAAACTTTCCACAATCTTACCCAAATATATATACAAATATTTATCAACTTGGCAAAGTTTCCAGAAAAGGAATGGAGGAATTCTGTCTCACATAGCGATCTATTTAATAGATTAATGTTTGGTACAAACCTTACAAACAATGTTACCAGGACACTCTCTGAAGTATGGGCAGCGGCTCAAAGAATTGTTTGGAGTTGCGTCCCTATTTATAACAGTGACTCAACTGTGGACATCATTCGTCAAAATGCCCATAGACCATTCTTCTTCAAGAATATTGAGAGTCCAGATAAACTTGAGGATTGGGCTATTGCTAACGGCACTTTGTCTATAAATTCGTCTCATCATGCACACCCATTCAAAGATGGGAGATTTAAATACCCCCTATTAAGGGCAGCAAAATGCATTTGATGCCATGTTCCTGGCATTTAAAAATGACGGTCCCGAGTAGTCACGGTGAGGTTAAAAAAATAACAGAATATTATCTAAGGCTGCTCAAACTCCCGGACAGATGGGCATTGAGAAAAGAACGGTCTCTCATGGGAATACATGATGGAAGAAAATTCACGTCTCAACTGCAGATCTCTTCCAACTGTATAATATTCAACACACACTGCAAAGACTGTGGCAAGTTGAATAACAACACGCTACACGCCTTTGTAGACTGTCCTTTTGTCTCCGTTCTTAAACGATTCATTGTTTTGAACGTGAAAGGAATGGAGAGGTCCAAAGAAAATATAATTAAAGCAGTTGTGTTGCTTGGACTAAACAAGAGGAAGACCAACCAATCCGTTGTCTCAAAAGCAATCGAGTTTGCTATATTAAATGCGAAAGCCCGAATAGCAAGCAAACTGACCAGCGGCGACTTTTTAAGTTCCGAAGATCTTCGAGCAATCATTTTAGCAGCTGCTGCCAGATATGGAGCTCTTTCTCTAAAAATTCCTTCTCCTTTTAACGACTCTTGGACTTTTGCGTCAAAAGAAATTAAGTATTTCCCAACAAAGTCTTACAGCCATTTTAAATTTTTTAAGAGGATGTTAAAGTTTTATTAGACTATTTATTGATCCGACAAGTTTATTCATGGCATTGTTTATTTATGTTTTAATGTTTTGTGAAATGTTTATTTTTATATTTTAGATGATACCTAGGTTTTTTATGTATATTTTTTTAAAGATTTGTTTATATACTAATATTTAAATGTACCATGCACAAAAGTTTTTTTGTTGAAAAGTCTGGATGATGAATATCACGACATCATCTCCTACCAGCAGACCGGTTCTCCAAAAGGGCATCTTTAAGACGTCCATCAAACACCCCATCCCCTTAACCGGTTTATGGAGATATCTCTCTCAGGAACTATCTCAATGGACTCGCTGATGTCTCGCCGGCAAGAATGTGTACGACCTCCCCGTATTCAAATTAACAGACCCGGCATGATAGAACCCAACCTGAGGATCAAAATTACCTCCTATGAAAGCTTCATTAAATTTTGAATTAATATTTTAGTATTCTTATGTTGGAGTGCAAACTTTAGATTATAATGTCTATTTATGTAATTATTTACGAATATACTTCAACCCTTATAAGAAATGAAATACAAAAAAAAAAAATGTTTGAATACATATAATATATATATATATTATATATATATATATATATATATAGATATATATATATATATCTATATAATATATTATATATATATATCGAGACACTTCTAATTTTTAAAGAAAACTCTTTGGTTGGTCTAAACCATAGATAAATGTTATAGTGCATAAACACAAAAAATAATTATGTTTTAAAATGCAGCGTACTGCTTTACTTGATCATGTACTTCTTATTCACTTTCTTTCCATGCATTTTCATAAATAGAAATCATTGCATTTTTGTTATTGTTGTGGTTTGTTTTCATATTGTGAGGAAATCATCTTTATAATTCAATATGAACTTTCATTGTTGGAAGTCGGATTTTAAACTAATAATACCAGGTTTTGGTTTTTTTAATTATATATTCTAGGACAATAATTTAATAAATATTTTACATATTATATCTTTTGACAAAAATCAGGCGATGAAGTAATATACTATACTTAATAGAGTAGAGAATTGTACAAACTTAAAACTTGTGTCGTCTTGGGATGCTTCTGATATGATGTCACTTCGGGGAAGTTTAAATAGGAGTATGTACAATAATAAAAAGGGGGAGTTGATGAACAAATAATAATGAAAATAATACATGGTTATATAATATAATGCCCTAGACAATTATAAAAATATTAATTGATGAGGTCTAGAACGCCGGTCCTTTTCTTATTAAGTGCAGTGTCTATCCCGTTTCTAATATTATATGATAAGGAAGAAGTCAAAATAAAATAACTGTTCTATGAGGAGAGACACACAAATAGATGATAAAAATATGTTGATGTCCTGGTTAATACATCGTCTCTAACACAATAATCAGGGAGTCACTGTAATCAAAAAAAATATACTTTTCTTGTTCTTATTCACTAAGTGAGTCTTCCTACGGTTTTCCCCTCAACGTTTTCTGTATTTAAAAAAAAACAAAGGGCCCTTGCATGACGCTGATGACACACATGCTGAGCTTGATGGACGTAACTGTTAGTTCTTCATATGGTTGTGATTATGCTTAAAGTACGCTATATGAAAGTGATTATTAGTGCTTGCTTATATGTGTGAACTTACTTTCAACCATGATGAATAATGATGAATTTCACTCGAGGTATGTGTCGTCTTAAGACACAAACACGCAATGATAATGTAAGCTTTCACCCTAAATAAGGAAATACTATGAAATAGTTTAAGAAAACTATAGGTATAATATAGGAATTATATATATATGTATGTGTATATATATATGTGTGTATATATATATATATATATATATATATATATATATATATATATATATATATATATGTATATATATATATATATATATATATGTGTGTGTGTGTGTATATATATAATAAAATGTATCGTAATGCTTAATAAAATATTTAGATGGACCAAATTATAGCATATTATATAGAATTTTACCACCATATATTTTTTTCCCATCGGCAAGGTTTTTATTATGATAACGTGCATAAAATATATACATATATAATAGTTACAAAAGGAAAATTGTGTTTAATACAAAACATAAAAAAAACATTATAATATAAAACCATATATTTCATTTTATTTCAAGTTGAATGTGTTTTTTATATTTTTAAAATTTAATTATGGAAGAATGGTTGGTGGGAGTAAATTATTCACGCGGCCCGTTTAAACAGGATAGATTTTCATAACAAATTAATGAAAATATATTTTCTTACGTATCGTAGTTTCAATTAAATTCCTTTAGTACCTATATTTAATTACTTCCACTTATTTTATATTTTTAGAATATATTTGTTGTCTTTTTATAACGATTTTTAGAAGCAACATTATCTTGTATAAAAACAAGCATATTTTTTAATGTAATTACTACTCATGCCAACAATATGAATTGTCGTTTTGAAACATTTATATCTAAATATTTAATATTATAATACATTTAAATATATAACAAGTAATATCATAAGGAATTCAATAAAGCAATTTAATCGACTAAGCTTCATTTATTATTATACGAGACATTAAGAAGTATATATATATATTAAAAATACTTTATTTATTTGGAAGAATAAATATCTTATTAGCAAACAATAAGCTGTTATTAAGATATTATTATCATCTAATAGTACGGGCCTAATACTGACACTTTATCTACCCTGAACAATCGAACAGGTTATTAATTTCGGTAATGACAATGGCAGTTCGATTGTATATGTTGCTCTTTGTATATAAGCCTCAGCTTTATCAAAATGACAACTCCATAAAAAGTATTATTATCAAAGTGGTGGCCATTATATGTTACAGACAAAGTAATATATGTGTATTTTATATATATATATATATATATATGTACGTTTTATTTTGATCTTTCATTTTTTCCCCTTGTGTTCCTATTTTCATGTGAAACTCCCCAAGCACGTCAAAATTTCCATGACATTTTCATTCCCAAAAAACTGTATCAGTTGGCATAACCCTAGCATGACTACTGCTTGATGTACCCACACATGCATGTACATACCACATATCAATGTGTAAGGAAATGCCCTCAAACTAAATAACTTAATTTTCACAACCTAAGCCATATATCAAAATAAATAGGTCTCATCCTTTTATTTTTCCAAAATATTTGAGACCCCTCACAGAAAGTACCGTTGCTTTTAATGCTAGAGGGTTTTCTAATCTCGGGTTGACTTGGTAGACAAATGCCTAGACAATATCTACTATATTTATATTTTATGAGGCTTGTATAAAACGTACAAACAATATAATTTCATTCTATGTATGAATGATTAGTTTATATATATATATATATAGAAAACGACCAGTACCCGGCCCGGTTCCCGGCTGTTTTTTGAATGTCCCGGGCCGGTGTCTAAAAATCACCGGGCTGGGACTTTAATATATTCGTTCGATCGTCATTCAGAAAGTGACGACGTTTTTTAGAAAAGGATTTAGATTTTTTTTAAATGAAAAAAAGTAATATTGTATACTATTTGATGGGAAAAGTTATTTTCTAAAAAAACGTCGTCACTTTCAGAATGACGACGAACAATATATTAAAATCCAAGCCCGCTAGAAAAATTTACTCCCCGACCCGGCACCCGTCGAAAAATAGTGTCTCGGTCGTTTCCTGATATATATATAAACTCGTTTAACCATTTAAAATTTGACAAAGAATTAAAAAAACTAGATTATATTGTATGATCTATATATGTATATATATTGTATCATACAATATAATCTAGTTTTTTAATTCTTTGTCAAATTTTAAAGGTTAAACGAGTATACCCATTATATAAAGTATGGAAACTACCAGTTTGAATTAATTATTCAAGATATACTTTTTTGTACGATAGGACATTTCTAATGTAGTCAAACTGAAGGACAGCTGATTTAACTTGAAGACCAAAGCTTTTTTTTTTTGCCTATTTGGTTCGATAGAATGGCATCCGACAGGATATAATAAGCATTATAGCATTAAAATTAGTCTATCGAACCTAGGATATTATCAATGAGGTAGACCAAAATGACCATCCCCTCTCGGGATTCGAACCTGCGCCCCCAACATTGAGAGTTGAACACGCTTAGCACGCACGGCTATCGAGCTCCAAAGCTTCATGAGTGGCATTCTGCTGAACTTTGATTAAAAAGGAAGAAATATTCATTATTAATATACCTTAGTAGTCCTTTGCAAAATGATATGTTACTTTAACCCCCCCTCACTTGAATATCATACACCGTATCTTTCTTTTTTGAAAACCTATCACGTGCTTAAATATAAAAAAATAAAATAACTGAAGATATACCAAGTATCATAACTTTCAAAATATGAATGCATTCAAAGATAGTTATTAGAAAAACTCACGATGATTTTTATTATATATACTTTTTTCAGTTTTTTGTAAACAAAATAGTTGCTAATATTAATGGTCATAAGTACATCATAATTGTATGTTTATTAATTCATTTGTACTTAATTGTATGTATTTTTATCTATTCGTATTTTATGTCCGTAATGCACAATCTGACATTTAAAAATGAATAACAAATATCAAATTCTAGCTTAAGTTTGTGGATACGAATAAAGTTTGGTTATATATTATATAATACTACAAGTATAGAGAGGAAATAAACAACTATGTATATCAAATAAATTGAATGACTTGTTGTTTATTGAGGTACATAAATATGAGCAAAAACATAAAACCATTTCATTTTGGCATAAGGAGATTTATTATCCAGCACCAAGTGGCTTTTTTGTCTTCCCTTTAAACACAGACCATATGGTGTATGTGTATGTGTCCAAGTCCGTTTGAATAATAATAATAATAATAAAGTATAATGTTAGCTCATCAGTGGCTTGATTTTCTCTCTGTGCATTGCTCAGTTATTTTTACTTTTTTTAAAGTTATGACCATTATTAAAACACACCCGTAACTGTTCCTTTTGCGAGTACGAGGGGGAGGGATACCAAAACTTTTACTCCTTGCATGCATTTTCTAAATCAATATTATTTCCATCGAAGTAATTGTGTATTTAGAGAGTCTTTGGTTGTTGGTGATTCATCACATAAATCCGCAGAACTTAGGCTCCTGCCCTGAACTTCATGAGAAATTAGAAAGTATTTTGTTGAAGAGTCTTAATGATGATAAATCTATATAATACTGCTTTAATAATGATAATATTGAATGTTCGAGGGACGTTTTCTTGGGAGGAGGGACTTGGAGGCGGCAGAGGGATTATGTGGGAGAAAGCTTTTAATGGCTCTATTTACAGATTCTAATACATAATATACGAAAACCATGCGAAATAATATCCCTTTAGTTTTTGGTATACCACTTTTATTGACAGATTATATAATGTTATCTTTAAAATATGGAGTATTAAAACAATAAAAACTAATCTTAGGTTTATTTATGTATTAAATTTGCATGTTATAATTATCAAAATTTATGAATAATATTATGAATAATATTTCTTTTAATTAATCATTTTAATTGTATTATTAGTTTATAGATATGGAGTTCTCTTAGTAGGAAATAATTTTAAACTAAAATGTTTTTCTTACGTTTAACAAAACTCAATTTTACTATTTTATATTTGTTTTTTTATGTATACATACATTCAAGCTTAAAAAAGAGAAGGAAAAAAACTATAGACTCAAAATTTTTATTTACTTCCTATTATTATTGTTCTTCAGTGAACATTTCACATTTTCCCTCTAAATACATATAACAATCACAACTCCGTTCTTAGGCAGTTCTTTACATGTAGTTTAAATAATAGTGTCTGTAAATGTATATTTGATATACTATAGATATAACCTAAATAAACTATAAATACTTTAATTGTGCATATAATATATTATAATATAACCCTTTCGCATTTTGTGCGTGACAGTAAGTGAAAAAGTGAATATATATTTGTTATTCAGAAAATTTTTATATATTTTCAGAAGTTGATCTTCAATAAATAGATTTATTTCACGAGTAACCTAAGTGGATTTGAACATTTTCATAAATAGTGATGCAATTGTTGTGAATTAAGTCGTATGGAGTTTCCTCATTTTTTATATATGTGAAAATATGCATAAAGCAACTTGATGATTTGTCGTTCATTTGTAATCGTTCGCGAACGATGAACGGCAAAAAATTGTCAAACGACGAACGACAAAAACAAGTTCCTATCGTTCGTCGTTCATTTTTGCCACCAAAAAAAGACAAAGGTTTGTTTTTTATAGGAAAAAAATCCTTTCTTTCTAAAATATTACGTCATCACTTTTTTCAGAATGGCAAGAGAAAAAATACTTCTAAAAACGTCCTCAATTTTTTCAGAATGACGAACGACAAAAGAACGTTGGTGAACGAAAAACGAAGGACAATTTTTCGCGAACGTCAACAAGTCTGGTATATAGTTATTAAAAAAGTAAATGACTACATTGAATGTTATTGCACTTCATTTTTACTTTCTACTTCGAAACTCATTTCAGATTAAAAAAATAGTATAATAAATAATATCGCATAAAGTCACTTGGTCCCATGTGTTGTTGTCTCAGAAAGCATGCACGTCAATATTTGAGGCATTGCCTTTAGGCAATTTGTATATAGCGGGCATCCTCTTCAAATGCAATGACCATTTCCGCGTCACATGGGCACTCAATTACTCAAAGTTTCTAATTACGTAAGCTCTACTGACAAAAGGGAGAAATAAATGTATTTAGTTGATGAGCATACTGAAGAGGCCCTCTTCCTTAATAAGAAAAGTAATTCATATGATATTTAAGCATTGTTTAGAAGTACAAATGAAATGAAAAATTACTTGGGTAATTTCTGACCTGGAGCAGTTCTTAATTGCATTCACTGTTTAATTATACCAAGACTTTTAACCCTTCGTTTTTCTTACAATTAATTAGACAGATAGAGAACTCAAAGAGCCTTCAAGGGACAAATTAATTATAACTGATTTCAAACATGTACCAGAATATATATATATATATATATCAGGCTTGTGAACGGAACGCAAAATTGAACGGCGTTCAGCTGAACGCACGTTCAATGAACGGAACGCTGAACGAACGCTTTTTTTTGAACGTTGAACGGTGAACGCAAAAAAAGAGGTTTTGCGTTCAGCGTTCAATTTTTCCAAACATTCTTGGACTTTTTTGGAAATTCTTTTCTAAAAAAAAAACGTCATCACTACACAGTACTTTTTTGGAAGTTCTTTTTCTTTAAAAAAAAACAAACTCATCACTACGCATTAATTTTTTTGGAATTCTTTCTCTAAAAAAAAAACGTCATCACTACGCAGTACTTTTTTTTGGAAATGCTTTTCTAAAAAAAAAAAATGGAAATTCTTTTTGAAATATTTGAACGCTGAACGCAAAACATTGAACGGACTCTAATTTTTTTTGAACGCTGACGGAACACGCTGAACGCAAAAAAAGCTGAACGCTCACAAGCCTGAATATATATATATATTATATTAGTATATATATTATATATATATATAATATATAATCAGATATACGATACACTGGCAACCAACAAATTTCAAAATTAATTTAAAAGCCTCGAAAGGAACTTTTGTTCTTATTATTTGTGTTTTTGATTAATTGGAAAAAAGTGCTAATTTATTTCAAAACTTTTATATTACATTACTTTTAAACATAAAAGTTATTTTCCTTCCGTCCGTACTACTTACAAACGTAGACAAAGTCACGGTGAGACGTCCACGTTGAACAAGCTAATTGCCAAGAGGAGGTGTGCCACATTAGGAATGGAGCCTACAGTTTACTACTACCATCACTAGATATAAATCACATAGAAAATGGACAATATTTGAGGCAGCTCTGGAGTGCACGAGTAAAAGAGGTAGTCACAAAAAAAACTAGAGGCATATACTACACTCAGAGAGTGCAAACCTCCGCCGTTATGGGGTCCTTATGACCTTCCGAGGCGGATTTTTCACGATGGGGCGGCGTAGAGTACGAGGGACGGGGGAGGGTTCCCCTCGCCGGAAATTCCGAGAGGAAGACGCTCCGGCACCAGATTTCACAGCACAGCGACATCTATTGGCAGAGTAGGCTTACTTGAAAGATTTTTCGTATTTAGCTCGTTTTACATCTTATAATTCTGCACTCAGAGATTCCAAAATTTAATCACTTGTTTACTTTTGGCATTTCCAACACTCCACAAAGTTTCATCCAAATCCGTTCCGTACTTTTTGAGTTATCCTGCTGACAAACCAACAAAACAAACAAAACCAACCCAACGCCAGTTGAAAACAATACCTCCTTCGGCGGAGGTAACAAATAGGGGCACAAAGCTTAAAACATGTCTTGAGGAGTCCTTCTCTAAGGGAGTTTAGAACATATTACCTAATAAATTATATTTGTTTATGTTCTTTTTCATTTTAAGGAATGAAAAATCATCATCCATAACTTGGAATATAATTAATGTCAAAAAAGTATGGCGGACTGAGACTTCTACCTATAGATGCCATAAGGAAGACTCTTTTCTTGATTTAAAAAGATATTAAGTAGGAGCTCTCCATTATTAGAACTGTTCTGGCAAAAATAGAAAATGAGTAAACTGAGTATGTGAATCAGTCTTTCTCATTTTCTCTCATCTGAAGATACTGTCAGATAATTTA
>CP045893.1:28647772-28662663 GCA_013387185.1 Caligus rogercresseyi | reverse complement strand
GGAGGAGGAGGCAAAAATATTCTCGAATTGATCATGCTCTACTGTCTCCTTCTTTATATGCCTGCGCTAAAAAAGCATACTATACATTCATTCCCTCATCTGATCACCGCATCCTCGTCTTAGAATTTTTTACTGCTCCTTTAAAGAAAAGTTTTAGAATACCTCAGTGGGTCATTAGTTTAGAAGATTTTAAAATAAAATTGTCAAATAGGCTTTTATCTTATTTAACCCATTGCTCTCTGCTAAAAAATTATACAACATTTTTATTAAAATAGTTCGTGATACTACATTAGTTTTTATAAAAAGAAGCATACTCTTATGAATCAGTTGACGAGAGAAATTGACGCTATAATGGAAAATGGAGCACTTTTTACCAGACAACTAACTTCAAGTATTTCAAATGACTTCGCAATTGCGGAAATTGCCGAAGAAGAAATGAGGAGGAAAGTTGAAATAGAACAAAATCCAACGGCTCGGTTGAAAAAACTCCTGCCGCGAGAAGAGTTTACTGCAAAAAGGGTAAAAAAGCTCCTTATTGACGGCAAAACTATCACTGATCCTCGCCAAATCCTCAATGTTTTTCGTAAAAATTTCAAGAATGTGTTGGAGGTCCAAGGTACCATTTTCCAAGGGCTAAAAAAGTTCATTCTTGTACAGTGTTTTCCTACGCCAATATACTACATTATATCCAACGATTTTATAACAATGGCAAGGCGTCCGGGCCAGATAACATCAAAGGGAAAATTTTCACACTATGTACTCGTGACATAGTTCCCTATCTTCTAAAATTTGGAGAAGAGATGGAAACAAAGGGGAGGCTCCCTTCTGCTCTTACTAGGGGTAGAATAGCTTTAATCCCCAAGAAAGGAAATGGGACGAGCATTAGTCATTGGAGGCCGTTGACCATATTGAATGAGGCGTATCGAATTTTGGCGGGAGTTCTAGCGAAGCAGATTGAGCCCATCTTGAATAAAAAATTAAGCATGGGTCACAAAGGATTTTTGAGCAAAAGACGCATATCCGATATTTCCCGGAATATCCAAGCTGCCATTGATTCGACAAGGACTAGAGGAAAGGTCGGAGCAATTATAGCAGTCGACTTTAGTAAAGCCTTCGATTGTATTCGACATAGTTATATTTTTGAGGCAGTTAAGAAACTTTTACCCAGACGCTTTTTTAATCCAATACGGGCACTTCTTTTTAACGGATCTTCTTCTTTTAATATTGACGGAGTACAGAGTGAGTCCATTATTTTAGGTAGGAGTTGTCGGCAAGGTTGTCCTATGTCACCATTACTTTTTGTTGCTGCAATGGAGCTATTATATCGAAAATTAGTGCGGAAGTATAATGGGTTTGGTGTATGTTTTGGAAGAAAGACTCACTTAGTCGATCTTTATGCTGATGACATTACTATCATGATTGAGGGCAATTCCGTACCACAATTGCGTAAAAGAATAGAGACTATTATTTCTTATTTTAATAAATTCTCTGTCGTTTCTGGGATGAAACTTAACTTGAAAAAGACTTCTGTCCTCCCTTTAGGTCTCTGGTCTCCTGAGCCATCCACTATTATAAGTGGTTGTAGAGTTACGGATAGTGTGAACATCTTAGGCATTGAGTGGCTTAGCAATGGAGCGTCGGATGCTAATTGGTGCCAACTGTTCTCAAAGGCTGAAAAATGCTGCAAAACATGGAGGAATTTAAACTTACAAAGAAGAATTGATTTGTATAATACACAAATAATTTCCCAAATCATATATATCGCCACAGCGCTTCCATCTGTTGGGGAGAGAGCAATCCAAGAAGAGGAACACTGGCTTCAAACACTCTTTAATCATACATATCTACCTGCGTTGAAACGGCCACGTAGGCAGTTAGGTGGTGGTCTGTCCTTATTGGGAAAGATTTTACCTAGAATATATCGTGATGTTTTAAAAGATGTTTTAACAAATCCTGACCTGGAATGGAGGAGTTTTATTTTTGAGGCAGACGTTTTTAAATTTCTTATGTTCGGTACTACTCTCTCGAATGATATCGTCACTATTTTTTCGAGAGAATGGGGGGCTGCCCAAAGAATTATATGGACTTTAGCTCCATGTTTTGATTCAATGGGAACGATCGATGTCATACGGCAGAGTCATAAGAAACCTCCTTTTTTTAGGGGTCTGAAGTCTCCAAAAGAGCTAGAAAAGATTGCAATTGAGGAAGATATTTTGACCTATCATGATCTGGGCAGAGAATCTGTCTTTCATACAGGGAGATTTATCTTCCCTCTGCGCAGAAATGCGGTTAATCATCTACCTCTCACGCCATGGTGTTTTAAATTGTCAGCAGTAGCTATTGATCTCTCTGAGGTAGAAAAAATAATAGAGAACTATATTGATGTCCTTGGTCTTCCTGCATCTTGGGGTGGGGTTGTTGCTCGTTCACTGCTAGGAATTAATGATGGTCGTAAATTCACAGCCCAGTTTCAGATTTCGGCAGACCTCATTAAGTTTTATCGGCCCTGTAAGGATTGTGGGAAAACTTTTAATACTATTGTTCATGCGTTTATTGATTGCCCTGTCTTGAGCGTGATTAAATATTTTTTACTTATAAATCAAGAGTTCTTAAAAGATTTTAGACCTTCTTTTATCAAAGCAGTTTTTCTTTTTGGTGTACCATCTTTCTTGAAGGGTACTTCAAGTGAAGGTAAAGCTCTATCTGTCGCCATTGCCAACCTCAAAGCTTATATTGGTCAATGCATAACAACGGATCGATGTGTCAATGTTATTGATATGAGATCAATAATCATATCGGCTGCAGCGAGGTATGCTGCCCTCTCCCTAAGGATTCCCAAGGTCCAGGACAATATATGGAACTTCGCGTATGAAATCATAAAGTATTATCCCTCCTCATCAGCCCGACACTCCAGAATGCTAAAACGTATAATAAGTTATTATAACGAAAACACTAAGGACACGGAGAACTAATAGCTTATGGACTTTAAATCGGATTATTATATTCGTTTTTAATTATGTATGCGTGTTATCTGTCTTTGTTCATTGACTTGCTATAATATTACGTTTTGTTCGTTTATTGTGATTTTATGTTTTGTTTGGTTTTAGTATTGCTTTTTATACTTCCTAAGTAATTTGATGTTTTTAAGGTCTTAAAGAGGAAAATAATTTTAAACTACAATGTTTATTTATGTTTGTTTCAACACTGCACAATTTTCCTTTTTAATTTTATTAATATATATATGTGTATATTGTGTACGTCAGATATATTAAATAATGAAATAAAGACCTTGCTGAAGAGAAAAAAAAAAAAAAAATATTATTTTTATAAAGATGGTGTGATCGATATAAGGATCGTCTTCACATGAAACACACACATCTTATGTTTAAAACCCCAAAATCAAAGGTTTGTTAAAATTCACCGTGAAGGACTGAAACAACTTATCCAAGCCTACACCGACATGGACCATTTCTCTCCATCTAAGTAAATGGAAAAACACAAGTGCAACCGGTGATCTTTGCAAGGAGAACCACAGACTGCAGACCACCTGATTAACAGATGCCCTGCTCTGTCCCTCGAAGCATGAAATGTCTCAAGAAGAAGACGCAGACATCCAATTCTAAATTTTTTTTAAACGTAAAAAAAATAAAAATTATTATTGTAAATAATTTCAGTATTTAAGAAGGAATTCATTTTGCTGTTGTAACACAGATACCCCATTGTGTGGTTGTGTTCTTTACCTTAGTGTCTATTTTTTGTATGTACTATGTAATCGGCAATAAATATCTACTAACTACTAATACCATAAATATTTTGGTTGTTGCTATTAAACAGAAAAACACATATATATGATAAGTTTCCAAAAAGTTAATGTTATATGTTATTAAATCACAAGTCATTTTCTAGGATCCGATAATGAAGCATAACTAGCTTAATTTTATCTATTTTTGTTAATAAGTTAAGAGTTAAATACTACCCTGAAATAAGTCAATCAATTAAGGCCTTGTATCTCTTTAAAGCTAAAAACTGTCATATATATATATATATATATACAGGGTGGTAAGATCAAATCCGGCGTTTTTCTTCTCTCAACTTAAAATACACATGTAATTGTTAATTTCTGTTCAATTTTATTTAGTTAGACATTAAATGCTCGTACAGATGTGTAGATTCTGCTTATTTAAACCATCCGCCTTCTGCGTCGATGATGCGCTGGATCCTGGCGCAGAAGGAGGAGCAGGCCTTGGCCACCATGGCCCTTCCAACTTCCTGGCTTACTTCATTATGGAGTTGATCAGGACGGCCTTGGTGTTGTGAGCCAGTCGTTGGTGTTTCACTCAAGGTAGCCCCAGAAAAAATAGTCCATGGTTCAAATCGGGGGAGCTAGGTGGCCAGGGATCTTGGGGACGAAGTCAACCTTGATTTGTAGCTGTGACAACACAAATCCTCATTCACACAGGCCAACAAAGTTACGTGAGAAACGTCCAGCTCCTTGGCGACATCCCTGATGGACCTACTGGGGTTGTGCATCGAAGATGTCTGACACCCTCCTGATGAAGTCGGGGTCCTGGCCTTGCGGGCCCTACTGGGGGCCTGAAGGCCTGTCGACGACAGCACGAGGTTCCCTGGTATCCTTCAGCTACTGCCTGAGCTCAGCGACCTCATAATTCAATCAAATCATAATGACTTATCTCCACGCTTCAAGGGTCTGATCAATGACCTGAAATCTGCACCAGCTGGAAGGATCATCATCTTCATGATGAAAAGACCTGGACTGTGGATCGGGTCAGAAATAAAGAAATGACCGGTTTGTGACCTTTAAATATGTTGATGAAGATCTTAGATCATTACCACTACCAAGTTCCAGCCTCAGCCTTGTTCTGGGCTTTGTGCATCATCAGGGGACACAATGCCATGATGTGGTTTCCCCGAGGGTTTCGCTTGAATGCAGCCATGCACATTGAAAAGCTGCAGTACAAAAATATACGGTACATTAATGGTAAATTGTTCCGTATATTTGCACCAAACTTTTGCCCTGGGTTCAGGCAACATTCCAAACCAAGAAGTGGTGCTCCAACAAGATGGAGCACCAATCCATACAGCAAAATCCACCCATATTTTTTTTTCAGAGAGCATCCCATTTGGGTAAGGAAAGTGGCCTCCATGCCGCCCTGATATAAACCCTTTGGACTTTTCTTTTGGCCGCATGTGCAGACCAGGCCCTGCAGAATCTGTCACCCCAATATTGAAGCAACGAAGGCCTCCGTTGATAAACACTGGGATGGCATGAACGCTCATTGCATACAGTCTGTATGTCAGACCTTAAGTCCCGTCTTGAGGCTGTTGTTGCTGTTAAGGTCGGATATATAGAATAAAAATTCAAATAAGAGTTTTATTTACGCTTTAATTTTCATATTTTCTGATCGAATCCTTTTAAGAGACACAGAGGGGTGAAACTATATACTTGGAAAGTGTTTCGATTTCTGTCCCGCACCCCGTATATATATATATATATATATATTATATATGAATATATATATATAATATATATATATATCTATATATATGTCTATGGGGTGTAGTATTTTCTATGGCGAAAAATATATAATTTATTTTCTTACAAATCAATTTAGAGAAGTATTTTGATTAAAATTTCACTTTTAATATGGTTATTTACATAGGGGTTAGAGATGGCTATGAGCAATTCTCCTGCAATTATGGTGATTAGTGAAGATCTGTTTCTCTTCGGTGAAAAAAAAAAGTTGTTTTTTGATTTATAGGCAGGAGTTCTCCAAGGGGTCATGGGATTATTAGTATTTTTATTATTTTCCTGCTTAAAAACACCGTTAAACGAAATTCATAGAAAAAGGGGAAGCTTCTCCCAGGCCTTTTGAAGAAAAACAAATAAGCATGCAGACAATTCAATGATTTCACATAAGCCATCATTCTAACGTGTTCAACAACTACAGAAATCAATTTTCGTTCCCCCGTGTGTTCTCTCTGCTTAAGTACTTTTCCATCCCCTCCTCCTCTTCTGTCTTTACTAACATTTCAAGACCACAACTCGTAGTCAAAAATGAAGGGGGAAGTTTTTTTTTTGCGTTGAGAGAGTCAAAAATATGTAATTACGAAATAGTTCATTAAACCCTGGCCGTTGTTGTTGGTGTTGTTTTAAATGAAATAAGCTTTCCATTCATGCTGCTTAGGGATTCATTATTTTGAGGGTAAAACTAATACTCAATCACAGGAAATGCATATAATATAAAATCACCCGGTTGTTCGACAGGAGATATACAACATGAGTTATAAATACTACATTTATGAATATGTTCAATTATTATCATTGACCTAGAAGAGGATATATGCCCTCGATTAGAATTAACAATGCTTTTAAGTATACTATTTTATTATTTAGAATTTTTACATTTTAATGCTTTGATGCTGATACAAATTGATAATTTCATGGAAATATATATATATAATATGTAGTAGAGATGGAAATCCAGTAGAGTTGTTGACTCCCTGGTAAAGATCACTATCGTATCCTCTCCTAGGATGACTACGATCGTGATCTATATCAGAAGAATCAACGCTCTGCTAGAAGAGACAGGAGATTTACTTATTATAGATTTTTTATTATTAATTATGGATGTATTTTTCCTTTGATTTTTTTCTGAACATATGTATAAGAAATATAATTAACAAAATTATTAATATTTTTTTAATTTATTATTATTTTAAGTAAAAGTATATTTCATATAAATATATACTTATTGACTTTTATTTTTGAATACCAAAATGCTACCAATATATATTTTCCATTCTAACATGAATACTTTAACATCATGCCGTCATTCAATCATCACTAGGTACTTCGATATAAATATCTACATACATGAAGATGAAGCATTCTGAAATGTCTTTAAGTTAATATACCATGCGTTTATATATGTAAATAGAGCAATTTTCTTTCTAAAAAGTAATTTAAAAAAAACTAACTACGTCACATACATGGAACTGAATACTTTTGTGGTAAATGGAAGAGAGCTTCATTTTTTCACTTATCATTCCAACAAGTAATTATAGATAATGACATATATAGGTAGTACCAATGGATTAATTTGGAAACTAGAGGCCCTTTGGGGTTGTTGCAATGGCTCTAGTAAAAATAAAGTAGTATTTTTGTAGGTAAAGGAAAAATTATATAAGATACAAATAGAGCCATGGTTCTATGCCATTTTTCATCATATAATTTGTCAAAATTGCAACTATTATGTCATGCATTTAAGGAGAATGTTTCGTTCCGATCAAATCCAATTATCCATTGGATAGTTTGGTGTAAATAGTACTGAATAGTTTTACTCTGACTTATAAAAGTAATTGCTTCTTCGAGTATTGACAGTTTATTACATATTTGAATTCATTTCAAAGTAAGTTTGTGAAACTAACTTTAAATATCTATTTGTGATTGAGTAATTTTGAAAGCTTAAGTAATTTTTATTTCAGGAATTATTCTAATTTTGTATTTTAATCATAATGCAAATGGCTCTTGAACGAAGAAGGTAAAGTTTATAACCATAATAAAATTTTAGTTTTGAAGTTTTATTTCCGTCCAGCGCACATTATTTGAATATCAAGTTTTAATATGAACCTAAGATCTGAACCTTTGCTATTTAAAAAGATGCTCCTATATATATATTATATATATATATTTATATATATCATGCTCAAGTATAATATATGTTGTTCTTAGGTAACCTCTACCGGTGAATACCAGATTAAGTTCTGGTATGGTGGGGCTTAATTAGTTGTAAAACAACATAATATTTATATCACTTAACATATTTTGAATGCAATTATTTTCATAATATATCCGTGTAAAATATTCATACTACTAGTGTATAATGATTATTTTCTTGTTGTATTTAAATGCAGGTATTAAAAAAATAATTAAACTAAAAATATAACAATACATGCATTAAAAAAAGAAAACCTACTCTACTCTAAAAATATGTCTCTTTCGGAACATAATACTTCAAAAGATGGAATTTATACATTCATGTTTTACGTAATACACACCTTGCATCAACTAATAAAATAGCGTTTAAGCGAGTATTTGAAGAATGTAAACTGCAGCTCATCTCATATTTGTTTGGTTGAAGCAAGAGCACCTGTCTTGCCATGATATATAATCCCTACAAGCAACAAGAAACATCAACTTATTATCATTATGACGCTGTCATCATATGTTAGGAATCAGCAGTCGTAGATTGTTATTAGAAACTTCATAACCAAGAGACCTGTTATTTAGATAACAAATCAAAATCAACCACTGAAAATATTGTTCTCGCGTGTGGCAGAAGTTTCTTTCCAAGTACTTCCTACACACCCACTCCTGATGGTCCATTACTGAGCATTAAAAATTTAATCGAGTCATTTCCATGTGCAAAAAAACTGATCTATATATCTTTATGAAGATACATCCGTCATAAAGTCTTATTATAATGTTTATTTTTTTACACAATTTTTATTAATAAATCGTAGCTCCTATATAGGTTCACTACCGCTGATACCGATTAAGTTCCGGTGAAGTGGGTCCAATCTAGAGCTAAACAAACAAAGTCTTATTGGAAGACGTTTTGCATCAACAGTATTATTCATAAAGTAGGCTGGGTTGCAAATAAACGTTAGTTTTGATTTAGGACATATATAGAGTTTGGCTTATGAATAATTAAGAGTGGAAAATATGGTTAACTGCTAAACATTTATTTAGCATTAAAAAATCCTTAGCAAAAACAATGTTTTTCCTAATTTCCAAAAATATATTCTTTTTGCTCCATTTAGAATAACTATTGATTCAATTTAGAGTAGCGTTTCTTAAAATACAATTATTTCATTCTCTGAATTAATCTATGAGTTTCACACAAAATGTAATATTAAGTTAATATAAGTTTATGTATTTTTGCATGAAAAATTATATTTTTTTGTTTTCTTGTCATTTGTGACAGCTGAAGTCGAAGGCGAAAAACTGACCATAAACTCGTTAGACTAAGACTACAAAATCGTTTTGATAACTATATTATTTATTTTTATGACTTAATCAAAAGAGTTAGAAATATAAACTTATGGAATCAATACTGTGCCTAATGATAAACTTTTTCATGTGTATATTTTCTTGGTTTATCCAACTGTAGTTCCACTCGAGCTGTCTTTTTAAGCTTTGCAACTGTGAATACAAATCTATGGTCGTAGTCATTAGTTTCTTGAGAAGTTATAGGATGTCTTCAGCTTTTCTTTTGAGCCTTAATGAGACCTTGTATAACAATAGAGATCGTTAGTCGAGATAAATATTTGCCAGAATGTATATAATAATTATATAGGAACGCTGTGCGTCTGACATTTACTCGGTGTGTCGAGAGTCAATTTGTGAGCCGGGACTACTGATTGATAATATGGTTGCTTACTTTTTTTGTTGTTGAAATATTAGTATAAGTCAGTTTCTTGGATTCAATACAATGGAATGAAAGAATAAACATGTCGTTCCAATAAAGGTGGTAGAGTTTTGAAACCCTTGACCAATTGGCATTTGATCCACAAAGAATCCATTGCATTCTTAAGGATGTTAGAGTCTTGAATGGACGGTATAAGACACTATCCAAACAAGACTCTAACATCCTTAAGAATGCAATGGATTCTTTATAGAAACGAATCAGTACTGCAATCAATCCAACCTATTCATCCTTTCGGAGAAGTCGTAGAACATCAATATTCCATACAGAGACCTATATTAATCTATATTTGATGATTTGAGATAGATATATACTTTTTATATTTCATTCTTTATAAAACTATGCCATCATAAATACAATTGATTTTAAATGACACAAATTTGTAATATATGTATGTAATATATATAGATCAAACTTGTTGACGTTCGCGAAAAATTGTCGTTCGTTTGTCGTTTGCCAAAAGTTATCGTTCGACGTTCATCGTTAATTTTAAATTGAATCGTTCGTTGTTCAGCGTTCGTTTGTCGTTCGCCATTCTGATAAAATTGATGACATTTTATTTAGAAGAAATTTCTGAAAGAAAGAGATGAAGTTTTTTTAGAAAGAAATTTCAAAAAAAAGTAATGACTTTTTTAGAAAGAAAATTTGTCCCATAAATATTAAAATCTTGTCTTTTTTTGGCGCCAAAAAACGAACGACGAACGATAAGGAATTTTCCTTATCGTTCGTCAAAAACTTTGTCGTTCATCGTTCGCGAACGACAACAAATGAACGATAAATCAACATTCTATATATAATTTTTTTTCTCCGGTTTTAAATCATAGTATAGACATACTACAGTATATATGTAGGTATATGAACTTTACAATCAACAAATACAATATTTTTAGCGATGTATAAAAAATATTGCCCAACTTAAACCGAGGTTGATAAGACGTTATATTAAAATATAAACAAAATATTTAATTTCTGCAATAATATAATAATGTACTTCAAAATATTATGTTGTATGTAAAATAAATTATATTTTTCTGTAGTGTGAGCCATACTAGTTTCACAAGAAAGGAAGTAGATACCGTTAGCCTTTCATTTTCTTCTTGTTCCTTATCATATTATCTTTGTTCAGTGTAATAACAACAGCAACAAGACGAAAAGTGAGACTTGGAGTGTGTAAGGAGGAACAAGATTCCTCCTACTGCTAGGTATTTAACATGTTAATTTTTGGTTCCGTCAAAGATATTAGTTTCCCTCTCCTGGGGAGGAGAGAGAAGATAAATATCTGATTTCACGAAAATGAAAACTATGTCATGTCATGAGAACCCCTGAATGACCAAACCACCGGCTATAATATTAAATATTAAACTCAACCATAAATATGACTATTGTCAAATGATAACATTGTTCCATGTATTTTTTATAGTCCAATAGTGTTCCGGAAGTGATGTATCGTTAGATATGATGAACCCATAATAAGCCCCCCCCCCCTCCCCTGGATAATACAGTTCCTTTATTCAATAACGTTTTTATTGAATATTTTGGAGGAGTCCATTAAAAGATTCGCCAATGACTCATTGGTCTAGGCCCATTAAAAAAAACTATTTGTATTATTAAGGATTAGATTCTCAAGTCTGATTTGATGTTTACTCCTCAACAGTTTTGCGAATGAAATGGGATTCTTTATTGATGATCCCACTGCCTTTTTATTATTCACTTTTCTTTTCTATCAACGAATGCCGCTCAAAATGTTTTGTTATCCTCAAGAATAACTGGACATGCACAATGACTTCAATAAAATAAAGTATTCTACAAAAACAAAAAACTGATGGATCTTTTTGGTGTAGGCGGAAAATTGCCCGAAGAAAATTGCCCGAAGGAAAGTTGCCCGAAGGAAAATTGCCCGAATGGAAAATTGCCCGAAGGAAAATTGCCCGAATGGAAAATTGCCTGAACGGAAAATTGCCCGAAAGGAAAATTGTCAGAATTGTTTTAGTATTTTTTAAATCCCAAAATGCCCAAAGCCTTATATTAGTCCCCTAAGAACTCCAGTTTATACCCAAAATGTTAGGGTTTTTGGGGTGCTGCTGGACCTCAAAACGTGATAATTTCTACCTCGTATGCTAAAATAATTCATGTTAGCCCCTCAAAACCCAAATTTTTGGTTCCGCCGGGTCTCAAAATGTAATTGTATCCATGTCTTAATTTAAGCTAAAAATGAGTGATTAAAACCGTTGCTTGAATAAGTTATGTTAGCCCCTTAGAACACAAATTTATAACTCAAAATTTTGGGTCGATTTCTGGAATAATAGCTCTTTTGCTCTTGATAGATATTACATCATTGGATAAAGCTAATTTTACAAGAAAAAATCACCGTGTTTTCTTTGTTAGATCCAGTATTTTTAAGCCTCACGTTTTGAGGTCCGAACTCAACAAAAAAGGGGTATAAATTTGTGTTAGGAGCCTTTTGATTGATAGTACCTGCTTGGCTTAAATTTATATAATAACTGATAATTTGTCAAATTGATTATATTTAGTTACAGTTTATAACAGAACAAAGAATATATAATTTAAAAAAACATACAATAAGTCTCTGGCCGTTATAAAGACAGAATAGATCGCTTATTCAATACGCAGGGGAGTGCATCTTTGTCTGTGGCATCCATTTTTTGTTTCGTCTATGAATTTCATACGCAGCAGGATTTAAATACTAACTAAGGAATATATTTCTTGCATCAAAATAGTTCTTACTTTATAAAGAACTAAGCTAACAAAGAAATATATATTAGGTCGTAATAAACACAAAATATATCGCCTATTCTATACAAAATCATTGTTGTATCTATTTTTCTTTTGTCTTTGAATTTTAAATCAGAATTTATACGTAGTAATATAATCAGACATAATTAATTTCATTTGGTTACAAGAATAGAAAGTTATTAATATCAAATATATTTAATTTTGTCAGCAATTAAATTATTTTTTACCACAAAATAAATATTACTTCTTAAAAGAGAAATTTCATTGATGAACTAAATAATAGCCAATTTAAAGTTTAAACTTTACGTTACTACAATTTGTAAACACGGCCTATTATGTTCATTTATGTCCAGAATTTGGTCACAATAACTGATAATATTTAAGTACCGTATGGTCCAGATTATCAGTTGCTCCGTAGTATAAGTCGGACAGGCCAAAAAATGAAGAAAGAAGGAGGAAAAGGCATATATGAGTCACACCGGAGTATAAGTCGAACTTGAAAATACCTACATATATGGAAATTGTCTAAGGAACGTTTTATAGTGCATTCAATCATTTTGTAACATTTTTGGGGAAATTTATTTGATAGAGAGGCAGAAAAACTTCACATATAAGTTGCACTGAAGTATAAGTCGTACCCCTGGCCAAACTACGCAAAAAACTGCTACTTATACTCCGGAAAATACGTTGTATATTTTTGTATAAGAGTCCCAATACTCAACTGTAAATCTATTATAGTGAAATTACTAGCTTTCATCTACGGTGGCATCTCAACAAAGGATTTTTCTTTATTAATGATTGCATACGCAAATCTGCATTAATGCGTTTAACTTGTCTTTTTTAATATTTTGTTTCTATAGGAGAATTTTAGTCAGTATATATCAGTTTGCTATCGAAGTAAGATATGGCGAAATTTATAAAAAGTGAAAGAAACCGATTGATCCTAGTTGATGAATATCAACATAGGTATTACAAAAATCGGGAAAATAGTGGAACTATTTATTGGGAGTGTTGCGAAAGGAAGGCAAAGAACTGTAGAGCAAAAATTCACACCAAATCTTCAACTGAAGTTGAAATTGTTAATATGTGAATGAACATTGCCATGAATTGACGAAGGCAGAAGTGGACTCCATAAATTTTCGAAGAGAACTTAAGGAAGCATCTCTAAAGAACCCTCAACAAACAACCCGATCAACAATTTCGACAGCTATTTTAAACAGCGATGAAGCTACAATTGCACAATTGACAACATTATCTAATATTGCAAGAAGTGTTAGAGGATGGAAGACCATCAATGAAAAATTCCCAACATCTCCACAATCTCGCATGGGATTCTCAATTCCACCCCGATTCAAAACTCTAGAAAATTCTGAAGATAATTTTCTTTTATATGACTCTGGAGAGGACGATCAAAGTCGAATCCTCATATTTGGGACGAATTCAGGCCTTCAAGATTTGACGAATAATAGGAAATGGGCCATTGATGGTACATTCAAGATAACCCCTGATTTTTTACCAAATTGTAACTGTTCACATTTACATTGAAACATCCATCGCTGTACCCAGATTATTTATTTTTCTACCAAACAAGTCAGCAACTACTTATAGACTATTATTTCAAAAAATTAAAGAAATTGTTGTTGAGCAACCAATTTCTATTTCTATTGATTATGAAATGGCTTTCATTAATAGTTTACAAGATGTATTTCCGGAAACTTCACTTCATGGTTGCTTTTTTCATTTTTCACAGAGTTTATACAAAAAAATTATTGAACTTGGGTACAAAAATCGGTACCATTCTGAAGGAGATTTTAGTCTTCAAATTAAATGTTTTCTTGCTTGCATTTGTACCTCTTGACAATGTTGTTGAAATTTTTGAAGAACTCACATTTATTTCGTATTTTGAGTCCAATTATATTGGAATTCTAAGAGGAAGAATTAATAATAGGAGAAGGCATCCACCAAGATACCCAACTCATTTGTGGAATGTCTATGCAAGAGTATTATCTGGAGAACTAGAACAAACAACTGTGTAGAAGGATACCACAATGCACTCAATAAAACCATTGGATGTAATCATCCAAATATCTGGAAACTGATAGCGACTCTACAAAAAGAAGAGACAATGTCTAGGTCCAAAATTGTTCAAATTCGTAGAGGTGATGTTTTCCGGAAAAATAAAAAGTATGCTCAAATAAATTCTCGTATATTAAACATTGTTAACAATTATTACAGTATTGATGACAAAAAATATTATTTGAAGTCTATGGCCTATAATTTAAAACTGTTTTAAACATATGTATATTATATTTTACGATTATAGAATATTGTACTTTTTGAAGAGTTGAGAAAATAAAATCATTGTTTATAATATAAAACTACTTAATTTCTCACATTAAAAATGTAGTTTTTCAAATTTAATCACCTCAGGTAACTATTCTATTGCCTAACTAGCTACTTTGGGAATAATAATTCTTTGGGTTTTAAAACAAATTATATATATTCGGGCAATTTTCCTTTTCGGGCAATTTTCTGTTTGGGCAATTTTCCTTCGGGCAATTTTCCTTCGGGCAATTTTCCTTCGGGCAATTTTCCTACGGGCAATTTTTCCTTCGGGCAATTTCTTTC
>CP045893.1:28600293-28647672 GCA_013387185.1 Caligus rogercresseyi | reverse complement strand
CATTCATGGCTTCCGTACTTAAAGGAAAAGACTCACTCTTGACCAAGGGTAGGATTTTATCAGAGAATTTGGATCCCCTTCGAACTAATTGCCAAACATTCCTCGGACTCTCTTCAAGGACTTCAAGTTGTTTGGATTCGGGAGTTTCATCAAGGTCGCATTCTTTCAGGGTCCGGTTTTACACACCCCTTGTCCCAACGACATATCCTAATACACTTATTTCATTTACTATCCCTCAATTGACTTATGTCATTTAGTGTAAATATTTCTCTTTTATAACACTTTTGAATAAACAAACTTTCGTGGCAAGGTCTTTTTCGTTATTTCCTCCAATAGTTATATTGTCCAGTAAGGAATGTCTGATAGTCCTTCTTCCTCTATCAATCTATCCATAGCGCGCCTGAAAAGCCGCAACCCGTTAGTACACCAAAGGTATCCTACAATAGTTGATATAGACGACCACATGCTCAAAAGCAGTATACTTCTTATCGGATTCTTTTATTGGGACTTGATAGTAGGCGCTTTTTACATCAAACGTTGCATATACTTTAAATTTAGCTACTTGTTTATAACGCATATCATCAACCTTGGGGAGGGATGGCATCCAATTCGGATAACTTTTTACTCCGCGAATAATCAATGCACATACTTTACGTGTCTTTGTGTCATCCTTACAACCACAATTTGAGCCCTCCACGGTGACTTGCTCTCTTCAATGACCCCATCCAATAGTAACTTTCTTATTTCTCCCTGAATAAACTTCTCGTCCTCTTCTGAGAACCGTCTGGACTTTGTTGAAATGGAGGACACAAAGGTCCTATGTTTGGGAATAGTGAAGGCTCCTCAAATTGGCTTCAGGCAGTGCCGCTACGTAGTTGCATTTGCTCAAAACGAGCTAGGGTTTATCTCCATTCCTCATTTTAATACCTTCAATACGACCCTATAAATAAGTCGCTGGAATTGCCCATCCAAGAATAATATCGCACAAAGATGACCCACAACTCCAAACCTCAATTGATATTTCTTTTTGTTCAGTCCAAGTATAAAATCAAACTCAACAAACCCTTTTGATTTGCAGCTCAATGAGCTATTGGCCATGCCAATGCTTTGTTTAAAGGACAATCTTTAGTTTCAATGATTGGACAGCTTTTTCACTAATGAAACTATCTGAGGCACATGATCAATTAAAGAGGATACGTTTTTACTTTGAACAGTAATGTAGGTAGATGCCATGTGCTAACCCTTCCGGACCGATGATTCCGTAGCTGCGATATAGGATGACAAACCCGCAGCTGTCGCATTATTAGAGTTGCACATCTTGGCGAAATGTCCTGGTTTTGAACATTTATAGCAATTGACATTTCTTGCAGGGCATACGTCTCGCCTATGATATGGAAGGTTCCAAGGAAGAAACATTTTTTGTCATATCTCTTAACGACGTTTAATGCCAAGGGACTCTCCTCCTCCACTTGGTTCGAAAAAGTCTCTCTCCCGATGATTGGGAAACTTTTTTGTTTTTCGGCACCAGAGCCACCGTAGATCGGAATTAAAATAGGCTTCACTATTCTTCTGAGCGACGTCCAGGGCAGAAGCTTGACGATACGCCGAGTCCCATGTCAAGGAGGTGTTTTCAAAAGCCTCGGGGCGGAATATTCGGCGAACTCAGAGCCCGATATGAGGGAAGCCGAACAGCATCATCCCCACACTCTTTTGCTGTTCGTGCTTTAAATCCACAGTCTCTTCTTATCCTTTGCAAATCATTATAAAAATTCGTCACAGAGATTCCCCTTCTTTGGCGTCTAATGTGGAGGAGATAACGAGCAAATACCTCGTTCGGGACTTTAATATAAATTGAGTCCCATTGTGTCCGATGCGGACTCATAACTGTCGCAATCCTCTATTAACTCAAAAATTCTGGGGCTCACGCAGGCGCTTAAGGCTCGAAGTAGATTTGGGACTTTTCTCCTTGTAGTCCTCCACATAATTTTCGAAAAATCTTTTCTCTTCAATGCCCGCCACTCTTTCTTGGCATCCGGCGATTTGGACTGAGGTCTAAAGTCTTCGGCCTCCAGCGCAGCCTACATCGATTATAGTAACTAAAATTGTGGGGATATATATATTTTCAAATACTTAGGCATAGGAATCACTCCTTAGCTTTAGTTACTTATAATAGAATGACACAGCAAATACAAGCATCAATATAACAGAACACGTGACACAAACGTCAGACAATCACATAACAATAATTCATAACAACGATTAGGGAATCAAGAAATAATAAAAGTATTATACTTGTTGACTCAAGAAGACGAAGGAAACTTGAAACGTACATATAAATTTAATAATACCCAACGATAATTGTCAAGCAACGAGAAATATTGCAAATAAGTAATGGGAATAACAAGATATGTGGAGAAAAGTTGAATAACATTCAGAACATATGTGCTGGCTTATTTACAATAACATGTATACTACTCGCTTTAAGGATGATTAGATAATCCTTGGCATTTATCATTCAGAAAAGTATAGAAGAGGATGATAGAAAGCAAGAAAGTAATATTCAGGGAGTCATGAAGTTAATTCACTTTGGGTTCTCAAACAATATGTTTATATCTTAACTTTGTGCTCCAAAGAAAATTTCAAAATATTTGTTTGCCATGATAATATATTAATTAAGGTTGTAAAAAATGATGCTATATAACGAAAATCGTCTTGAAAGTAAACATGAAGAACAAAAAAAATAAACAAATTTCTAACCCCCTGAAAAATAATATAATGTCCTCTGGACTTATTTTTCGTAGGCCAATAATTTTTGACCTTGGATGATCTTCTCTAATCCGGAAAATTTAACTCATGGTGTGTACAAATTACAAAATGACCTCTAGAGTAAAACATCTATACAAAGGTAAGCAAGTTATTAGAGATTTAAACAAAAGTTCGTGTGCTTGTGAGGATTAATCTACTGCATACTTTTGCTTTGTCTCGAGTAACCCTTACGGTCAGTGTTTGTCGGGCGTTCCCCTAGCTACCAAATGTGATGGTCAGTTGTCGTTCTTCTCGATGGCCATCGCTTTGAAAGACTCTATGGTATAGGATCAGCCAATAGCAGCCCACCAACCTTTCTATCTGGCCCGATAAATAATGTACATTTGATTTTAAAAAAAGGCATACAGTAATCTCACCCATCTATTTCAAAGCATTTATTGAGATCTTGATGATAGTCAATTATGGCAAAACAACGGGTGCATTATCATATGTAGTTGACAATGACACAGTGGTCAGAATGGCACTAGAAGACATGAAAAACGACACAAGATGCTTGTGAATAAAACTTGTCCCTAGAGGTTTTGTATGTTTACATAAAGAACAGTACCAAAAGTATTTATTTTGTACGTTTAAACGAGCATTTGAATGAATCAATACATATATTGACTTTTGAGAGGGAATATTGTAATATAATTTGGTCACTTTCTTCCTTTTAAGGTAAAATATATTTTTGTGTAATTATGAATTTATCAGAAAAATTCCATAAATGTTCACATATAAACAGCTCAAGTATATAAAAACGATGTTAATACATATAAAATATAAAAATAAACATTATAGTTTAAAATTTAGCATCGAACTTGAATATACAATACAATTACATCTAATTAACAAGTATTAAAAGAATAAACTATAAAACATACTTAAAACATATAATGAGTTCAATCATAAAAATTTCTTAATTTTTTAAAATATTTTTTTTCCAAATTTGATGATGGCGATGCTTTTGAGTAGGGTAGTATTTTACTAATTCAGCCGCTAATGTCCATGATGAACCGTCCAACGATGGGATTTTGAGTGAAAAAGCCGCGTATCTTCCTGCAGCTTCAAGCAGGATCCCTCTGATCTCTCCCGTTCTTATGGGTTCATACTTTTCTAGGTTCTTTGCTATCAAGGCCTTTGAATTTAAAAGGGCAAATTCTAGCGCCTTCGTTTGAACGGAGATTTCCATCCCTCTTGAGGAGAGCCAAATATATATATATATATCAGACTTGTTGACGATCCTGAAAAATTGTCGTTCGTCGTTCGTTTGTCGTTTGCCAAAAGTTATCGTTCGTCGTTCATAGTTAATTTTTATTGAATCGTACGTCGTTCATCGTTCGCCATTCTGAAAAATTGATGACTTTTTTTTAGAAATACATTTCTGAAAAAAGTGATGACATTTTTTAGAAAGAAAATTGTCCCTCATAAATTAAAAATCTGTTTTTTTACGCCAAAAACGAACGACGAACAATAAGGAATTTTTCTTATCGTTCGTCAAAAACTTTGTTGTTCATCAACAAATGAACGATAAATCAACAAGTCTGATATATATATATATATAGGGCCTATCTCTGATCTAGGATTATATGAGAGTAGGCCCAGGGAAAAGGGGGTAGCGTAGGGTAAGATAAATATATATTTACACTTGGAAAAAAATGGAAAATTCTTCAAGACATTTCTTAAATGTTAAGTGAAAGACTTAGAAAGTCTTTTGAGGCATTGGCGTATTGGGATGAGAGAGAGGGAAAGAAAAGGAAAATAACTATCCTCGTTTTAAATGTCAGAGTTCCATAGCTTCATGTTATTTTTGTATTTCATTACTGAACTAATAAAGTATTTCCAAAAACACAACAACAGTAATATAGATATAATATAATTATAATTAAAATTGTGCGTAAATAAAATAAGTTAGACATGGATGGGTACATGTATTTCTATAAATATGTATTGAAAGGGAACAAATGAAACTTCCATCCAATTTATAAAAGTGAGCAATTCATGAAAATACCTTTCTCCAGTCTAAGCATTTGTTGAGTAAGGCATATTTTAGAGCAATATTATTTTTACTTTGCGCGGATTTTTTGAATGTGTTTCTTTCTTTTGGGGATTTTAAAAGGTTAAAGATGACTACATCTACCCACTTGAATAATTCTTAGTCCTTATTCGTGAGCTCCGAAGATCACAACACCTTGAGAAGCTTATTTTGTGAGTGAATCATTTAAGAGTGTGAGCTTTTATAAGACTTAATTCAATGTGAATTTATTTTTTCTAAATACTATAAGAAACAAGACGTTAGGATTCGTGCTTTATTTATTTTTGCTTCTTTGGTTAATTGGTAGGATTATTTAAGGAGTTATATTTTTCCTATCCTTTAGATCCCTTCCTCCGTGATCATGGATGCCATCAAGAAGAAAATGCAGAGTCTTAAGACCGAAACGGAGAACTCTCTGGACAGAGCAGATCAATTGGAGGCCGAAGCACATGATGCAAATAAACGTGCAGAAAAGTTTGAGGAACATGTATAGCGACTTACTTAACTCTCCCTCCGTGGCCTAACTTAGCTCTATGCTTCCCTCAATTTCAGGTCCGTGATCTTCAGAAGAAAATGCAGCACGTTGAGAACGACTTGGATGTGACGATTGAGAAGTTGTGCTCCACGAACGTCAAGTTGGATGTGAAGGAAAAGGCCTTTCAGTCTGCAGAAGGGGAGATTCAGGCTCTGAATCGTAAATTGGTCCTCCTGGAGGATGAGCATGAGCGAAGCGAGTCCAAGCTAGCCACCACGACCAGTGAGTTGAGCTTTGCCTCCAACCGTGCGGATGAAATCACTAGGGCCATTAAGATCCTTGAGAACAAGAACATGATTGACGAGGGGCGAGTGGACATGCTGGAGTCGCAGGTGAAGGAGGCTAAGCAAATGGTGGAGGAGAGTGACATTAAGTATGATGAGGCCGCCCGTAAGCTTGCCATGATTGAAGGAGATCTACAACGGGCTGAAGAGAGAGCTGAAGGAGGTAAGAATAACTCTTATTGCCCTTTTAGAACTGGGAAATAAGTTGCATTTCTATCAGAGATCCCTTAGGGCTCAATATGTGTCTTAAGGAACAGAAATCCCTAAACGTTCATTCAATTACTTATTACAACATGACACAAACAGACAACATAATCAACTTAGGAACAATTTTTCCCCCATCCAATATACTATTTTTCTGCTAACAATTGGAGGGATCAACAGACTACAGTTGAAAAATATAAAATAATTAAACCAGCATGATTTCAACCTTCTAAGGGCGATGGTATCCATTAGTTTTATGCCTGTTCATTTGTCATTGTAATCAAGAGGACTAACGCTACATATAATCTTCATAAGGAACCATATTGCAAAACTACTTTTATTTTTTCATTTTACTTTCCAGACTTAAATAACTTTATTAATGCAAAATATAATTCTAAATATTAAGGGTATTGTTATCAGCTCAACCTCACAGAGCTAAGCTTCAATAAGAGTTTTAAAACTCTAAGATAATATTAGTTATGAGTGATAACACCTGGAAACTTTAGTTTTTAAATAACAAAAGTTATTATTAGAATATCTGAAACGCTGCATGGGAATAATTTAACTTATATCCCTGATGACAATTACACATTCTTGTTTCATGTAAAGAAATTGACTTTATTCGACATCATTATATTTCCTAGGGGAATCAAAGATCGTGGACCTTGAAGAAGAACTACGTGTCATTGGCGAAAACTTGAAAAACCTCGAAGTCGCTGAAGAGAAGGCTCAGCAGAGAGAAGAGGAATATAAGAAAACCATTCGAACACTCACGGATCGGCTTAAGAATGCAGAATCCAGGTAATTTGATGAAGATTCTTGTTTGTATTAAAACAATACAATATAAGACATACTTTTTATCCGTCAGGGCTGAGTACGGAGAAAAGACAGTTCAAAAGCTTAACCTCAGGATTGACAACATCATGTTTGACCTCGTGGCGGAAAAGATGAAGACTCAGAACGTGAACGACGAACTTGATCAAACTTTTGAGCTCTTTGTTACCCACTAAGACTCAAATCAAATATCCCCCTTTTTTCATTGATCTATGTTTTGAATGGAAATGTTCTTGTTTAATGGACCATTTAAGATCATTTAAATGGAAATGAGATAAGCAAACGATAATGTGACTGGCAATGAATGATTTTTATATGAAATAAATGAAGCTTCATAGTATGCACATAGCATGGTATAATATGTATAAAGAACTGTATTTGCAAAAATATCGAAAAAAGTATGACCTCAATTTCAATTATTGACCTATACTTATAATGAAAACGGCATGGCGTGTTCAATTAAATGAACTAGACTACCAAAACACTCTAAACTGTCTGTGATTTTATTTTCAAACAAGATTTTTATGATATGTGTAAATACATATAAATGCAACAAATTATCTTGCTAGTTTCGATTGGAAGTAAATTTACTATCACTTATCAAAGTCATTACTACGAAGATTGCCACCATGATATTCAAATGTAAAGTCACATTTGATATTCAAATGTAAAGTCACATTTGATATTCAGTTTAACTCAACAACAACCTCAACTAGTGGTAACCATAAAAGGTTATATGGAACCAATGTGACTCATGCATTGTTAGTATCTTAAGTGTGAAATGATAACTGATGTGGAGTGTTATTTTTATAAAAGATCCATGTAAGAAGATGTTAAAATCAATTTTATTCATAGATTGATAGTCATTATTGATTTATCACTGGATTCTTTTGTAATTGTATTCGTATTTTCCATTTTTTACTTCATTATTGTCATAGGTCATTTTCAGAGTAAAATATTCTCTTAGGAGAATACAGGATTGCAGAACCAAATATGGGTATTAACTTCATGGTGTATTCAATCACATTTGAGTAATTTGGGTGATGCAACTTTATATTTCTGGAAGACAAAGTGCTTTGTAGATATTATAAGAATAATTGGGACTTATGGGAACTAGTTGAAACATTCATAGAAAAAACTTACTTCTACATAAATTGGAATAGTATGATATAGAATGGCGAAAGCGAGATAATAATTAAAACAAAAAAATATATATGACCAAAATGAGCACCAACGCGATTTTCAGTATCCATGACATTATCAACAGCAGTACTGTGATTTCAGGAAAGAATAATTATATTCAGACTTAACTGGTCACACTATTTAAAATGGAGGATTTTGATGATGAGCATCTCAGTTCTCATACAAATATCGGTTGACTATCAAAGCTCTCATTAGAAGGTTTATAGGCCGATTACTCTAGCCTCAACCTCAAAGAAGTAATTGGGATGCTGAAACTAGCTGCTTGCTCCTGATCGTTCAACTTCCTACAAGGAATATGGGGATAGTAAAACATAGTGAAGCAATTGATATTTGTAAGATCAATAAATGATTATTGTTACTACGGTTTAAAATCGTGTATCACTATTTTTTCTATTTGGAGATCTTCCAAATTACTTCAGATTTAATATGTTACAGTAGGACAACGTAACTATGAATTACGTGACACAGGGTCCATTATCGGTTGATTTGAATAATATAATTGTGAAATGTGAAACCCAAGGACCATTAGACGCTACATATTTTGAAACCCCAATGTGACATATTTGTGAGAACCGGGGCTCGATGTTCCAAATACAAATACGGCTATGCTAAATTAATTCAAACGTTTTGTTAAAAGAATTAAGCTAAAAGTAGCTTTAATAATGATTTTTATTATGCGTGTTAATGATTAATAATGTCCATATTTCCCTTAGTACATATCTGAGCCAACATAAACTTCTAGGATTCAGTCGAATTGACATGTCAGTAATATCAGTGCATACTTTCAACTTTTTATCATTTAAGAGTAGCAGTACAATCAATGTCAAACTTTGCTGCTAAATGGATATGTATATATATATATATATGTATATGACCTAAGTCAAAGTGTTCACTTTTGTTTGATTAAGTCAAGAGTTGAATGAATAATAAATAAGACATATTTTATAACTCTCTCATATGAATAAGAGGTAAGGCAATGATTAAAGGTCAACTTTTGAAAATCTGCAAACAAACACATTTGAATATATCAGTTTTTGGTAGTCATATGCAAAATATTGCTTAAAATTATGTTTCTATTACTATAAGTATTTAGAGGGTGTGTAGTGGCTTCCTTTTTAAGAATGAATGATTTATACAATTTTGAAAAATATTCTTCGTTAAATATTGATTGTTCATTATTCAATAAAGGTAGTAACGAAATAATGTCTTAACAATATTGTAGTGTATTATTGTATAAGTGTATTTTATATCGAGCAATAATATTCTTAGAATAAAGCAATCTTCTATTTTTATAAGAATAAAAAATCTAGGATTTTGTTAGACCTTCACTTCTTAACAGATAATCAGTATTTTGATTTTTTTGGTTCGATAAAGGATTTCGATATTATCAAGAATTTTCTCAAACAGACTTTGTCGAAGGCTCACAATGCAAGGCCATACTTATAGAAAACATATCTGACAAAGAAACGACTCCATACAACACAGCTCCCCCTTTGGTGGGGGGATTTCTATATGATGGTTTCTTTTTAGCTCGACCTTTGTCGAAAGCTTGATAAATTTTGGAATCTGAAATAGCTGGGAATTCAAAGTCTTAAGCCTTTTATGGTATGTTTTAAAAGCTCTTTTTTAAACTTTTCCCGCTTCCATTCGATGGAGAGTCGTGTGCAGTGAAACATAAACAGCAATGCATAATCATTTTAGAACCCTTTATTGCATAAGGAGTGAAGCAACTAAGCGAATTAGGCTTTTTGGGCTAAAGCATAGATGAACTTTGACCTACGAAGGCGTTAAAAGTTATGACAAAGATTTACTTCCTCTAGATGGAAACCTCATATTCAAATTATTGAAGTAGTAGCAATTATTGAATTAGGTGTATTGTAGAAGTACGGAATCACAGAAAAATAAAATTATTTTTGCAATCATTTGACCAATCATTTTTTACTAAACTTATCCTGTTTTTACCATAGAATACTCTTTTAACTTTATTATTTTATACATATTGAATCTCAAATCATGTTGGAATGAGCTTACGTATTGTGTTGTGTGAAGACGTGTGTGTTAAGTGATTCCCCGGGATATTTCTCATTCCATCCGAAATAGGAACTTTTGGACGGTGTTTTTAATAACTATGTGTTCCTCACATCAGTGGCTACGAGTGAGAATTAAAAAAATTGTAACTGGCCTTTTATTTGTCAAGATATTTGGCCTTTACCTTCCCTTAAGGGAGTACGAAGAAGAAACCTATTTTGATGATTGATCCTAGAGATATAAAAACCAAAAAGGTTTCGTGATTGACGAAGGGCTGCCCACATTACGAATAGAATTATAAATGTAATAATATTGTTTTCAACATATAAATCCTATTTCTGCTCAAAATAGTAGCAAAATCATTACAATAATGCAATTCATAGCAAATTCAACTCAATTGCCATCTTTTTACATGCAAATATATCCCCTTTGATTTATAAAAATAACATAAAATTTGCTATTAAATCCAAACACCTATTTATTTCTGATATGAAATTTGTTTGTTATGGATTTTTGTCAGCTTTATGTTATGACTCATCAGTCTTACGTCCAGACTCTCCTACTCTAAGGTACTGGAAGGATCTTGCTTCTAGAGCTATAAGAGCAAGATAAAAATTGATGTTAACCCATTGAGGCCGATTGGGAAGATATGTTCCAGAGCTTAAAAAGCGTTATTACAAAACAACTAAGGCAGATTTCAAAGTTCAAACAGATTAACTTTATTTTTAACAGCTTTACCTACATGAGATAGCCCATATTATTTAATAACAATAATAATAATAATGTACTGGTAGTAGTTGCTGTTTGAAAGTACGTGTTTGAGGACGTTGAAAATATGCCGAAATCGTATTGTTCTAATGTGTATGTATGTAACAGCTAAATTTATGAATGAATATTTTTTTTGACTATATGGTTCGATGGAATTGCATCCGATAGGATATATGTAAATAAGCATTATAGCGTTAAAATTAGTCTATCGAACCTAGGATCTTATCAATGAGGTAGACCAAAATGACCATCCCCTCTCTGGATTCGAACCTGCGCCCCCAACATTGAGAGTTGAACACGCCTTAACACGCACGGCTATCGAGCTCCCTTGGATATTAATAATTTTTAGGGAAAACGATTCTTAAAATATATAGCTCTTTTTAAATATTTACTTTATATATGTTATCATGTTTTTTAAAATAAATGCATGAACATTTAGAGTGGGAACAAATGTGCCCGTTCGGCATTCAAGTGAAGCTGTGCCTAGCTTAAAGTGATGAAAAATAACAGATTCCACGGAGAGTTTATGAGCGTTGACGAAATAATGGTCCCTTATTATGGACGGCATGGGGATAAACAATACACCCGAGGAAAACCTGTCCGATTTGGTTTCAAGTTGTGGGCAGCTTGTGCTGCTGACGGTACCTTGCTACATGTCGAACCTTTTTGTGGATCCTTCACCAACATTCCTGATCATGGGTTTGGTCATGGTCCAAATGTCGTTTTGGAAATGGTAAACAAAACCAAGTTAATCCAAGGGCAACCCGTCGTCTGTGACAATTATTCCGGATCCATTCCCATGCGTTTAGAATGATCACGGAATGGAATTGCCTGCACCACAACTCTTCGTGAAGATCGGCTGGGTGACGCTCCAGTGTTGACAAAACAACTATTGAAAAAGTAATCTCGAGGATCCATGGACGAGGCATTTACTGGTTGTGTCTCGATTGTCAAGTGGAAGGATAACCAGGTAGTTAGTGTGGCTTCAAATAAAATGAGAGCTCAACCACTACAGAAAGCAAGACGGTGGGATCGAAAAAGAGGAAGTATGTTGAAGTTGACATGCCAAATTCTATTAGTACGTATAATCGGAACATGGGAGGCGTTGACCTTTTTGACCAGGAAGTTGCCGCATATAGGGTAAGGATAAGGTCAAAAAAGTGGTGGTGGCCTTTGTTTGCTTGGAGCCTAAACGCACAGGTTGTCAATGCATGGCGCTTCAGTAGACGGGGCAATCCTCGTCTGAATCTCTTGGACTTCTCGAGAAATTTAGCCAATGTTGTCCTACAAACTTATGGGGTTGCAAAGAAGCGTCCAGGACCTAAGTATTCATTGGTGAGCACTACAAACAGTATTCGACTAAATGAAGGTAATAATTGGACAGCAAGAGGAGTGCGTTCGAGAAGTACATAGATGCTGAGAATACAATGGAAGAACTCCTCATATCTGCAAAAAAATGTAATGTTCCTTTGCATCCAGAATGCATGGAACTTTACCACACAAAATAAAAATTATTATAAAATAAATAAATATATATGTAAACTTTTAATTAAAAGAGCTGTAGTCAATAGAATATATACTAAAATATGTTATGCTGTATACATTATTTAAATGCCGAGTGGGCACATATGTGCCCGGGCCGTATTTTTTAAATGTTTATTAAATATAACTTTTTTTTGTTCGAAATGTTTTATAGCACTATATTGATTCATATAACTTAAAGATTAGGGCAAATTTCTTTACAGATAATTCTCGGCATTAATGGGTTAAGGTAATATTGGGAGATTGGGCGCCTCTGCGACCTTCTACTATTGAAGTGGAGAATATATTTATGGAACTTTAAGACTTCAACATGCTATTCTTCAAGGAATCCATATTTTCCCCGGCGGTAGAAAATATATTAGTTATAGTTCTCAATAAGGACATGGGTATTGGAAAGACCTTCCCATGTTGAAGACGAATTTATTATTAGGAAAACGGATGAAGGTTCAAACGTGATAAAGAAAGTATAAGAAATTTGAGGGCGCAAAGAAAGGATGCTTTGGGAATCCTGGGTCATTGAAAAAAAAATATCACGGTATTTTCTCCACATGAGGATGTGAAAGGAATTGAAATTGATAGTGTTCTAGAGGAGTATGGCACTATCATCAATTGTGCAAATTTTTTTTTTTTTCGGTTAAAAACATTTTATTCGGTTGACTGCAAAATTTTATACAGTGTAAAATAAAATACACTAAAATTATTATACAGAAACAGAGTAAAACTATTCAGGGCAGTTGCGAAAATACATAAATGAACATTGTAGTTCATATTTACTGCCCTGAAGAATAACCTTATATAAAAGGACAAATCATTTATTGGTTTGGTTTAAAAAGCACGATGTCTTCTTAAAATCCTTTTGATGGTGCTGATGTAGAGCTTTGATCTTTCAGGGACATATTTAATTATATCGCCAGCCCACTTCCACGTTGGCGCTCCTACATCCGGGATTTTGATTGAGAGAGCAGCGTAGCGAGCTGAAGCACCAATCATGATGGGCCTTAGGTCTTCTTCGACTACATAGGCATTTGTCGTTATTTTTAGTGCTAAGAAAGATTTTATATTTTGTAATGTACATTGAATTGCTTTGTGACTAGGGGGGGTATTTTTTAAAAATTTATTATTTCCAAAGAGAATGAGAGCTTTTAAAATATTCGGAGATATATCGCCGTTTTGACACATGTTCAGTTTAAAAATCTTTTAATTATTTGAAGAATGGGACAATCGGCAAATGCATGTAAGATATTATTTAATAAAAATCCACAATTCATACAAGGATTCTGAAATTTAATGAGCATCCCTGAAATTTGTAATTGAGCTGTAAATTTAGAACCATCAGCAATCCCATTAGTTGATTGTAAAATTATTTTACTCCATGAAGAGGGAAGGTTAAGCAAACTTAAGTAGGACTCTGATATAGATCTCGCTCCATCATAACTCTTCCTACCACATTCAAATTTTAAAAACCATGGCTTGGAAGGGCACATAAAACTAAGTGAACGTTTAAGAGGAAACTTGAACCTTGCCACGTTAAAACTTGAATTCACAACCAAATCGTGGGCAGTAAAAATAGCTTGTGTTAAGGCGGTTCGCTCTAAAATGACAGGATCACCAAATCTTTTTATAAAAGGTTTTTTGTCTTTATTTTGGTATAAAATATCTATTGTCGTGTCCGATTGAACTGAGGGTTCCAACTTCCATAAAATTCTCTGAATTGAAGCTAAAAATGGCGAAAAGTTTTCCAAGTCCTGATTAGTTAAAAGAGTACCCATGTATAACCAATTGTAAAATTGCGAAGACGTAAAATATTTTCTCCAGTCCCTGTTATAAAATACACCCATTTTCTGCACGATTCTTAGATAATATTTTGGCAAAATTTCAATAAGAAGACAAAGTCCACCTCCTACATAGGTTTTGGGACGCTTCAATGAGGGAAGATATGTTTTGTAAAAAAGAGTCCCCAGCCAACAATCTTCTTCTTTAAGTGCTAATTCAGCAAGAGATGGGATGGATGTGGCTCTATACAAAACGAATGGAACCACACGAGAATTATAAAGGTCGACTCTTTTTTGTAGAGATAAGTTTCGCCATAGTCTAATTTGACCATATATCTTTGTGTTCATTCGTACCCAGTTAACTTTTGAGACTCCGTCTCTCATCCATTCAATGCCAAGAATATTAACAGACTCAACAACCCTGCAGTTCTGGAGCAAAGAAGAGCTGCACGGATTCCAAGATCCCAATGGAAGTATAGCAGTTTTGCTTTTATTTATAGCAAGGCCAGTTTTGAGTTCAAATTTAACAAAATATGATAAAATTATATTTATCCTCTTAATAAGTTGTATGTCCGAGTTTGCCTCAATCATCAAGGTAATGTCGTCGGCGTATAAGTCAATAAGATGTTTTTCATTGTTGAAGGAAACACCAAACCCTAAGTATTTCCTTGACAACGTCTTCGTCAACTCATCTAACGCAGCAACAAAGAGAAGAGGAGCAACTGGGCAGCCCTGCCTACAACTCCGTTTGAGAAGAATGGGAGCACTATTGATGCCATCTAAAGAGATTATGGAGGAGCCGTTGAGCAACATTGCTCTTACGGGATTGAAGAAACGCTTGGGAAGGAGCCTTTTAACCGATTGTAAAATATGGTCGTGTCTAATGGAGTCAAACGCTTTATTAAAATCTATTGCTATAAGGGCCCCAAACTTTTTACGATTCTTTACCGATTCGATCGCCGTTATAATATTTCGAGAAATATCAGTAATTTTGCGGTTTTTTAAAAAGCCCTTTTGTTCATTTGTAATTTTATGATTTAAAATGGGTTCTATTTGCTTTGTTAAAACGCCTGCTAAAATTCTATAAAAATCATTTAAAATAGTTATAGGCCTCCAATGGTTAAAATCACTCCCATCCCCTTTCTTTGGATTTAAGGCTATGCGACCCTTAGTAAGAGCACAAGGCATTTTTCCAGTTCTCTCTATGTGTTTGCCCATTGCCAAGAGATATGGAACCACTTCATCCGGAACAAGAGAGAAGATTCGACCACAAATACCGTCAGGACCGGAAGCTTTATTATCTTTATAAGACTTTTTGATATAATCTAAAATATTATCTTTTGTATAGATATAAGAATTACGAATGTGTTTTTTCTTGAGGAAGTTTATTCTTTCTCCACCTAAAATTTTAGAAAACCTCTTGTGGAAATATGCAAGGATTTCTTCAGGTCTCTTTAATATTTGATTACCATCGACGATGTAGTTTATGGTGGAAGCCGAAGATTTATTATTGTGAGGAAGAAGTTTATATCTACGATATGGATTCATTTCCATCTCCCTTTTCCTACCCATTTCAGCTTCAGCAATGTCCATAATTCTATATTCATGGACCAAATCGGAAGTAATTGTTTTTGTAAAAAGAGGCGATTCGGTAAGGGCATCCTCAATTTCGTCTTGGAATTTGGCCATTTTTTTCTTGCTGTTTTTCACAAACCTCTTCACAGTATTTGTTATTACATTAACAAATAATGGGTAGGCTTCTCTAGAAGATATTCGACTTGTTCTTCTTATGAGATTCGAGGCCAATTTTTCTTTAAAACTTTCCTCACCCAAAAGCCATCTAGGAATCTTAAAACTTTTCTTTTTTGGTTTGTACCGTAACGTCATATCGATAATCTTATGATCAGTAGAAGGATCTGGTCGATAACGCGCATTTTTAATGTGGTGCAGAAATTGCGGTGCTACGAGAGCTAAGTCGATTCTAGAAGATTTGCTTCCGCAGCTCCAAGACACGTTATCTTCGGGACTAAACATTTTAGTGGCGTCAACTAAATTGAGTCGAGAAATAAGATCCTTGTGTTTTTGAGGAGGGCTGAGAAATGGAATTTTCAGATAAAATTAAACCCCAAAAAAAATTCAGGGTTTTTACTCATATAATGAAAGAATTGGTTATTTTGGTCAACTAAAAACTTGTGCCAAATGCTTTAAAGTCCGGCATTTTGCTAAGAGTTGCCATAACATGTTTGTCAGATGGAACGAATACATCAAGCACTTATCGGGTAAAGGAAATACTGCTGAAGATATGGATATTTCTGAGACGCTGCTGAAAAACAAAAAACAGAGGGAAATAAGGATATTGAGACTGAAACCTCAAAGCCAAACTACTCGACTGAGTATATCGAAGAGACTCAAACTAAAGAAAACAAGGAGACTGGAAATAACACAAAAGAGACTGCAGATGAAAAACAAAAAAAAATGGATATGAGTGTCAATCTAAAAAATATGACAAAAACTATGAGGAAAACCTCCAATCTGAAAAGAAAAAAGTGAAAACGTCTAAAATTATATATGTAGAAACTCCACATAAGTACCTAAGAAAGATAAAAATTCTGTTATAAATACAGAACTTGGTATGTCCTTACGCAAAGGACTGGATCGGGATCTAACAGAATAACCCCGGATTCAGGTCTCCAACCAATAAGTATGGAAACTCCAGTAAAGTCCGGAGAAATTAACCAAATTCTTCAAATAATAAATAGTTCCTATTGAATGGAAATCAATATTTTAAAGTAAAACTATCTATAAGCTTTGTATGATGGGAACCATTCTATCTATTAATCCATAAAGTCATTGTTTAAGTCATGGAGCGCAGCTCATCGTGTCCTGTGGTCTGGGACACCTATGTATAAATCTGACACAATCGTTGATATAATTCATCAGAATTCATACAAAAGTCTTCTTCAAGAACCATAGCGAGCCCCGTTATCTAGTCTAGTTTTAGAAAGTGATATATTAACAAGACATGATAATAGTAAACAGCATTCACCTGACTTTTCACACGGTAAATTTTGTTTTCCTCGAAGGATAACTGCAGGAAATCATATATCTTATCTCCTTGGCACCTGAAAATGTGTTTTGACCTCCAACATGACGCTGAAGTCAATAAACTGAGCAAGTTTTATTCTACTATTTTAGACCTTCCTGATTAATGGCATAAAAATACAGAAATCCTTTGTTAGCATCCACGATGATAAAAAATTATATTTAGAGATATTTCAAATAGCTTAATAGTAGGACAACGTAACTATGGATTACGTGACATAAGGTCCACAAGCGGGTAATTTGAAGATATACCATAATTGTGACATGTGGAACCCAAGGACCACTAGACGCTACATATTTTGAAACCTCAATATGACATAATGTGAGAGCCGGGGACCGATGTTCCAAGGAGGCTGGACGGGGAAGAAAACTTGAAAAATAAAATAATCGTCATGTGTGAATCATCAAGTGGATCACAAAACGACATTCTTAATGCTCTTAAGAAGGATGGCAATATGCGGTTGATTTATTTAAGTTCTACCCCAAAGTTTCGGCAAAGTATTGTACAATGTAAAAAAATATAAGTAAATCTTATGAAACTTTTAAAATAAGTTTATTTATTTGAAGAATTTATTATGTCTACCGTTTGTGTGTGTTTGTGTTTTAAATATTTATTGTTTTGATGTTTTGGCATTATTTTGAGTATTTGGTTGAAGTAATTTTTGGTTTGAAAGGCAACTCAGGCGAGGAATAATTTTAAACTACAATGTTTATTGATGTTATGCACAAAATTTCTTCCCCTAAATTTTTTATTGTATTTATATCATTAAGGTTTCATGCTTCAATAAAAAAATAATATTACATTAGTATTTTAGCGGTTTTGAAATATACCATTTGTAATTTTAATGGTTCAAAACGTTTCACAAGTTAATTATAAATAATTATTGATGTCCCGAGTGCTATTGATCTAATTGCTCAGCAATACCCAATGTAGCCTCACGGTCTGAAGAACTCTCTTTGTTGAATAGTCTTTCATTTTTGACATGAATGAGTAAATGTGTCAATCAATATATTCGGTTAAAAAATATTAGTATAGTTAATCCCTTTAACTTCTATATCAAATTGATTTGTCAACATTTTGTAGCGGAAGGAGATGCTCACATTGTGACACTTCCAACTCTAATTGGAGGATCATAAGCCACCTGGCCTTTGGTGTGGGCCTTTGTCAGATAATTCACAGATAGTTCTGGGAAGAAAGTCTTAGGGAGGGAGTATTCCGAGACAGCTTCGGGCTTTCCAGCAAAGTTTTTCGCTAGGACGAGGAAGACTTTTTATGTAACGATAGCAAAAATAAATGCCAAACTAAATATGTGTGATAATTTGAAACAATAAAAACAATATTGATGCAGTGAAATACAACAGAGTATGTAGTTTAATAATGACCAATTAACATCATGGACGTCGAAATAATTAAAAGCGTAGGAAGGTTAAGTATTCTCAATTCTTCTTTTGAACAGATATAAAAGGGTGTCCAGTAATTTCATCGCGCGTAAATTTGTCGTGGACCTTTTTATAGCCGTTTTTTTGTTGCGGGTAAATACATCACTTGCTCTTTTATAGTCAGTCAATTTTGTCGTTCTTCTTTTTGGTCTACAAAGTAAAAAAATAGATCACGCGGAAAACGCTTCACTATATAAAAAGCTACGCGACAAAAATACCGACGAAAAAAAGACGAACGACGAAAATACTTCACTACAAACAGCTTGGTGACAAAATACCCGCGACAAAAAGAAGAACGACAAAATTGACTGACTATAAAAGAGCAAGCGATGTATTTACCCGCGACAAAAAAACTGCTATAAAAAGGTCTGCGACAAATTTACGCGCGATGAAATTACAGTAAACCATATAAAAGGGAGGTGTTTTTGATGAAATCTTCAAATCATTTTGGACTGCCTTATAGAACATCTTGGGAATCTTTCATAGAAATTTAATTGATGCATTTACAGTAATCATATCTTTTTATGAGAATGTAAGTATTTCAAATATTTTTTTGGACAGCACATTTTTCCAATAATAATGTTTTTGATTATGATGGAATAAATTTGATCCAAAACTATATCGTATTCATTCAAACGCTATCAACAAATAGAAATATTGATAAATTAAATCACCTTTGAACAGTCTATTTATTAGAGAAAGACAACAATTATTCTTATCTCATTATGCCTTTGTTTAGAGTTTATTTTTAGGTGTGTGCTTATTAGATTATTCATATCATTTGTACGACCCATATCATTATTTGACCTACACAATGAATTATTTCGCTTATCAATTTCGTTTGATGAAGTCATTTATTTCCAATTAATTTGACATCTTGTTATTTCTTCTCTGCTGAGGAATTATAAGTATGCTGCTTATGAAATCAGTCAATCTCACATTTTTTTAGTTTTAATAAAGAATTAAAATATTTTCTAAGCTTTAGGAAAGTAATGCAGAGGACTTGAAACATATTTGTGAGTCTTTAAAATGGTTTTGTTGATGTACATAGAAGTTATAATATATTTTTTTGGTTTTGGTTCGATAGCATTAATAGGAAGTGTTCGAGTATGCAGCAATTGTAAAGAAAGCACGTTGAATTTATGAGTGAACGGAAAATTGCCCGCAATTCCTTATATAAAATACATCATGACAGCTCAACAAGCATTGGGGATCCAACCCGGCACATACTTGATATACGAGGAACGAAACCCACTTTTTCGATTTAGAGTTCCGAACATGGGACCTCAGGTTCTGCCGGTTGCAGCTATTATATATCAGGGTTCTGACGATCAAAACTACGATATATTTGGGTTCCAAACCCAACGCCCATAGACCCTTGGGCTCCACCGGTCACGACTATGATATATTGGGGTTCCAAATCCACTGCCCAAGGGGCCTTTTGATTTGGCCAATATCAACTTTGACATATTGGGGTTCCGACCCACCGCACAGGGCCTTTGGGCTCGGCCAAGCACATCTACGATATATTTGGGTTCCATCCCCAACACCCAATGGCCCACAGGTTCCGTCAGTCACAGCTAAGATATATTGGAGTTCCAAATTCTATTCCCAAAGACCCTTGGGTTCCGCCGGTCACAACTACGAGATATTGGGGTTCCAAACCCAACGCCAATGCCCCCACGGTTTCGGCCGATCAAACTATGGCATATTGGAGTTCCATATCCACTGCCAATGAGCCCTCTGGTTTGGCCGATCACAGTTATGGATATAGGGGTTCCAATCCTAACGCTTATGGCCCACGGGTTTGCCCGATAACAGTTATGCAGATGTTACTTTCCTCATATAAAGGATTTTTCCTTTTGATAGCATTCAGAGATGTTGAAAACATGACGTAGGCTACGACGTAAAAAACACATTTTTCATTTTCTAAGAACCGACACAACACTACGGAGGGGTATAGTTTACAGCGTTAGCAACTTGAGATTGAAAGAGAAAAAGATAGTTGATGTATCAATCTCCATGTTTATAAGGGAATCAATAGTATTTGAGAAATGGCCTTGGGAATTAGCTTTGACAAGGGAGGTATTGGACTACTTACTCGAAAACATCGTGGTCCTGACTAGAAAGTTCCTCTTGTTACCATGGAATTCATGAATCACATGTAACGTGCACGCTATAGAAAAGAAAAGAAACTTATCTGGGTAAGACGATTATTCTATCTCATGTTTTTAACTTAACAGCGTATGTTTGCTCATCAATTATAAGGGTGTGTCTCATACGTTTTTTTAAATTAATTGATATAATTTAATTAATCTTGTGAATTGCAAAAAATTGTGTGGTTTTCCATAAGCTCTAATATCTACCCTCGAACATATAAATTAAAACATCCAATAACCTTTTCGAATACACTTTATTTTTTCAGATCATGCGGATAAATGAAAGCCCAGTTATCTCTTTATTATTTTCCCCTGAATAAATCCTCCAAATGTACTAAGCTTAGAGCCATTCCATGAGACAGCAATTGGACTGTAGCATCTTCACTTTTACGAAGATGACATTGTTAATAAGAGCTCTGACCTTATAGAGTTGAAAATAATGGGCTCTAAAAAATGTTATTTGATAACCTTAATCCTGACCAAGAATCGATTATATTCAGCATTTCAAACTATAATGCAAAATCTCAATCCTTAAAGTTAAAACGAGTTTCAAACGAAGCTAAACTTGTATCCTCAAAAACTTACAATATTTAGTCCGTTTAATAAACTTATTTGGGCAGTCCCTCACAAACTGTCTTTTGTTTTAAAACTTTGTGCAGGTTATTGCTTGCCCGCAAAACTTAATATAGTTTTATATCCCTTAAATCTTAGAAAAACCTGGGAGGTATCGATGGGGGTAATTCACCGTCGCGACGGTGAAGTTCGCATTATTTAGTCCTTTAATTTTTATCAAGAAAACGGCACTTTTTGGTGATCTAGTTATTTCTCCAAAATTAAAGGAAAACTTCTTCAATATCTTTTGTCTTAACATCCACATGAGGAGAATGCACAATTACGTTTTTATAAATAATGGGATTTCCATAATTATCTTTTTGTTGTGCCCTGAGGCCTCTAACAGTCCCTTTGATCCCATCGTCTCTAGTAAAGATGTAACTATATGCAATACAATATATATCACAAAACAAGACATTAAAAATACAGCATTCAATGCATAAAAGACCAAAAGTGACATAAAAGATAAAATTCACTGCATAAAGATAAAAGTAACACACTAAAACATTTAATTTTTTATGTTTTTAAAAGTCTTTAGATGAAGTTTGGCAATAGATAAAACGCCACTGATGTCGCTGTCCAAAACAGACCTTTTTGCGTAGAGTATGTGCTGTATCTTCTTGATCACCGCGTTGATGATGTTTTCTTCTTTTCTTTGGTAAAAGGCAATAAAATCCTCTCTCTTAAAATTGTAAAATGTAAAATTTTCACTTAAAACCTCGACCATTGCAGTATACAATGGAGCAAGTTTCTCACATTCGTAGAGAAAATGCTCACTGGTTTCATCCTTATGTTTGCAAAACCCGCACTTTCTCTTCTCTCCAGAAAAGAACTTGGCGCGTAGTTCTAGAGTTCCAGTAAGAATTATGTACTTCATCTAGTTTTCGGAGGATGAGAGCAAATTGTTTTTTATTGCATCGATGCTTTTTTTCATCGGGAGATTCAATTTTCTTCTCTTCAAATATCTGTTAAAAGGGTCCATGGTCGGAGTAATGCAAAGCTTACGTATACTAGAAACATACATTAAAAATAGACGTAAACGTATAGGAATGATAGGCCTTGTGCATGGAACGTATTTTCTAAAAACTTTCTTGAAAGCCATTTTATTAAGCAAAAGAGTAGAGCTTCCTGTTTCTCCAGCAAAATCTAGTCCACAACTTTTAATTCCAAGATCACCAGATTCCAAAATTCCCATCTTAGAGTTTTCTCCATCGAACATATAACGCTTTTGATCCCCGCAGATAATTTTTGCATCCTCTCCGAATAAGACGAAATATGTTTAAGACTTTGTTTAGGCCTGCGTAAGGGTCATTTGAATTATCTGTTGGTAAAAAAGAGGATAAATGTTCACCCCAGTAATGATCCTTTGTCCACAGTTGCCTAATCCAATAGGAGTTGAGGGCTTTCCAAAGGACGGGAAAGTATATGACCGAGAGGCCGCCTTAATCAAGAGGATTGTGTAGCCGTTATGTAGAAATATTTTTCTTCTTCTGGAGTTTCAGGAAAGATGCTTCAATGTCATTAACTCTTGTAGCAACAGTTTCGTCAAAAGGAGTTACTCGCAAAAGGTGAATCACTCTTGATATTATATATGTATTCCAAGCTCTAATTTTGTTCCAAAAGTTCAGACCCAGCGACGAAAAAAAATTACAACCATGATTTAACCGTGAGATTATTTCCTCTAAATTTTTTCCACATTGTTCGCTCCAATCCATGATCCTAATAGCTTTATACTTCGGACAGTAATAAAGTCAGGCCACGATTTTTCAATTATTTGATTATATTGACTTAATATTTCGGTCTTCACAGGGTTTATATTTAGTCCAGAACAAACTGAAAACTTTTGAAATAAGTCTAACGTTTTTGTAATGGATTTAACAGTCCGTAGTGGACCTCCTGAGTAAATCATTGTCAAGTCGTCGGCATCGCACAAACATTTGGGATGGGACATTAAAGAAGAAACCCCGGTTATTGATGTTTCTTGATGTATTTTTCGTAATAGGGGATCTAAAGAGATAATGAACAATAAGGCTGAGGCAGGATCACCTTGTCTGACACCTATTTTGTTGAAGAATTCATTATTTATGGGTCCGAATTCGATTGTTGTTTTGGAACTTTAATGAGAGCTCCAACCATTCGGATTATGTAGTCTTCAAAGCCCTTTTTATATAAAGTTTGAATGATGTATTCTTGGGAAACTGTGTCGAAAGCCTTCAAAAATCCACTGCCATTATGGAGACATCGTTAGAGGATTCTAAAAACGTTTGTAGAGTAAAAGGTATATTTTCTTTTTGACAAATCCAAATTGGGAAGGGTGGAGTAATGAACTTAAGACAGCACTTAGTCGATTTGTAAGAACGCACGAAAAAATCTTAAAAATTTAATTTTGTATGGATAAAGGTCTTCAATTTTTTTAATGTTCGGTGTGTGACTTTGGAATTAAAACGATCCGTCCTGTTGATGCGAAGGCCGGGAAACTGCCGCAGGCTAAAACTTTTTCTCGAACGTAAAACCGGAGGGGCCGGGAGATTTGTTGTTTTTCCGTTAATTTTTATGAAGTGCATGATTTCTTTTTCAGTTAGGTGTTTTTCTAAGAAATTCGTATCTTTTTATGTAAGAGAAGGGTTTTTTTCAGGTGCACATCTCCACTCTTCACAGAAGTATTCTTTTCCATTATTGCATCTTGCACACACCTCATCTCCATGGCAATCGAAACAGTCGTAGAGATTACTGTAATATTTTTTAGTTGCCTGGGAAAGATACATAGGATCATTCGATAACTCTCCATTAGGTTTATAAATCGAAGGCACTTTGCTCGCGTTTTTTATGTCTAACATGTTCAATACATTTAAGACGGGCATAGGACAAGTCGTCTATGGATTGGATTTTTAATTTTGTCCTGTATAGGAGATCAGCCTCTCTATACAAATTATCGGTCATATAATACTTTTCTTCTTTGCTGAAATCACTCTCGTCTATTTCTTCAAGCTTTTGTAATGCTTCGTGCAATTTTCATTGCTCCTTTTCTCCTAAGCAATCCTTTTATTTTTATGAACATGGTCTCCACAAGGTCAAAAATGTCAACATTGGAATTATTTGAATTATTTGTTCTTATTATCATATCTTCAATTTCCATATTGGTAGATTCATCGTCTAATAGAGTATAGTTGAGTTTCCAATTGTGTTTTTTCCCTATGTTGAAACGGGGCCTGATAGAGTTTTAGAAGAATCCCCTTATGATCTGATATTTGTGAACTTATGACATCATAAGAAACAATGGATTCCCTCAGGAGACCCTTAACTAAAAACATATCAATCCTTGATGACATTTCCTTTGTGAAGAAAGTAAGCTCAAAGTTTTGCATCTCGTTGGCAATATCTATAAATCGAAGGATCTCATAATTGATTTTAATATCTTTGTAGATCGTGGATGCGAGTTTAATGTTTTACCAGTAGAGTCACGGTCAATTGAGAGTTTTATATTGAAGTCTCCACCAATTATTGTTGGTTTATGTGATATTAGATTTATCAGTCCACTATAAAAATCTGGGTCACCATTGTTTGGCCCATATAGACCTATGACTTCGATTTTTTTTCCATCAAAGGTACATTGTGCCTTGATGAAATTACCTTTTGCACACCGAAAAATGACTTTAGGGTAAAGAGCTGATTGTATAAATAAGGTTACACCTCGCTTTGGATTGGGGGTTTTGTGATTGAAAGAAGAAAAAATTGGTATCCAGATGGAATAGAGAAATGGTTCTCCAAATTACATCGCGTATCGCACATAATGACTATCTCAGGCAATTTCATATACTTTAAAAATATCATCACGCCGTACTTCTTTTTTAAACTTTGAACAGAATTCACATTTAAAGATAGTATCGAGAAAAACATTCTTTTTATGCTGTTTTGATCCACTAGGAGATGACTGGGAACAAGACAAAGTTATTTTTGGATTTGATCCGATCTTGATCTAAATGTTAAAATATTTCTTTTCGAGAGAGAAGAAGGTGAACGGATGTTTCCGTCTCAGGCACTGCCTCAGACAATCCAAAATGCATGGCTGCATTGTATACATCTATATGCTTGAGGTTCTTATTATTGAACGCTCTCTCGGTGTTAGTTTCCGTTAAAAGAATGACAAATGTCTCCCATTTGAATAAATAATTCAAAGTAATTTTTTTGGTGGCTTCGCCTATATTCTTTTGCCTTTTAGCGAGTGCGTTCGCATAATACATTTTGTTTTTGTTACTCTCAGTGTTTTTGTCAGGAGGACGGCCCATCAAAGAAGAATTCATTTCATTAGTCCGTCTTCAAAAAGGAGAAGAAAATAAATCCTCTCCAAAGTACTAATTCGAAGATAAAAATAACAGAGCGTATCAGGCTGTTGATTATATGCTCTCAGGTGGGTCGAAAGAAAATAAAAAGTATACACACCGAGGGAAAGATATCCTTCTTATGTATTTTCCTTATCGTTCCTCCGCCACTAGTTTTCGTCTCGTCCTTCCAGGTTCCCGAACTGTGAGGGTTCAAAGTCAACTTGGAAAGTCACCGAAAGTCTTATGAATCCAACGATGTGAATTATACCCTTCGGTTCCGTCTATGTCTGAAGAAAATCAAACTATAGTACAGTAGCACACAGGACACGTCCGCACACTTTGAACCATTTCTTATAATAAAGGTATTCTCTACATGCGAGAAGGATGTACCAATATTGAATTCCTTCTTCAAAACTAATATGATATAGAGCGAGCTCCTCGGCACGTATGAATTATTTCTAAGAGAACGAGGATTCAATTTCAGTGTTTCGATTACTAGGTTCTCTATCTTTTGAATAGTCAGTCGCTTCGGTGTCCGACTTCCATTGATCATTGATAGATCAATGATTATTTTATTTTTCATAGCCTTAGAGGCCCGATCCTTTTTAGTGCCTTTACATAAGAATTTTGCGGAGAAATTTCCTCCCCACTAGAAGATTCATTATTTTATTATTCCTAATTTCTCATAACTTTCTTATGTAAACTATGCCTAATCCTCTTTTACAGAAAGAAGTAGGCTATTTTTATTCTTTATTAACTTTTTGTCGAAAAGCGTACGCGCAGTAAATAATATATGACTGCCCTCTCCTGCAGGAACGCATAAAGGGAGGAAGGAAAAGAGATGGTCAAACAGCTGCAAATAAATATACGCCTTTTGTTCTCAGAGGTCCGAAGCGCTCATAAAGGTTCCGTAACCCGGACTTTGAGAACAAGTAGTCCGTTTGAGGCACCCACTATCCAGTCTCCATGCACTCACATCACTTTTTACTTGTATAAAAAGGATACACCACACTTAAAAACACAAGATATGGACGCTTTCTTACGAAGCCAAAGAAAAAAACAATGATCATTCGTCAAATTTTAATAGCTTTTTAATTATTTTTAAAAGACGCCTTGACTTGAATGGAAAGTACTTGATTTCTTTCGCGGCGACGCTCCAGGAGTTGTTCAGAAGCGACGGTATCCGTAGGGAAAGGGTTCCATATCTTGCCGCCGCTCAGAGCCTTATGGCTCTAAGTTCCTCGGATCTGATGCATTTGTTTGCAGTTAACCTTTTTGTAATAAGTGCCTTTTTATAGTTCATTGTTAGTATAATAAGAATTTAAATAAATTTTATGTATTAACAAAGAGTTGATGAGTGAGAGACCATAATTGTTTCAATAAATCGATCGAGCTCTACCCGATTTTACTCATCATTACAATTATCTGACATTACATTTCCTTATCTACTTTTCCCTTATCATTAATTTGACAGTTATATTAGTAGGGATTTTTTGCCCTCGATTTCATTTGATTGTTTACTACTCAAGTGGGGGAAAGAAGTGAGTGATAGTGATCGGATGTGACAGAATGCTTGCTTTCAAGTGGTTGCTATTATTATGTGCTTGGAACTCCTTGACGAGTGCAACAGATCCTACCCAAAGACTCCGCCCTTTTCATCAAGTACAAACATTTAAACTCTTAGAGGCACTTGCCGGCTCTTCGCATAAAATCTCTGAAGAGTGCTCTGATTCTATAGATAAAGTGATTGCAGGGGTATCCGCAAAACCATTTAAAGAGTATGCACTACGAAGTAAGTTATTTAATATTGAGCTGATTTCATGTGTTACAAAGAGCTTTTAGCTATCCTACACCCAAAATCATATTTCCAATTCCTTTCTCCCTTTATTTAAAAATTATATTAAAAAACGCCAAGTAAACTATTGGCCTAAAAATGGCTAAGTAGAGGAAAGTAATGACATACGAAAAACAGCCAAAATACTTTTACATGCAAGTTTTGGAGTTGAATAAACCTAAATATAATTTAAGCTATATTTATGATTTGAATGGAGTGATTGAAAACAAAAAACAAACTGTTAGGACAATATTTAATCAAATAATTGTGTACCCGTGTATTTAGACCGGGTTTTTTTTATACAGTCGTCCCTCGCAAAGTCGCGACGGCCCGGATCCACTACACGACCACCGCGATATATATGAGGGTCGCGATGTTGATATATATTGAAATTTAGAGAGATTTGACTCACCCGGCGTTTAAACCTACCGCCAAAAACAGGAGTCAAGCCGTCGTCGCGTAGTAAAAGAGCTACGAGACGTCGAGGAGCGAAGTAGCGAGGGCCGACTGTATGTGGACCATTTTTTCCACTGATATTTTTCCAGTTCCTTTTGGACATCCCCAAATACATCTTGAGGTATATAAAATTAGGGAAATTGTGTAATATAAATATATTTAGAATAAAAGCTTTAATTATTTCTCCAGGGAAGAATTATTATTAACAGCTTTAATGCAAAAAGGAAATATATGAAAGCAAGTTCTTTATTAACCGAGCTTAATATATATTTTTTCTACTGTGTGACTAGTGTAACATTTTTTGTGGAGTCCTATATAGGTAGTAGCAATTACTTTTATGGATCATAAGGATTCGTGTCGATGGATCATGACACCATCTATCCTATTTCGGAATAAACCATCCTTGCAAAATTAAAGAATAAAGAGATTCAATTTTATTCCTTCAGTACACCACTGCATTTCCCAAATTTATTAAATACATAAAATGATAAAATTAAATACAGTAGTGAATAAAATAATATTGGAATGCGTGTTACTTGATTGCTGAATTACTGTAGAGGTTAATGAAAGGAATATAAATATATGGCTTTGGATTTTTTATTTTCATTGCATATTTTTATCAGTGAGATAGTTTTTTTCCCCCTTCCAGTAGTTTCATTTCAATCTCCAACTTTTAGATCTATGTTTAATTTGTAAATCTGATAGTGTTAAGATTAACTGATACTCTAAAAGTGCAATGTAAAAATTAAGAAAAATTATATTCAATTAAAAAATTATATTCCCAAAAAATATACGTGTTATTTGTCTACAATTAATGTGTATTTGTCGTACAAATATTTCATTTTATATATTTCGACATAAATATTTTTAAATTTTTATTTTAAATTAATTGTATGCTTAATTAAATTAGAGTTTAATGAAAGGAATAACAATGGATAGACTTGAATTTTTATGCAGTTTAGATCTATGTTTAATTTGTAAATCTGATTGCGTTAAGATCATATTCTAAAGATGATACTCTAAAAGTAAAATGTAAGAATTAATAAATTTTATATTCAATTAAAAATAATAAAGATTTAGAGTATGAACGACCAAGCAAAGAATTGAATGGATTTCCCTTTTGTTAAATTTGAAGTTTATCAACATTATCCAATATATAAAACTTTTAAAAATTTATTGAAATCAAAATATTGTTAAGATTAGAGTTTATAAACTTTATCACCAATTATATATATATACGTACATGAACGTCATTAAAAATATATATTAAATTGAGATTAACACCAATACATATCAATTTGATAAATAGAGATAAAGACTTTATGAGTAATTCATTTACAGCACATATTAGCCTCAAGTTAATATTATAATAGAGAGGATATTTTGCTAATTTCTTTTAATCAAGGGTATATAGATTTTTAAGCCCATCTCGTTTTGGGCTACATTTCTCCGATATTTTGCTCCAAGCGAATGTTGGTACAAAGTAATGAAAAATGAGAATGGGAAAGTTTCATCCTTCAAATGCTATTTTATTATTTCTTTATATATGTATATATCAGGCTTGTGAACGGAACGCAACTTTTTTTTGAACGCTGAACGTTGTACGCAAAAAAAGAGTTTTACGTTCAGCGTTTCATTTTTCCAAACATTTCAATGTAGTTTTGATAAAGTATTTTTTTCTGGTATATAAACAAGGGATGAAATATTATGAGAAGAACTCTCAAGAATAAAATAGTGAAGCACTTGTTTTTAAATTTTACTCCAAGTGACCAAAATTTACACACCATTGAATGACTTTTTTGTTCATTCATTCTTAGTACAAAATAAACAAAATAAAGTATTTAGGTATGCAACTATCAGGAAACGACCGGTTCTAAAAAATATTTTCTAAAAAAACGTCATGATCTTTTTTCGAAAATTCTTTTCTAAAAAACGTCGTCACTTTGTTTGGCGATTCTTATCTAAAAAAAACTCCATCACTTCTTTTTTTGGAGATTGTTAACAAAAAAAACTGTCATCACTTCTTTTCTTTAAAAAATTGTCACTTTGTTTGGCGATTCTTTTCTAAAAAGAAACGTCGCCACTTCAGAATGTCGAAGGAACGAAATATTAAGTCCCGGCTTAATAATTTAAGTCCTGGCCCGGCCCGGGTCCCGGCGAAAAAAGGTGTCCCGGTCGTTTTCTGGCAAATATTGTTGAAATAAGTTTAAATTAAGTCTGACTACGGGATATTCATCTGAGCTGTGGCATTTTTCAAAATTACAGAATGTTATTTTTTAAATATTTGAACGGTGAACGCTAACGGAACGCTGAACGCAAAAACATTGAACGGAACGATGAACGGAAAGCTATTTTTTTAACGCTGAACGCAAAAAAGCTGAACGCTCACAAACCTAATATATATATATATATATCGTATTTTTTCATTTTTGCTGCATATTTTCATCAGTGAGTTGTTATTTTTTTCCTTCCTGTAGTTTCATTACAATCTCCAACTTCATGTAAGAGTTAGTTGAATTGATGCAAGGATATAGTTTGATTTATGTAATGGCTTTTTTGTGTATTCATAGTTTTGATGGGCATTCAAAAACCATGAATATCTAATAAAGAAATAAATCCTGACATATTTTTTTGTAAATTCCTTAGTCCATAATAAAGTATACATACAAAAAAAATAATATAATTAATCGAACCTGATCTATGGGTCTGAGTTGTTTTAATTTTGAAGACAGATACAAAAGTTACCAATTTTCCATCATAATTCTTCATTATAACACCAATGAGTAGTTTGGGAAAATGCATTTAAATGTTTTATATTTTGCTTAATCAATAAAAAGATTTAATTTATAAATATATTTTAAAAGCTTAGTATTATTCGTAGGTTTCTCAAATTTGATTTAGATTTTAAAATGAGTGCATGATGCAGTCAATTACGAACCTGATTATTAATATATTAGTTCTTCTTTCAAGAAAAAAAATAAATGATTGTTCATATAGAAGTTCAACAAGTCAGTTATTTATTCCTTTTTTACTTCTGATATTTGAAGCAGTGAATTCAAATATCAGCCACACATTGTTTTTCTTTTCTTTTAACTTGTTAATAATCTTATGATATCGCCAGTTTGTCATTTCTTAAAAGATGTTCGTCTTCAGTTTTGTATACGAATTTTGAGTCGCTGTTATGTGTTACATTTTTATTAGCAAATTGTGTTATAATCTTAGTGTGGTAATTTATGACCAATTATAATTTTTAGATACTTTAATTTTTCTCTTTATTCATTAACTGTTATTGTTATAAATTCAAAATCAACCACACGACTGAAAAAAGATAATTCAATCGTCTCTAAACATTTTGGAGGAGTAATCCCAATTAAGTATTTGATAATTTTCATTGACATATAAGCTTAATTCATGTATTTCATCAATTTTGTCAATATTGAAGAGGTAAGAGCCTCGTTGATCAGCAAGACAAAAAAGTTGTCAGCTTAGTTATGATTGTTCTTTTTATTGAGTATGAAGAAGATGTAACTTTTTCCACTGATCTCGGCGGTGCTGTTCTTGAAAATAGGAATATAAAACAACGTCATGATCTCCAGAGAAATTTGCTTCATATATATATATTGTTTGTTTGTTTGTTTGAGGTTAGGATCCAAGAGTACGAATTGAAGTCGAGTCTTGAGTCCAGGGCGGAATCGAATTAGCGATCTTAGCCCATTCCCTAGAACACACAACCACTTTAACCATGTTGTTTACCCATTCTACCTCGGGAAGCCAAACAGGTAACCAATGTTACAATTCCTAAGAATTGCTGGTATCTGCTTTAACTCTGGAGGATGTTGGTTAAAGCATTTTTGAGCGATCCTTCTCTTAAGACAAAAGAAATCACACTCAGCCAACATATGATAAGACGTCTCATCACTCTGCTGGCAAAAACGACACTCTCGAGTGAGAAGTTTGTTCGACAATGACTGATGATATCTAAGAAAGTTATGACCAGCATATATATATATATATATATATATATATATACGAGGTGTGATCAAAAAGTATCCGACTTTTGGTTTTATTGGTCAAACAAACACAGCTATGGGGCGGGACTTGCTGTGTGGTTGGGAGCATGACTACTGCGCATGCTCATTTTTTTCTACAGCTCCAATACAAGTCAGTCGGCGTCAGGCCATTCATGATTGAACAGGTGCAAGTGAGTGTCGTCGGATTTTATTTTCTTTAAAATGTCAGAAAAAGTCGAACAGCGTTATTGCATAAATTTTCTTTTAATCTTGGTGATTCGCAAGTGGAAACAATTCGCAAGATTAAAAAGTGTTTGGAAATGAAGCGATGGGCACCACACACATAAAGGAGTGGTACAACCGCTTCAAAGATGGCCGCTTGTCAGTTGAAAGTGAACCACGCTCAGGGAGGCCCTCAACATCGAAAAACGATGCCATCATTGATCAAGTGAGGAACCTGGTGATGCAGAACCGCCGAATCACGATCAGAGAACTTGTAGACGAGGTGAATATTAGTTTTGGTTCCATTCAATCAATTTTTGCTGTTCGACTTTTTCTGACGATTTCTTCCTATGGGCTGTCGGTGATTCCCTTGAGGAAGTTGGGCTCTTGTTAGAGACGAAGGCGGATGCCTTCTCTAAATATGCAGGGGGGAATGGTCTCGTCCTTAACGCCGCCAAGACCCAATTCATGATTGGGAGCAAAGCCAAGAAGAAAGACACTTCAGCCTTCACCATCAGGGTTGGGGGCGTCGAGTTGCACCCATCCGATGAGATTGAGTTCCTTGGGGTCAAGTTCGACTCAGACTTCACCACCGCACCCCACAATACTAAACTTAAAAGTACTATTTTACTCTGAAGCGAACAAGTCATCTTCTACAGGCGAGTGAAGTTAATTGATACAAAAAAGCTATGAAATAAGCTAACAATACACACTCCATTTTTTCCTTTGTTTTTACTGAAAACTTTGTTTTATTAAAAAACATCAAACTTACGTCTGGTAGTAAATAAAATTTCCTCTAAATTAATAATAATTATTGAAGTCTGTAACGTCCACCATTTTGAAGAAATTTGCGAAAAACTATATTTTTACTAAATTTTTAAAACTTTGACCTCGTTGTGCGACCTCGTAATGTTGACTGATTTTGTTCAAACTTTGTATGTCGTCTTCTTTTATCACCAAGAAACAGAAAATCTACAATGTTGCTAACATTTCAAACTTTTGAAAAATAAGAACAGCCCTAATATATATATATATATATATCTGGTTTTGGAGTGCCAGCAAAAAATATGTTATTTAAGCAAATCCGCTTAAATCTTGACCAACGTATATAGTATACTATATATCTAGATCTGGACCTTCTCTGTGAAGTACAATATTCCATTTCCGTATTACCTATAGATATTGTGCTTTTTCTATAATATAAGAATAATTATGTTGTTTCAAGTGAATTTTATTAATTATCGTTACTTTTTTTAACTTAGAAACATAAAATGTTTTTGATTTTATCTTTATGTAATTACTATAATGTTTCTTTGATGACACTCAATGGAAAATATTATGGATTTTTTAAATCAACAAAAAAGACATCAAATACTTCAATCTTAGTATTGAGTTATTCCAGGCTTGTGAGCGTTCAGCTTTTTTTGCGTTCAGCGTTCCGTTCAGCGTTCAAAAAAAATTAGCGTTCCGTTCAGCGTTCCGTTCAATGTTTTTGCGTTCAGCGTTCCGTTAGCGTTCAGCGTTCAAATATTTAAAACGAATTTCCAAAAAAGTACTGCGTAGTGATGACTTTTTTTTTTAGAAAAGAATTTCCCAAAAAAAGTACTGCGTAGTGATGACGTTTTTTTTTTTAGAAAAGAATTTCCAAAAAAAGTACTGCGTAGTGATGACGTTTTTTTTTTTTGAAAATAATTTCCCAAAAAAGTACTGCGATGACTTTTTTTTTTTTTAAGAATTTCCAAAAAAAGTCAAAGAAAAGTTGGGAAAAATTGAACGCTGAACGCAAAACTCTTTTTTTTTTGCGTTCAACGTTCAGCGTTCAAAAAAAAGTTGCGTTCCGTTCAGCGTTCCGTTCATTGAACGTGCGTTCAGCTGAACGCCGTTCAATTTTGCGTTCCGTTCACAAGCCTGAGTTATTCTTATTCTCTATACATTTCATACAACATCATACATAGTTAAATAGCATGTGAAATATCTTAAGAAGCTTCATAGGCTACATATTTCAATATAAATCAATCAAATATTGATTCAAGGGGCTGAAAGTCTAAACTGATAAAAGGACTTGTGATTCATTATCTATGCAACGTGTATCTTTAAAAGAAAATAGGAATAAGGATAAAAACATATATATGAAAAGAGAGTCAATATTTAAAACATATAGAATCCCTGAAGAAATCGAAAATATTGCAATTAATAAATACATTATTTGTTTGGTTACTTTTTACAAATTCAGTCTTAGGATCATTGTGAAGAGTGCCTTTGAGTAGTTGAGTCCGGACACATAACTGCCGATTCACGAAGACTCATAACAAAAAGATTTTATATCATAAATTAGTAAGTGCTTTAATACGAGCAAATAATAGGTCATTTTTATAAATCAATGGGTAAACAATTTAATGTAAAAAGATGACAAATCAATTGAGTTTGATAAAAAATTTGTTACTTTTAAGAATTTGGTACTATTTTCTGCAGAAAAAGAGGATTCATATACATAACTAGAGGCATATATACACTCAGAGAGTGCAAACCTCCGCCGTCACGGGGCCCTTATGAGCCTTCCGAGGCGGATTTTTCACGACTGGGGCGGCGAAGAGGGACGGGGGAGGGTTCCCCTAGACGGAAATTCCGAGAGGAAGACGCTCCCGGCACCCGATTTCACAGCACAGCGACATCTATTGGCAGAGTAGGCTAACTTGAAACATTTATTAGTATTTAGCTCATTTTGCATCTTAATTCTGCACTCAGAGATGCCAAAATTTAATCACTTGTTCCTTTTGGCATTTCCAACAACTCCACAAAGTTTCATCTGAATCCGTTCCGTACTTTTTGAATTATCCTGCTGACAAACAAACCAACCAACAAACAACTCCAGTGAAAACAATACCTCCTTTGGCGGAGGTAATAACAATGTTTTTGCATTTCTGATTCTATTCGTAATGTGGACAGTCATTCATCAATCACGAAACTTTTTTTGGTTGTGTTGGGATCAATCAGCAAAATAGGCAATAGTTGTTTATGTGATTTTTATATATTGTCTTAGGTTTTTATGTATTCTCTTGTAAATATCATTAAATTGAATTGTTGAATATAAAAAATAGGTTCCTCCAGAACTCATGAAAACAAAAAAGGATATTTCCAATAAAAAAATATAAAAAAATGTGAAATCATAACTTAGACGATTTGCCGGTATATTGAATACCTACACCATCTAAATAAATAACTATAATAAATAATAATATGGTGGACCAATATCCATGAGGCCACACAACCTCGTATATAATTTCATATCAAAAAATAAGATTTTTAGGACTCTGTGTAACTACATTCACATGAGTTGCAGCAAAAAAATCAAATTGGTTTAATAATATGTTATTACCTCCGCCAAAGGCGGTATTGTTTTCACTGGCGTTTGTTGGTTTGTTAGTTTGTTGGTTTGTTTATTTGTTTGTCAGCAGGATAACTCAAAAAGTACTAACGGATTCGAATGAAACTTTGTGGAGTTGTTGGAAATGCCAAAAGGAACAAGTGATTAAATTTTGGCATCTCTAAGTGCTTTTTTAATATGCAAAATGAGCAAAATACTACTAATAATAATAATGAAATGGGGTCTCTATTCAGGGAGTAGGAAAGAACAAACGCTAAAAAAATATTCATTGACGTATTATTGTTCATATATCAGCTCAGGACTATGTTAACCCAGTGACGTAGCTTAAACTTCTTCCTCTTCCCGTCTCTGAGTGCTTTTTTTAATATGCAAAATGAGCTAACAGAGAGGAAACAATGATTAGAGATAGAAAATCGGGCGTGTGAAAGGGGGAATGTTTGAATGGGAATGTTATGGGGATCGGCGGAGGTACACACTCTCTGAGTGTATACATGCCTCTAGTTTGCATTAGATTTTCAATTTTCAGGCCGAAACTCAGCCAATTTATTAACATCTGAAAAGGTTGATTATTTATATTTTTCACTAGTCCATAAAAGTAGTAGTAGTCCTTTCTATCAACAGACAGAAAGATAATGAGAGAAAATAAAGAGAATATAGATATTTTTATGCCATAAATCATAACAAATCGATAATGTGACGTCATGTGTGACGTTTCATTTTTCTTTTCTAATCAGAGGAATTTAAACATTGCGTTCTGCGCATCTTGTATTATCTATTATCTTTGGGTTCCACCTAATACTTTACTCACAATAAAATCGTTAAATGATCGTTCCAGAAGCAATTTTTCCCCCTTTAATTCATAAACATAACATCTAATTTACTATTACATCAAACCACCTTCTAACTTATGGTAAGAAATCTGTTTGTTATGAGTTTCGTCAAACACATGTTATGAATAAGATGTCATGCGGCCAGACTCTTCTACTCTAAGGCACTGATTGTGAACAGTGTACATATTTTGAAAGGTAATGGAAAATCATTTACAAATTTTAATGATTTAATTTAATTCAAAAACTATTTTTCTTCTGGTGGATCGGTATATTGTTCGGATATGTGTATAACGAAGCTTACATAATTTGAATAAAGATTTGAATCCTTTGAAAAAGTATTATTTACAATGAAATTAATAGAAACCTCAACAACGGAAATGACAGTTCATCTAATTGGATCATCATCAGAGAATATCCCTAAATTTACTGAATTATTATTTATTGTGTATGTATATTATGTACAAATGAATTGTGGAAAAAGTTTTTAAAATTTTGTTTACATTTACCAGAGCGGACAACTATAGTAAAAAAAGGTGTATAAAGTCTCCAATTTATTTGGATAGGAAAGTATGTGTAAGAGAAAATTATATAAATAATTACCAAATATCTTAATGTTTTTATTAATTTTTTAATTACATATTGTAAACTATTATTGTTTTGAGCACAAAATGCTTTTTTCATCAGATGGCGTTCCAATTTATATTCGTAACTCTTCTTATAGAGTTTTTTTTATTTTTGGTACTAGGGAAGGAACAAACTCATAACAAACAGATTTCATATCATAAATTTGAAGTACTTTGATTTAATAGCAAATTATAGGTCATTTTGTATTAATCAAAGGGAAAATAAATTAATGTAAAGAGACGGCAAACAAATTGAGTTTGCTATTAATTTTGTAACTTTTAAAAAATTGCCACTATTGTCTGCATTAAAAGCATTCATTTGTAGAAAGGGATTTTCATTCTCCTTCCTAGATTGGAGCCATTATTTTGGATGGAGTTCGATCTTTGGGACTTGAGTGACTCCCTGACTTCATAAGCTTCAGCATCCTTTTAAAAGTACTGGGCCATTAATTTGTAGCTGAAAACTGCATTGAATTGGTCTCTTTAAATATTTGCATTTCTGAAGCAAAGTGATAGAGAGCGGATAGAATTCTCCTATAGAATTCGCTTTGCTTTTTAGATGTATAAATCCTTTTTTTTATTCACAATTAAAGTAGTTATTATTTACAACAATGAAATAGATTCTAGGGATTATATGATGTGTTTGGAAAAACATCTTCAGTCTGTAAGCGTACACTTTAATTACGTTCGGAAGAATTTACGAGGGCCATATATATATATATATATATATTAGGGATGCAAGTTAGCGATTAATAGATTAATCGTTAGTTGTTTCATTTAGTCGACTTTTAATCGATTAATCGTTACAGCACCACGATTAAGGAACCAGTTTACCTTGTGGATTTGGGGTGGGTAAGTGCATCTTATTTTTATGGGGAAAAATCTTCATTTCAAAGTTTCATTAACTTCAAATAAAGGGCGCAATCTGTCGATTAATTGCATCTAATAAACTTTAATAGTTTCATTAACTTCAAATAGAGGACGCAATCTGTCGATTAATTGCAACTAATAACCTTAATCGTTTAAAAATTTGTCGATTATTAATCGTTAGTTGATTAACTTTTTGCATCCCTATTTATATATTACTTATATTCTAAAAAACTAATATACATTTATTATAATACACATTTTTCTCTTTCAAACTACATTTCTTTATACAGTGCTGGGCACTGCCTCACATTCATATGGGTATTTTGTAAACCCCGACTGCTATTTTAATTATTACATAAATAGAAAAAAACTGATAATACTTATTAGTATACATTTTAAAGATAAACATTTTTATTATTCATGCCTTTATTTTTAATGATTTATTATGAACTACAAAAAAAGTATTAAAAATCTTGTTTTTTTGTAGTGCTTGATGCAAACGGAAAGTTTTCTTCGGGTATCCTCCAAGGCAACGTTCATGCAGGTGGTGACTTTGACGAATGTATATCCATACAAGGAGATGGTTTCATAGGATCCTTCATGACAGCTCAATTCCCATTGACTCTTAACTTGGATTCGAATATGGGTGACATCAAGCAATTGATGCAGAAAATAACAGAAGCAATCCCAGTAGTTCCTGCGAATCTCTTTTGGCGTCACGAGGACTACAACATGAATTGGACTATGGTTGGCATCAAGAAGGACGAGTACTGGATACAGGATTTGCTCCTTGTAAGATTCACGAACAACTTTTAAATATATATATTTATAGCACAATATATAACTTTTAAAAAAATATGCTTTTTATTCAAGGTTCCTAAAATATACATGACTAAATATAAATAAAAATGTATATAAAATAAATAAAAATGCATAGTAAAAACTATATAAATAAGCATTTTAGCTTAAATATTAGCATTTAGATGTTTTTCTATTGAAGAAAAAATGACTAAAAGGCATTCCTTAAGTTCATATACCCATCTACTTCAACCGGGTTTTTTAAGAACTGAAATAAGAAACTAAGAAAATAATAATGAAAGATTGTACACAATATATTCATCAATATTTGTAACTTTTGTCTCCTACTTAGAATAATGGATAATATTTCATATAAAAACTTTATTTAAAATTCATCATGATCAAAAATATGACTTTGAGAAAAAGGATATAGCTTTTTTCTGACAATGTTTTCAGTCACAATCCACTTATATTGAAGTAATTTGTAAGGGAAAATGTGTGGAATAATAAAAAAATACAAATGAAAGTCTACAGCGTATCCTTCCATTAGTTATATTTTTTGTATGGATCCAAAATTCATTTAAAGATAAAATAGAAGGTAGTCAATTGATTTTTTTCAATACATTATTTATAGCTGTCTGACCAACAAAGTCACGTGATAGGCTCTTATTAACTTATAATCAGTGTTGGTCGAATATTACTTTGAAAGTAGTATGTAATATACTACTTTTTACTGCCTAGTATTTTTTTTAATATTAGTTATTACTTCTCAAAAGTAATATACTACTTTATATTAGATATTACTTTTTTGAGCATTCCAAAACAATAAGTAGAGGCAATTCAAACAGGACTTGTAAAAATCCTCACCAAATCCAGTTTGCATTTTTATGTCCACTGGGTGACGTCACATACATTCACAGTTAATTAATTTTCATCAAAAATACCTGTCGAATATTTTTTCACGAAAGTAATATGTAACTAGGATATTACATATTAGTTATTACTTGAAAGTAATATCTAATATGTTTGTTCTCTCTAGTTAGTCGCAGTAATATAACTAAGTAATATATTACTGCGTTAGGGAACAACACTGCTTATAATACATTTACTGCTATTTCTGTTATATAAATATGAAAAATGTGAATAATCTAACATTCAAATATTCATTTAGGCCACGACGTTACAGCCTGTGTACCTGGACTCTGTCTCCCTTCAACTTGCAATGCTGAGGATGCCGAGACGGCATTGGGGAATATCCTTGATGATACTGTTGACTCAATCACCTCTGGTGAGGTCAAGACGTCTCCCTTTAAATATGTTGTGGGAGACTTGTCTATAACCGTGATGTCTTTGAAACTCCCGCTATTACGCATGGAATGCTGGCGACTACATTGCCATGTATGTATTGGAAACATGTATTACAGGGAGTTGGGGAACTTAATGCTCAAAAGATTGATCTTTATGCGTGTGCATCTGGCTTTGTAAACTAAACTACCTTACAAAATATAATCATAAATACATTTTGTATGACATTAAAGTATTACAAACACTCATGTTACTTCGCACTGAAATCTTCTGTGCTCTATGTCGGCCCATCCAAAGATGTTCTTCAGTATGCAGAAGGATGATGCCAGGAGAAAATAAAAATTAGTGTCATCACCCAAATATATGTATTAAGTGGCAAATAGTTTTTGTATGGCTCTTAGAGAAAAATATTTTTCTAAGATGAAAGTTCCAAGCTCTTTATGATAGTCCCCAGCCCCTGATTTAATAAATTAGAACCTTAATCAGATTTATATGTATATATATACCTATACTATATATATATATATATATCAGGAAACGACCGGCACACCTTTTTTCGCAGGGATCCGGGACGGGACTTAAATTATTCAAGCTGGGCCGGGACTAAATATATATTTAATAAATGAATTAATAAATTAGAGCCTTAATCAGATCCATATATATATATATATCACGAAACATCCGGGACATCTTTTTTCGCGGGGACCCGGGAGAGGAACTTAATTTTTCAAGCCAGGCCAGCCGGGACTTAATATATATTTTGTTCCTTCGACTTTCTGAAGTGACGACGTTTTTTTAGAAAAGACTTTCCAAAAAAAAAAACAGATCTCAGAAAAAGTGATGACATTTTTTTAAGAAAAGAATTTACCAAAAAAGTGACGACGTTTTTTGTAGAAAATAATTTCTACAAAAAAAATTCTCAGAATAAGTGATGACTTTTTTTTGAAAATAATATTACGAAAATTCCTTTCTGAAAAAAGAAAGTCGTCACTTTATGAATGACCACGAAAGAAAGTTACTAAGTCCCGGCCCGGTGTTTAAAAACACCGGGACACGGGGCCGGGACGGGACGCTCAAAAAAACAGCCTGGCCGGGTACCCGGTCGTTTCCTGATACATATACACACACACACACATATATATATATATATATATATATATATATATATATATATATATTCCTTCATTATAGCGCCTTACTTGCTACGTCTACGATCCTTGGAGTTCTAGGTTCTATCATAGATTACTTTGTATCGGATGTTCGCTCTAGCAGCAATATCCTGGTTCGCATCATTCTCTGCTTTTCTTTCTACACCAATTCTCAGAAGATAATGGCACCTCCCCCGAAGGACAGCATTGCGCCCATCTTCGGGATTAAAAGCATTTCAATGATATGGGTTCTATTTGCGCACTCCTACTATCTTGCTCTATTCCTCACGAGCAACATGAATCATTCAATTACCTTGATGTTAAGTGAATTACCATATATCATAACATAAAATAGGATTTGAATATTGACAAAAAAATATTAGAAAAGGAATATATAATAACAATTAGAAAAGGAGGAATATATATTTAATATACAAAATAAACTAAGATAAAATGTATTTGTAGGAGAAATAATTTTTCGGATTGAATATACTCCTTTCATTTATTATAAAATATGTTTAAGGGATTTGACGTTGGATAGTATCGGGCTTTTCAATACCTACGCTGTGATGATGAATTCAATCCATCTTTTACATTTTCGCTTGCAAATCAGTTCCGTATTAACACAATAGAAATGTAACTAGAAAAAGAGGATCTGTTGGTCTCATACCAAACACTTTGAAAATATAGATACATATAATTGCACCTCATTCGTTGAATAAAGAATATAATAAATATTGATTACTTATTGTTATGCAAGGAGTTAAACTCAATAATTGCAATATTATTAGATACGAAATGACAAAACTCGTTGCCTCATAATTTATTCAATAAATCTCATGGAAATACAATTTTATATTTAGATCCTTAATCGAATACCAGTAATTGTAATAGCATAATAAATGTAGGGCTTGTACCTAGTTGTAAAAGGTGTATATTTTTAATTACCTATAACTTAAATGTAAATTATTTTGATGTAAATAAAAGGTTTGGGTGATAAATCAAACTGCCATTCTTTAATATTTCCTCTTTTTGTCATTTACATTATTATGATATTACTTTCTTAGAATAATATAATTTCAGTTATCGTTGGTTGGAAATTACATGGTGTTATCTAAAATCAAACTCCTAAATAATACATTCCTCTCTAATCCATTTGATGCTGTAATAGATAGCTCCGTGTTCAAATCCTTTTATGTGAGAAATACTTAATGAATAATATTTACTGAATGTCCCTTTCAGATTTACTTCGACTTTCCTCTACTGATTCTCTTTCCGCTGAGCTCGCTGTAGATACATTTTTCACCGTGGGCGGTTTCTTAATGGCGTATCTCTTCCTCAAGTTCCTGGACAAGTCGGGAGGGAAGTTTAATCCCCTCATGATGTACCTGCATCGCTACATTCGCCTCACTCCTACCTACGGTATCCTCATTCTTCTCTTCCACACACTACCCCTTAAGATCACATATGGGCCCTTCAGAAAGTCCGTGGATCACCTTGTGGATAACTGTGACGCAAACTGGTGGATGAATCTCCTTTACATCAATAATTTTGTCAAAACAGACGAGTAAGTACAATCTTTTGAGTTGTTTTGTATCATTAAATTGAAGCAAACTATTTGGTTGCCTTAAAAAACTATATCATATTTTTTTTAATTTAAAAATAATGAGCTAAGCCTAAAATTGGACAACCATTATCATCGGAATATGTGAACATAGTACGTCTTAAAATATTTGATAATAATAAATCTTTGAGAAAAAGAAGATAAAATATTAACATAGTAACACTCCCACCTTCAACTTTTAAGCGCTCTTTTTAATACTACTGACACAAAAAAAAATCATTTTGTACACAAGTATCCTTCATTTTTTCTTAGTATTTCATCTCTAAATTTAAGAAAAAAATAAATATTTTTTATAATTATCAATGGCATATAAGGATCACCATATATTAATATTATTTAATATCAAAATCACCAAATTTGAAATATTTTAGATTTAAAATTTCACCGTGTGTTTTTAGTACGGTAAATATTTATTTTTTTACACTTATTATTTACCAACATATTGGCATTTTTGTAAGAGGCAACTTTTCAAAAATACCAATATTTTGCTATTAACGTACGTTACAGCTAAAAAAAAATACCTTCACATATTGGTGACCTCTATCTCTCTAAATAAAGGTCAATGAGACCCTTTTTCAACAGTCCATAAAAGAATATACATGCACAAATAAGTAAATGTATTTATATAACAAACACAAATAAGTAAATAAATATATAATAATGAGACCATTTTTAAAAAAGATAAGTTACTAACCAAAATACAGATGCATAACAAATTGAAGAGGTTGCGTTAAAAAATAACTCTTTTTGTATAGATATATATATATATATAATTGTACGATTAATAATTTTAGCATACATAAAAATGTCAGAATTGAAGAGGTTGTCCTAGAAAATAACTCTTTTGATAAACTATATATATATATATATATATATATAATTGTACGATCAATCATTTTAGCATACATAAAAATGTCAGAGGTACTCGTACCCCCTTCTGCTTTAGTAAATTGACTTATTCTTCAGATTCGTTTTGGACTTTTTTTAATTGTCGATTCGGATGTATTCTATCTAAATCACATCCAACTTCTATTTAAACAAATAGGAACTGCATGGGAGAAAGCTGGTATCTGGCCGTAGACTTCCAACTTTACCTGATCACTCCATTCATCGTTTGGGCTCTGTGGAAGAATAACAAATGGGGTAAACTCGCATTTTTTTTGCATGCATGCTTCTCTCTGCCGTCATTCCAGCGGTCGTCACAGCCGTCGAAGAATACCCATATATGGTTACCTTTTTCTCACAAGTAAGAGATTATGACTTATTTGATACAAGTTTGATATTTTTTGTATTGGGCAATTGAAGAAGACATATTACATTGATAGGATCGACTTTTTGCTTATAACATTGTGCAATATTTGTTGTTGAGAGGAAATGGAATAGGAAAAAATTGGTCAAACACTTATATTCCTTTGGAAGCAGGTAGGTTTCCAGGAGATAAATCAATCAAAAGATAATGACATAGGTATAAGTTAAGATACGTAATAATTATGTAACGATGCTCTGATTTTTGAGCTCTTGAGAACTCAAAATAAATGAATTTGAATATGTATTTTTAACCATGAATCATATATCGATTGGAACATTAGGAATATACAAATGTTTATGTAAGTTAATTAACAAATACATTTTGATTGTTTTAAAATTTGCTTTTTTACATTTTCCGGGTCTGAATGATGCCTTTTTCTATTTGGAGCATTTCACCATAAAGTATATTTTGGTAGTTATATATATATATATATATATATATATATATATATATATATATATATATATATATATATATATATATATATATATATATATAGGATATATATATATATCTATACTATATATATATACTGGAATCATTGAGACTCTCTCCTAGTTAATGGAAAGGGGGTGAGGAGTTTCCAAGCCTCAAGGCTCATATTAAAAAGTAATTTCCTATACTATTCAGAGCTCCAACGTGGACACACATTTCTATACAAAGGCATGGAACCGACCTGGCCCATACTTGATTGGAATCCTCTCGGGTATATCCTTTACAGACAAGATAAAGGTGAACTACAGTTCAAATGAAAAAGGTAAGGTAATCTGTGTTTATATTCCGTAATGCTTCTTTAACAATGCTCAAATGTGTCTTTTTTCTTGGATTTGATTCAAGAATAGAATTCTAGCAATATTGAAATTTGAGATTCTTTAGTAAACACATTGTCAAATTTTATCACTATTTTATCATCTTTATGGAGTCTAAAAAAATTAACAGCATTTGTTAAATATGTTATGGTATTAAAATTATGTTTCCTTTTTTATCAATTCCAGGGTCTTTTTATCGAAGTAGTATTTCAAAAAGTCCTTTAATAACAATATTATATTTTTGAGAACAGATAATCATAGTTTGTAAAAATATATTACAATAACAGTTTCAAACAGATGCTTCATGAATATAAATATCAAAAAATAATTTATCATAAAATTATGCTCAATGACAAATACTACAAAGAGTCTTTCGAAACTTTAGCATACATACATATTTGATTAACATGTTTGATGTTATTTGAGTGTTAGTTACGACATTCCCTATTGTCATAGTCCAAACATGACTTAAATAACGGCCCATCATAGTTTAATAAGATACTTATAAATTATTCCATACAATTTTATAATTTGTCTGGAGTAGGACATTGCAATAATATCAATATTTTTCATACATATTGTAGAAGAAATGGGAGGAAAAAAAGCTTAGGAAGGGATGGACCAAGAAGAAATGACCCAGATAGAAAAGGAAAATGAGGAATCATGAAAAAATTACCCAATACGGGCATTTGAGTGGGATACAACAAAGTATTGATCAATTACTATTTTTTATTTAAATTGAGTGAACAGTGGCAAATATATATATAAATAATATATATATATATATTAATCATAGATATATGTTACATATAAACATGATGATGTCTTCCTCCCTCCAGCAGACATCCTCTTTTTTCAGCATGTTCACAATTTAATTCCTTCAGCAGGCTCGAATTGTAAAATGCAATTTTTTTTACTATTATTTACTTGATTTATATGACAAATTGTATTTGACCAATACTTCCACTCACGAATGCCTACGAATGTATTTGGACTATTTTTCCATGCGTCCTCCTTTTCTTTTTCTATCATGTGGCATTTCTTCCTAAACTATATTTTGTGGAATCATTTCTTCTTAAGAATATCTCTTAAAATATTATTTTCTCGCAACGGGCGAAACCTAATAAATTAAATCTGTAATTCTTACTATAAATATCATGATAATTCACACAAAGTTACACTGAATTCTTTCATAGCTTTCTTTAAGCTTAGAAAAAACATTTTTTTCAAATGCATACATAATCAACAATTTAAAACAATGAAAACTTGCGAAAGTGATAAACTTTTTTTAATTGACCTGCCATAACTTGAACAATAATGTCAAAACGGATTTCTCTCTCTCTCTCTGGTGTATGTCCTTTTCAAAATATATCGTTTATTAATCCTTATTTTTGGGGACGACAAATGAACTGGTTTTTTCTTCGACTTAGCGTTAAAAAATCACGATAAAAAATACACCCCAATCACTTCTTTTATTGCACTCGAAAACCTCTGTAAATTTCTTCACTAAAGTGCATATTATTCTTATAATTGTAATATTTGTGAATAAATAAAAGCTATAGAGCATAGATAGGCAACCAGTACGGAGCGTTTATTGATTGAAAGAAACAGAGAGTGAATCATACTCCAAAAAATAAGAAAACAATATTATTATTGCGTCGTAACTTTGAGGAATAAAAATTAAAAAATATATATTCTCAATAAAAGTATTTATGGTTCCAATATATTTAACGAATTCTTAGAAATGGCTCCAAGATTATCTCATATTATTATTATTCTTGCATAATAAAATAAGATAGGAATGAAAAATTATTTGTTACGTCATACCTAAACATAAACAATTTTAGAATAAAACATATACGTTAAGGCTGTTCAACCCTGAATGTTTAGGGCGCAGGTTGGAATCATGAGAGGGGATGGTCATCTTTGGTATACCTCATTGATAAGATCCTAGGTTCGAGTGACTATTTTAATGCTAGTATGCTTATTTATATCCTGTCGGATGCAATTCTGTCGATCCAACTAAAATGACAATGCCAATGAAAAAGGTAGGTTTAATTGTGAGTTAACGAAAAATCACAATAAAGTTTGTCCTGGTCATTATATATTATAGCATGCTTTTATCCTTAACAATGTCTTTATTTTATTATCTAAGACAATATATAAAATAAAAAAATATCTCTGCGTTAAAATATTATTGTACTTTTTGACATATGCGTCATTGCGTGTGATTATATGTATATGTTGAGTTTTTGGCGAAAAATTACAAAGTTCCTCAATTTTCGAATTTTAAACATGACTAAATTTTTATTTGATACTCTTCATTCCTTGTTTCTAATTATATAATACATTATTCCTTACTACCTACGCTCAAATAAGTTTAAATATTTTCAATAGTTGAAAAACCCCAAATCAATAACGCTTCATTCAGCTATAGGTATGAAAAATAATCCATTGTTTAGTAGTGTTAATGAAATATTTGAAGACTTATTTGAGGATATAATTGCTATT